>OX422220.1:364914235-365264235 GCA_949130495.1 Sambucus nigra
CTGGAACCAGCCATTTGGTAGTGTGTTTCAGGCCTTTTTCGGAAAATTTACTGTCGAGATCAAACCGTTGGTCAAAATCATGCATGGGGTAGACCATTGGAAAGGTAATTTAGATACCTTTGAAAGTCCTTTGGACTGCTCTCGGGTTTGGGAATTGACTTTGGGTCAAATATGTCTCAAAAGCATTTGTCGGTCCATTGGATGGGGAATCGTTCGGACGTAAACGGATCGTTCGTCTAGCTGGTAAGTATGAATCAAGCATGGGGTGGAACATTGGAAAGGTTAGGATATGTACTTTGACATTTCAAAGAGTTTGACCCGATTTGGGGAGTTAACTTTGGTCAACCGGGCCCTGGAAGCATTCGATGACCTCTTGGAGTCAAACGGATCGTTAGTCTGCATGGTAAGTCGAAATCATACACGGATTGGACCATTGGAAAGGTATTTCAGCTCCCTTCGAAGATTCATTTAGAATTGTTCGAGCTGAAGAGATGACTTAGGTCAAACAGAGCTCGGGAGCGCCCAGTGGCCTCTAAATCAAGTTTCGGATGCAAACGGATCGTTCGTCCACATGGTAAGTCAAAATTACACACGGGATGGACCATTAGAAAGGGAATTCAGTGCCCTTAGAAGATTCATTCATCCTCGATCGAGCTTAAGAGTTTGAATTTATTGTCTAACGAAGCCTAGGAGTGCCCTATGGCTTCTAGGTCAGTACTCGGGACATGATCGGGTTTATAGTGATGAAGGGAGGTTCTAGGGACCTAAGGAGAGTTAGGGGGTAACAGAATGGAGTGTCTACAGAGCCCCTCGATGGGTGAGTTTGGAATAAATAATAACATTCGAATAAACACCACATGATGCTTTTGATGGAGTATGACTGATTCAGAGGGTCGAGGTCGATTCTGAGGACCTAAGGGGTGTGCCGGAGATGGTTTGAATGAAGATTAAAGGTTTAGGTCTATTCAGAGGACCTGAAGTGATACTGGGGGGATGAACAATTCTGCGGGTCAAAGCCAATTCTGCGGGCTTAGAGTGAAGGTCTAATAACCGAGGTCAATTCTAACCTAAGAGTGGTGACGACCGAGGTCATTTCTGACCTAACTTAGGTGACGATCCAAGATCGAGGTCAATTCTGACCCAAGAGTGGTGACGACTGAGGATCGATGTCATTTATGATCTAACTCAGGTGACGATCCAAGACCGAGGTCAATTCTGACCTAAGAGTAGTGACGACCGAGGATCGAGGTCAATTTGGACCTAACTCAGTTGACAATCCAAGATCGAGGTCAATTCTAACCTAAGAGTGGTGACGAACGAGGACTGAGTTCAATTCTGACCTAACTCGGGTTACGATCCAAGACCGAGGTCAACTCTGACCTAAGAGTGGTTATGATCGAGGACTGGGGTCAATTTTGACCTAACTCAGGTGACGATCCAAGATCGAGGTCAATTCTGACCTAAGAGTGGTGACGACCAAGGAACAAGGTCAATTCTGACCTAACTCAGGTGACGATCCAAGACTGAGGTCAATTCTGACCTAAGAGTGGTGACGACCGAGGATCGAGGACAATTCTGACCTAGCTCAGGTGACGATCCAAGACCGAGGTCAATTCTGACCTAAGAGTGGTGATAATCGAGGACCAAGGTCAATTCTGACCTAACTCAGGTGACGATACAAGACCGAGGTCAACTCTAACCTAAGAGTGGTGACGATCGAGGACCGAGGTCAATCCTGACCTAACTCAGGTGATGATCAAAGACTGAGGTCAATTCTGACCTAAGAGTGGTGACGATCCAAGACCGAGGTTAATTTTGACCTAAGAGTGGATAAAGATTGGATTTTGATTCTGCTGGAGAAAGTTCTTTATGATTTTGATCTGAGCTGGGGAGCTGATAGCTGGGGAAACTTGTATTTCTTTAGGAGGCCTCGCAGGGGGAACAACCAATTTCGGTGCTGTAAAAATTCCGATGGGGAAGTGATCATGCGGTCCTTAGAGATCCTCCGGGGCTTTACCGGGAGGAGTTTCACTTGGTTTTTGAGGATTTCTCTGGGAAAGAGTTGTTTTGCTTGAGGGAATGCAAAATTTTCATGGTGAAAATGCTCTAAATCTTTCCTAGGATTTTTAGGAATTTTTCGAGGATTTTTTGGGGTTTTTTGGTATTTTCTTGGAATTTCTGTACAAAATTTAAGGGGGGTACCGGTCGGCATGGTATTAGGGGTGCCATTCGATAGTGGCACAGACTTTTGGACTGCCTCGGGAAGGTAAGGAGTCAGTGCCAATCAGTATGGTTGGGGTAAGTGCCAATCGACATGGCCTTTGGCATCCTATATAAAGGGGGTGAATCCCTTCATTTTTTCACAGCTTATTTGTTTTCTCTCTTTCTGTGATTCCTCAGTAAATCATTCTAGAATTCTGATCTTCAAGAAATGGCTGCTTTTGTGAGCACTGCAGTCCACAGGGAGTGGTTGACCGTTGATGACTGGGCAAATGTGGAGTGGAGGGCTAGGGCGCCTCTTGCCTTGGGGAGTGAGATCTCATTTGATGCGTTTGAGCCTGTTGTGGATTAGAAGACCTTGCTGCGGGATCCGACACATCATCGCTCTTCAAAAGTGAATCCCGGTGGTTATGTAAGTAACCCAACCTTTGGCATTCCTTTGGTGATTTTTCTTTCTTTCTTGACTTGAGATTTTTTTCCTTTTTTCCAGTCTGATATTTCCTTAAAGAACATGCGTGCCCTCGAGACAACGGGGCTCAGGGATGTCTAGGAGCATCTCCCACCTGTGGTGCGTTGGGTGGTATCATCAGCGGGTTTTGGGAGGTTAGCATCTGCGCTAGATGAGATTCCTCGTTCGACAGCGGTCCTGTGTGCTTTGGGGGAGAGGTGGTGGGATACTACCCACACCTTCCATTTCGTCTTCGGAGAGATGACTGTGACTCCCATAGACGTGCAGCATCTGTTGGGGATGGATTGTGATGGAGAGCAGATAGAGGTGGATCGCTCTTTGGGGGTGAGACCGGAGGTAGTGCGTGCGGCACTTGGTGATGTAGGGAGGATAGCTTCTGGGGATTCTATCCGGTTGTCTCTGCTGAAGGATGTTCTGTTGGGCAGGGTGATTGATGTGGAGGATGGGCTGCAAGTGAGGCAGGTGTCCCAATTATTTATTTTGCTAGTGTTGGGAGGTTTCATGGTGGCATCGAGCGACGACGTCGTCCATTTGTCGTTCTTGCCGTACCTGAGGATGTTTTCAAACATCCGATTCTATGATTGGGGGAGTCTAACTTTGGTGGCCCTTTACTCTTCTCTGTATGTATTCAGTCGGTGTTGTCGGCAGACTTTTACTGGAGCCATGTACCTTCTTGAGGTATTCTTCAGTTTGCACATTTCTTTTCATGCATTCGCATTTTCCTTATGCATCACTTTTTGTTTGTGAATTTTTATCTTGGACAGACGTGGTTTTATGAGGTGATTGGGTGCAATCCCCCATTGATCTCTCTGAAGGATAACACTGTTGGGGACTCCTGCCGATTGTATCGATGGTATAAGGCCAATCGACAGTCGAAGGGATCTCTCTCTATGGAGGCGGTGCGTCAGGTCTTGAATGACCTGACTAGTGGTAGGGTAAGACTCTTTCCATTTTAATATTAGTTTTTGCACCTCTGATCTTATATTAATTTGTGCCTTCTTGGAGATTTTTAGGTGACCTTTTATCCCTGGGGGACATCCATTCAGGTGTGGGGATGACCGGGGTGAATGCGCAGATGAGGCATTTGCTGGCGCATGAGTTCGGCCATTCCTGGTACTCAGGGAGAGGGTGGTTCGCCAGATTGCTGAGGAGGAGGTGGTGGTGCCACCTGCTCATCCTCCTATATTCATAAGGCGGGAGCGACTGCTGTCGGAGGATGCGAGGATTGCAGTGATAATCAGCGGTCCTACTTGTTGTACACTGATACGGCTGTGCTGTATGACTATATGAACTTTGTGATGAGCTGGTTGATGGCACCTAGTATATATGATGCCCTGCCTTTCCCTCCTTGGGGTTCGAGTCGGGCGGTGGGATCTTCCCACAGTGGCAGCGGTCCGTTGGCATCTGCGAAAGTGACTTCATAGGTTCCTTTCGTGTGATTGCACATTCCTTCGTACAATATTCGATGGGTTTCTGGGGGGATGGTGCCTATGCTGCATCGTCCTCATACGATGGATCTGAAGGAGTTGGGTTTGACAGAGGAGGTCCTCTGACCTGCGATATACCTTTCTGTTCTTCTCTTTATATCTTTTCTATTTTGGTCATCCTTACTTTGATACTGATTTTGCCTTTTTCTTGTGGCAAGTCCGAGTGTCGATCACTTGGCTAAGAGACATCAGAGACTGGATATCTTCGGCGACTACCCATATTCGGGATGTGGTTCCTATTCTTTCTTCCTTGGTGCCATCTGCTTCATTCGGAGAGGACTCTGGCTCGGGTAATGGCGGTGCATCGTCTCGCCGTAGGGGAGAGAGAACGCGTCATAGGGGTGGAATCTCTTAGAGAGAAAGGTGAGTGAGAGAGAGAGAGAGAGAGGGAAAATGTGGGTTCAGGCTAAGCCCCGTTATTTTTTGCTTTTTCTTTTTATTTCCTGCAAAATTAATGTAACACAGAAGCAATTAAATTCAATGGAATGGAGGTTTTTTTATTATCTTTTATTAATGATGAATGAATGCATGCACATGCGCTTTTTACTTTGCTTCTAAGACCGTAAAAAGGAGTATTTTTTAAATTTTTGAAGGAAAGTTTTTTCTAATTAAAAGGGGAAATTATATAAGGAGGAAAATGGATTTTGAAATTCTGTTGAGAATATCAATTTATTTTTATTTGGTATTCTGATTTGAAAAAAGAGTAAAAAAAGGAAATTTCTAAAAATGGGGGGTTGCCGATCGACAAGCACCCTGTCCTTCCTATCGACAGTTCAGTCCAGTCCCATCAATTTAAATCTTTGAATGGTACCCTCTTCAGACTTTTTTATTTTGTGGGGTAGGATTCTGTTCGACTTTTGCAGGGATTATGTCTCTTGTGAGGGTTCTCAAGTATAAAAAGGGGTAAGGGTAGAGTGTTTTCATCACACCTTCGCATTCTTACTTACTTGCCCACTATCTCTTAGCCTTGCAAGATGGATCTCCCTTGAGTTTGCTAACTACCTCGAAGCCTTGGAAGCAATGTGCTCTTATAATGTCGACTATGATGCTTTCAACATGCGTCGAGTCTCCTTGTGGTGCAATCGGCCTATCAAATGGAACATGCTGATAGCGGCGGTACAATTCTGGTACCCCGAAGACCATGTATTCCGCTTTGGGTTGGATGATGTTTGTCCTACATACGAGGAATTTTCTATCATGCTGGGTATAAATCCCAGTGTTGTTGTGGCTTTGCCCGAATTTTCCCATTCTCCTAGGGATTTGTTAGTCGGGCTTCTTCATATTTTACCTTCGACAGCTAGATCATTGGTTGTTGGAGGAATGATCTTTCTCCTGGTGGTGCTGCAGTCTATGCATTTGCATGAAGTAGGTAATGTTGGCTATGATGGAGTCATTGCTCTGGGCCTGGTTTCAAAATTACTGCTGGTGACTGGGGAACTATTGGCAGACCCGCTACTTGCAGCCATCACTTCGTGGATGTCATACCATCGCAATCCTGTGGCAATGATACTAGCAGAGACATTGAATGGTCTAGATGCACTACACCAAAACACGCCATCAGTAACACAATTTTACCGTTACTAAAAATATTAGTAACACAATTTTTCCGTTAGAAAAAAGGCATGGGGCACGAAGCTAGTAACGGTAAAATTCTGTTACTAATAGTAACGGTAAATTTCAGAATTAGTAACGGTAAATTGTGTTACTAATAGTAACAGTAAAATACAGAATTCGTAACGGAAAAAGTCTGTTACTAATAGTAACGATAAAATTCAAAATTAGTAACGTTAAAGTTGTGTTACTAATAGTAACGAAAAATTTAGAATTACTAACGGAAAATTTTTGTTACTAATAGTCACAAAAAATTCGTGAGTAGCAACAGTGAAATTCTGTTACTAGTAGTAACGGTAAATTTCAAAATTAGTAACGGTAAATTTATGTTACTAATAGTAACGGTAAAATTATGTTACTAATCTTAGTACATATTTAAAAAAAATATTTTTCAGGATTTAATATCCTGAATTTAAAATCAAGAACACTAATTAAATCCTTAGAACATATACAAAAATAGTGGCCTAATCATAGTTCAAACTGATCAATTCGAAAATAAACACAGACAATTTAAATTTTTTGGAGAGTTTCCTTTGTTATAAAACTGCCCACCTTATTTAAGAAAGAAAAAATACTCAAACAATAAAACTAAAAATCCGTCCTAAACATGATATAAACAAATGCCAACTCAATTCGTGATAATAACACCAATACTTAATTCAAAAATATTTATTACATAACACAAATAATTGTAAACAATATAAAAAAAATTGAACAGAGCTTCCTTTATTTATAGGACTATCCACCCTGTTTAAGAAATAAAAAAATAACACAACAATATTCAACATATGACGCTTATGAGATTAGAGTCAAGATATCATGCATTGCTCATTGCCTTGTATGCATGTCCCGCGGTCCCACCACTGTCACCTTTTTTATCAAAATATATTTTCTCCCAATTTTTGAATCGTCGAAACCTAAAATAAGTGAGCAAAGACAAATCAAAACATACATTAGGACTTCAATAGTAATTTAAACACAAAATCAATAAAGAAATCAAATCAGTACCTTGAATTCGTAATCATAACTATTGGTAAACATAAACTCAATAAAGAAATCAAATTAAGTTGTGTAGTTACTTCTAATCAGTTGTATAACTTAAACTTGGTTGTTAAACAAATTCAGTTGTGCAGTTACTTCTAATCAGTTGTGCAACCACCTCCCTGGTCTACTACACACACCAGCGCAGCACCCCCTTAACCCCATTGATACCCCAACCATAACCCCCTTGCACATGTTGCTATGCACGCATTAACCTTCATCATACATCACACACACCATCAACCCACACCGCAAATCGCAACCTCCTGACCCACTGTCCATGACCCCACCCACCTCCCATCACCTACTGTCCAATACCCCACAACACCTGCTGACTCTAATATAAAAAAATCAGTTCCTATACCTTGCTACCACCCCCATCCCAAACCTGCTGCCAAAACTAATGCACCCCATTAACCCCGCTGATACCCCCAACCATAACCCACCTCCCTGCTAAATGTATAAGCTCCACTTACACTTGCATATGCACGAAAGTTCAACATTTTTGCTATATTCCAACTTTGTATTGCGAAAACAAATCGGTCGGTCTTATTACCACAACAACTGAAAGATGCTATTACGAACTTTGATGTCCCCTCAAATTATTCCAGACCTCACTGCTGTCCCCTCTGTGTAACCATAGCCATATATGGGCAGATTCATGGCCATATGTTAACCTTGTTGTCCCCTGTGTGTAAACATGCATTTCATTGTCCAATCTATCAAAAATAACCATTTCCCAAAATCTTTAACAGCTAAAAAAAATATCAAAAATTAGTAATCCAAGCACAGGTAGAGTAATATATGTGTAAACATATGTAAATGGAGATGAGATAAAAAAGTGTTTGGGCTCACGAATTTCGAACAACTTTGGTCAAGGTAGACGAAGATGTGAATGTTTTACCATCACGATATTTGTTATCCCTTTTGATTCTCTGTTCATTCTCACGTCTAGTTCATCCGCATTCTTCAACAATGCCACTACTATTGAGCTGAATCTGCACTGAGGAAAGTTAGTACAACTACATCACTACATCATAACAATGCCACTGTTATTGAGCTGAATATTCACTAAAGATGTGTGTAATACTTGAGTAAAGATGTGTGTAATACTTGACGGACCTCTGCTCTAACCTGAAGGCACGGACAAAAGTTCCGTTGAGTAAAGATGTGTGTAATACTGGAAATGCCTACGGCACTTTAATATCATGGAGATGTGCTTATGTAAAATATCGTGGAAATATCAACATGTGAAATATTAGATATTCAACTTATAAAAAAATCATAAATTTTGGTCACGTAGGTATGTAACTTAATAAATAGAGCATGATGAAAAATATAACTAAAAATGTGATGGGCCAAATGAACGTTTAAATTACACTCCCTGTCATATAATGCAAATTAATAGTAAATAAGAATTAGGGAAAAAAAGAGAAATAACATCAGGAGTCTATTCAAATCTGACAAAAAAAAAAATCCAGGTAATCAAATACGTCCACGTAGTTTCTCAAGTCTGTTCAAATGGTTCGTCAAGTCCGTTCATATCATACCTTGCTCCAGTATTACACGTTTCCTTTATTTCTCTCTTTCTCGTCTTCTCTCAATTTCTTTCTTCCCACTTCACTCTATCCTTGCATCTTATTCTGAAAAAAATAACCAAAAGCATCAAAGTATCACATGATTACACTTTAGACAAACATAATCCTTAAGTGAGGTTACATCAATTTCTGTGACATCTTTGTGAATATACCATTACCGAACTTAAATGTACCAGATATGCAAAACCAACAATTCATTCATCATGATTTTTCTTTTTTTAGCACCTCATAGCCTGGTGTGTACCTATACTCTGGAAGTTCTTGGGAGTTTATTTCTTAACATACATTCAGAAAGATTTGGAATACAGTTTCTCGACACATCAGATACGACAAAGAGCAATATTTTCAACCTCGAATAGTATCTGTGACCTGAAGCAGAGCCCGAGTACATAATTTATTTGGATGTTAATATGTACAGTACTGAATATACCCAAGTAGATGTTTAAAATGGAATTCTTATGACTTATGTACAGATTAGCATGGAATGCTTATGGACCCTGTACAGTACATAATTTATTTATACATATATTGTTAAACAGTACTGATTGGTTATGATTTCATAAACATGGAATTCTTATGACTGTTTAACACTATAGTACTAATTAAACAGTACTGTACTTATTTAGCAATATATGTACATAGAAGCTTATGACTTGTTTAACAGTACAATACTGAATATGACTTGAACATTATAGCACTCATTAAAATTGTAAATGATGTAAACATGGAGTAATATAACTTGTGAAACAACTGTTGTATTAAATGTGTCCAGAGCCTTATTTAAATAATTCAATTGCGAATCACAATTTAGAACACCAATATCGCACCCGGTCCAATACAAATACTTGGATTAATACAGGACTTTTGGAATTGAACAAAGATTAATATCAAATATTAGTAAAAATAGTAAAAATGCGTATAGCATTATTATAAAACTTCAAATTCTTATAGCATTATAAAACTAAATCATATAGTAGAATGAATTGCTTATAGAAGTATAGCATTAATAATCATATAATGTAAATGCACCTGTTCAATATCTTTTACTGAGATGTGCTACACGAAAATTGCCAAACCTAGACCAAGAGCGATAAATCCAATCACCAAAAGTAGAATACAATTTCATTTACTGCTTTATTTCTCACAACCATAAATATCCACTTGATTTCTAAACAAATTTTCAGGCTAGTACTTATATTAACATGGTGTTAAGTCGTTAAATCAAATGTGTCAAATCAGATGCTCCACTAGCCAGATCTGGTCCCATCTTGCGTCTGCCCAAATCAGATGCTAGTTCACACTCCAACAACCCATGGCATGCTCCCGGCCCTCTTAACCCCTTTCCAGTTCCCACCTATCATTGCGACCACCCCCATAATGTTCCCAACCCATATCCATCCTTAAAACCACAATAATATTTATATATACAAAGAACAAATATCCCTAAAAAAAATGCAACTAAACATCTATATACAAATAAGGTGGGGATAGATCATTTTTCTACCACTGCATATTATCTAAGTTGCTGCTTCCTCAAAGTCCCATTCATAGCTTTATCAAGGGCAAAAAACATATCACAAAAGAAGGCAATTACTTAGCAAAACCTTCTTTATGCATGCCGTCCCTCGCCTATGGGGATTACAAAAGAAGAAAATTTTGTGTGCAGATATGCGACAGTACATTTGAACAAAGGTTGAGGGTTCCTAGATAACAGCATAGAGCTCAAGTGTAAGATTCAAAACAATATTAGAAATGACAATTCTGATTTGGTAAACTATTTAACCAAAATTTCAAATCCCAAATACAACAATTCTAATTTGGTTAAATATTTTAAACTATTAAAATACAAATAACAAACTAACATTAAAAAAACATTGAAAACATAACAACAAACCAACTAAAACATAAGCTTTCAGTATTAGAATGTTAGCACCACCCAAGTTAGCACCACCCATTCCCCAAAAAAGTACCAGACTGATGAAAAGAAAATACATACCCAAAATACAAAATCCACTAAAAATGAACTAAACAGGATGAAATGAAAACCAAAATAACATCAAGTATAGGCCAATATAAATCATTTCATATCCCTCGTAGAGGTGGGTCCATTTGCATACGACCATGTGAATCATCGTATAGGCTCAGTCAATGGATCCATTTTTTTGGCTGAAATTCTGACAGGTTCAAAAAGATGTAGTTTGAGTTAAATATTTATTTTCAAGAGTCTTAGACAAATAGAAAGAGAGGAGATTATAGTCCAACTCGTGACCAACCCAAATCTACCTTTTCCTCTCTGGCCTTTTAACCATAAACACTGGTAGAAAACCGTCAAGCAGTACTGAAACCTTCACAGAGTACTACTAAACTGCTAGTCAATACCGTTAAACTACCACCCAAAACCGTTAAACCGCCACCCAATACCGTTAAATCGTCACTACTGTCGTTACATAAGACTATAGAAATGAATAATAAATCTTATAATCAACCATCTACAATTAACATACAAATCGCTCAATATAACATAAGAAATGTCTATCACAGAACATACATAAGATTATAGAAATGAATACTCAATCGTCTAATCAACCATCTACAATTAACATAGAAATCGCTCAATATAACATCAGAAATGCCTATCACATAACATAACATAAGAAATGTATATCACAACATTCAACTATACTTATGATAAAAGGGAAAAAAAACTAATTATAGCACAAATACTAAAAGAATCGAAATGAACCAACCTCAATAGAGATCCCACGGTGCACGTTCACATATATACATATTGCAACTTCATCAAACACAAAGAAATGTTGTGAGTAACTATGTTTGGAACCCTAGATCTTAAGAAAATCCCCTAATCAATATAGTCGAACCCTATGGCTTGGAAACAAAAATTCAAGCCCTAAACTTAACAATAGAGGGGTGTGTGTGTGTGTGTGTGTGAGAGAAAGAGATAGAGAGAGAGAGAGAGAACCTCTAGCACAGTCTCACCTTTGAAATCCCACCAGTTGCATCAATCGATGTGAGAGAGATGGGTTTACGATTGTGTAGGTTTGGTACAAAGATTGTGTTTCCCAAGTGAAGTGTTTTTGAATTAAAGTAAAAAGTGACAGTGGGTATACGATGGGCGGGATAATGAAAAATAAAAGGATAATCACAGCCATCAATTTCTTGCCTTGTTGGCACCATCACAACCTCTACTTAGCTTATCTCTTTAATGAATAGTATTCAAATTATACTCCTTATTATATAGATAGGAGAAAAAAATTCTATTAGAAATTTCATGACTATTGTCGGATAATAAGTTACATAGTCAATAACAAATCTACATCAGATAAAAAATGTGTACTGACTCAATCAACAAATTGTATTATATTACATTATAGAAAGGGTGTGCGTGAACAATTTGCTAATATATGTATACATCAAGTAATGAGAAAGTTAACACTTTTGGACAATTCTAAGTATCCACTGATCAAATAAGAAATAGAGATTACAAGAAAGAAATCTCAAAATAAAAGCCTGCTCATACATATATGTAAAAACATAACCTTTAGTACATATGAAACAGAGATTACAAGAAGCTCTAGAAATCTCAAAATACAAGTTTACACATATATGTAAAAATAAATACATTATACACTAAATAAAGACACATATATGAGTAACTAAAACCTGCTTAAATATGGCAACGGAACCGAGAGGACTCTCTTTATTTCTGTAGTGAGCAGGTAGAAATGCAAATTTGGCAAACTCTTCATTTAGAACCTTGTCAACAACAACAACATCATCTTTATCTTTTGATTCTATTCCGTTACTCAATAAAGCGTTATGTAATTCAACTCGACCGCCGTAAGCTCCAATCTGATCGGAATATAAGATCGGTCTCTTACGCAGAGATGATTTGAAATACACCTTTCAGTTTTGAATGTAGAACAGAAATAGCAAATTTCTAAGTACACAGTGTGTTTACTATAAGTACACAGTTCAAGTAACATATAACATATAGATTGGGTATATGAAATAGCAAATTTCTAAGTGAAGGATTGGCCAATTTTAGGCCAATTCTAAGAAAAAAAGTTTGCTAACTCAATTTTAGTACTAAATAACTTGAGGGAAATCTAATATAACAATGGTATAAAGAAAACTTCAATATTCTTGTAGAATATACAAGGTTCACAATCAAAATACAATGAGGAAAAATCACTAATAAATATTTGTTATTGATAAAATGTTATAAAATCTTTAAAGACATTCAATGTTAACCAAGAAAACTCACAGCTCCATAGTGCCCCCAACATTTGTGTGTTTCAGTGCCTCATTATAATCCTGCTCATGCATGAATATGATCCCAGCAATTAGTCGTAAGATTGGGTTATTACCAATGGCTGAATCTTGCAACCACTCCTGGAGACTCGAGATTGTTGTTCCCTGTAAGATTAAAAAGCACCATTACCAAGTTGTAAACTAATACATAATCCCTCCATTTGGTCACCTAGAACTCCAAGATGTAGACAATTAACTTTTTAACTGTCTAATATAAGCCACATTGGCCTAAATAACAACTATGGAAGTCCACGTAGTTGATCCATTAACATAGTTGTCTAATTGAGGTAGCTATAATAATAAATATTATATACCTTTTCAGGACCACCGCCTTTGTCAGTGAGTTAGACCTTGATTCCCTTGGAATCACCTATAAAATCAATGAACGAAAACAACATAACACTCTCCTCTGTCAACCATTACTCTGTGTAAAGTAACTCCAAAGCATTCCCTTTGCATTAAACACTTCACATATTGCAAGTTCATTGTTCTTAAAGTGTTCCTCATATTTATTGCTAATCATTTGAAGTCAGATCTTCCTCGTATCTGTTCCTCTCTCCACACACTTGGGTGTTTGTCTTCTCATATCCAATGTCCTTCATATCCAATCACCCATGTCCTAGATATACACACCCGTGTTGGTTTAAGTATCTGTTAGTTAAATTGGGAAAGAAAATGCACTTGTGTTGGAATAATCTAAATGAAGGAATACAACACACCTGAGGGGTGAGGCGACTTGAGGACCATTTCAAGTAGTCCACTCTTAAAACTCACCATAATAATCTCGGTACAATACACTCTCCATACTTGAGTTGAACCCAAAATATAATACATCATGCTCCTTCCCTATAAAAGCATTATATAGATAATACAAAAAAACAAAATTAGATAACTATAAATATTGAATGACTTCATTTTCAACCTCATAACTTACCTAAATACTCTATTCAAAGATCAATTATTCAAAGTCCTACAGTGAAGAGAAGATATGCCTAGCTTATATTTTGAAATATCATTTTGACTACATATATCTTCTATGGTACCCTACACCCAATCAATTGGTCACTACATCCTTTAAACTCAACTTTATCTATAATATCAAAGCTTTTTAGCATAAGATGTTCTTTGATTTTCATGAAAATTACAAAGAACTATATGGGTAATATTTATCCATATATAAGTTCTTTGATACTAATGGACCGTGTGCGCCTAAATCACCGCTATAGTATAACAATAATAAGCATGGACACTAACCCACAAAAAAATCATATTTATAATGGAACATGGCTTCACAATAGAAAAAAAACGTACAACTGTTATGCTTAGTGACTAGATACATACTAGATATCCTATCAAAAATAAATAATGAAAACTACTGAACAATACCTCCTAAGTTGTGTGTGTTGTCTTCAAATAGGTAACAGTTTCAACCGTGAACCTGCAAGTTCATTCATTAAATTTTAATAAATTTCTAAATAAATTCCTAAATAAATTTCAATAAATGAGAAGAAAAACTAACATAAAGGTTAAAATATTCATACAAATAACTGCATGTCAGATCGAAAGTTAAAATAAGAAACAAACTCTAGGTTGAACAGGTATATATGCAAATCATGTATATATACAGACATCTATATATATACATATATATATATAGATAGATAGAGATAGAGAGAGAGAGAGAGGAAACAAACCTAGTAATGGTATGAACCCTAGCGATGTGATGCGATTTACAGGTATGAACCCCAGGTCACGATTTGGAAAAGAACCCTAGCGATGCGATGCGATGCGATTTGCAAGTATGAAGCCTAGGTTGCGATTCTCAAGTATGAACCCTAGGCCGCGATTTGCAAGTTTGGGAATAATGAACCCTAGGTCGCGTTTTGCTAGTTTTGGAGAGAGTCGGGGGCATATTGCTTGGGTAGGGAAAAATTAACCTATTTTTTAAGAAAGATAATTACTTTTAAATGATTGAATTAATATTACTAACACTTATCTCAAATTAGTAACAGTAATTTAGGGTAAGAAATAGTAATGGTATAATACTATTAGTAATACCAAAAATAGTCTGTTACTAAATGAGCGTTTTGGTGTAGTGATGCCTGGTGAGAAGGTTGTTCTGACTTTCTGAGGGGTAGCCCCGTGATGCTGTTCATATGGTTGTCTGAAAAGATCCGCTTGCTGGTCCCTCCAGAGTATCCTTTATCGGTTGTACCCAACTTCTTTTCACGTTACTTCATCCATGTCGGCCTGGATATTGCGAGCTGGGAGAATTGGTTTGTGGATCATGGGGCTCGGAATTTGTATTGGTTAGTACCATGGTGGGGGTAGTTGCAGCCTGTTGTGGATCAAGGAGAGTACTCATATATGGGGCTGGTTAGCCTCAGACAGACCTCTTTTTATTTCCCTTGGCCCCTTTTACGCCAATTTGGTTGGGCACAGGTCATGCCACCTCGACCACTAAATTTCTTTTCGGTAGACATTTTGACCGAGCGCCTGCGTCTGTTGTTTGGATCTCTGTGGGAGAATTGGAATCCGTCGACCCATCTCTCTCAATCTGTCGGGAGAGTTTTGCATGTCCCTGGTGATTATATGAAGTGGTTATGGAGGAGGGTAGTCAGCAGGGTGTTGGCAGTGGAGACTGGAGTAATGTGGTTTGTTTTATTTAACACCATGGAAGGGGGTGTTGTGGCTTTTTCGAAGCTGGTTCGGGCTTATCGGTTCATGGAGTGTTTACGGCACTCTATTCAGGCAGGGGAAATTTGGGGACCGCGGGATGTAGATGATGAGGGTGCAGGATCCTCTGGTAGCTGTGGGTAGGACTCTTGGAGAGTTTATTTGTTGTAATAGGGAATAGATGTGGAGATTTCATTTGGCTTTTTATGGAAGTAGGGGAAGGATTTATCCATTTTTTTTCTTATGTAATATGTGTTGTAATTTCGTATTAATGAAATAAACGAGTTTCTGATCATCCAGCTGTGCCTTTCGATGAATTTTGTAATTTTGAATTATCTATACCGACCGCTAAGGCATACATAATCCTTTTGTCCAAGTATATGTTAGAATGAACTGTCATTCTAGGAGATAAGAAAAGAATAGCATTTTGTGAAAAAGAGACGGTCATGTGTAAGATGTATGATCTGCCTACGTACCTCTGGGGTTTTTGAAATTTTTTTTGTTTTTCTTTATTGAAAAATGGTCTTTTGCAGAGGATCAGGCCCACGTAGTTCTGGGTAGAGGGAAATGAAGAGAGTTTTTTTGTAAGAATGGAAGGGAGATGAGAAGAGTCGTAGCTCACCGAGATTTCGGACTAAGGGTAGAATTTTTTAAGACGATCCAGGTTGACTAGATGAGCCATCTCATCCCCATTTAGGTCAGTGAGCATGGCGGCACTATCGGATAAGATTTTCTTCGCACTGTACGGGCCGCTCTTATTGGTCTTGAATTTCCCTCTGGCGTCCCAGATGGGTTCTATTATCTCCTTGAGGGATAAATCCCCCTCCCGGACATCGCGATCCTTGACTCTCTTATTGAATGATCGTATTATTCGGAGATGGTACCCCCGTATGTGGTAAATAGATTTCAATATCCTTTCATCTAGTAGGGTCAGCTCGTCGAGACGGCTTTGGCACCAGTCTTCTTCATTAAAATTGCTTTCAAGCATGGCGCATAACGAGGGTACTTCTATCTCCACAGGTAGGACTGCTTCCATGCCGTAGACCAGAGAGTAAGGGGTAGCCCCAATAGAGGTTTGGATTGAGGTTCGATAGCCCCAGAGGGCGTACGGGATCCGGTCGGCCTAATCCCTATAACTTTCGATCATCTTGTTGATGATGGCTTTCAGGTTCTTATTAGCGGCTTCAACTGCACCATTGGTCTGAGGTCGGTAGGGAGAAGAATTGTGTCTCTGAATCTCATACTCATTAACTACTTTTGTGACTTCTGCTTCGAAGTGAAACCCGTTATCTGACACTAAATCATGCGGGATCCCATATCGGGAGATGATATTTTTCTTTAGGAATTTGGCCACTTTCTTAGCGTTCAATACTGCGTATGACTCACCTTCGACCCATTTGGTGAAGTAATCAATGACAACTAGGATAAACTCATATCCGTTTGAAGCCTTCAGTGTAACTTTTACTATGATGTCGATACCCTAGGTGGATAACGGCTAGGGAGAGGTTATGTTGTATAATTCTCAAGGAGGCAGGTGTTGAAGATTGGAGAACTGTTGGTGTTTGAAGCATCTCCGGACATAGGCGGTGTAATCTTGGGCCATGGTGGTCCAGTAGTATCCCTGTTGAATGATATTCTTGGCAAGCATGTGACCGTTTATGTGGGACCTGCATTCCCCGCTGTGGATCTTCTGCATTATTTTCTTAAGATCAACCCCTGCGATACAGTGCAGATGAGTTCCATCGAAGTTCCTCTTGAGTAGAGCTTTACGACAAATGATGTACTGGGCGGCTAGTCTTCGGAGGGTTATTTGGTCTTTCTTATTGTAACCCTTGGGATACCTACCATGTTTGAGGAGGAACCATATATCATAGTACCAGCAATTGGCTAGTTCAAGGTCTTCGGTAGAAACGAGCTCAATATGGTAGCAGTGGGTTGGTTTATATTGCTTTTGAACTAGGAAGGGGTCATTGTTATTCCTTCCATCATGTCGACCATGGAGGCCAAGGTAGAGAGAGCATCGGCTAGGTTATTCTTTGCTCGAGGTAGGTAATAGAAGGTGATATCTCGGAATCGGGAGGCTAAGTCTTCTAAGTGGAAATGGAAGGGTTGGAGTTTTTTGTCCTTGACTTTCCACTTTCTAAGCACTTGACCGATGATGAGGACAGAATCCCCGTAGACATCATGGTATTGAATACCTTTCTTGAGAGAAACTTTGAGGCCTATTGTGCATGCCTCGTATTCTGTCATGTTGTTGGTGCAAGGGAAATCCAATTTAATGGTGATGGGAGTGTGGGAGTCATCAGGGGCGATCAGAAGTATCCCAACGCTATACCCCTTTTTGTTAGCAGCGCCGTCAAAGAACATTTTCCATCGAAGGTGATCTTGAGCAGTGCAGAGGATATTTTTATTTGGGAATTCGGATATCCATACATCGGCTTCTTTTACGGGATAATCAACGAGGTAGTCAGAGATGGCTCTTCCTTTAATGGATTTCTGCGTGATGTACACGATATCGAACTCGGTTAGGAGTATTAGCCATCGGGCCATTCGAATGGATAATAAGGGTTTCTCAAGCAGGTATTTGATGGGATCCATTTGGGATACAAGTTTGATGGGGAAGGCGAGCATGTAGTGTCGTAACTTTTTGGTGACCCAAACAAGTGCGGCACACGCCTTTTCTAAAGCAGTGTAGTTGACCTCGTACCTGGCCAATTTGTGACTGGTGTAATAGATGGCTCTTTCTTTACGGGAGTCTTCAAGGTATTGGGCTAGCAAAGACCCAGCTGTAGTGTGGGTTATGGTTAGGTATAGGAGCAAAGGGAGACCAGGTTGTGGTGGCATGAGCACCGGAGGTTGGGTCAGATATTGTTTAATTCGATCAAAAGCCTCTTGGCAGGCCTCGTTCCAAACCTTGGTTGAATCCTTTTGGAGGAGCTTGAAGATCGATTCGCAGATGGAGGTTAGCTGGCTGATGAACCGACTAATATATTATAATTTCCCAAGAAAACCTTGGACTTCTTTGTGAATCAGATCGTGTAGGATGGTTGTGGCAGCCCTTTGGTATGTAGCCCTAGCATTCTTGAGACCAAATGGCATGACGATGTAGCAAAAGGTTCCCCATGGGGTGATGAATGCGATTTTGTTTGGTGGTCTGGGTGCATCTTTATTTGGTTGTATCCGAAAAACCCGTCGATGAATGACTTGAGAGCATGACTGGTTGTGTTGTCCATGATCATGTCGATATTGGGTAGAGGATAATCATCATTTGGAGAAGCTTTATTTAAATCTCGGTAGTCCACACACATTCGAACCTTCCTTTCGGATTTTGGAACATGTACTATATTGGCTAGCCATGTGGGATATTCGATCACACGAATGAAGCCCACGTTCAACTGTTTGACCACCTCTTCTTTGACCTTGAGTGACCATTCGGTGTGGAGCTTTCTCAATTTTTGTTTAATCGGCTTATAATTTGGGAGAGTGGGGATCTCGTGCTGAGCTATTTCAGGATCAATGCCGGGCATATCATCATAGGACCATGAGAAGACATCCACGAATTCCTTAATCAATTCTTCGAGTTGTGCGCGCTCATGCTCGTCAAGGGTGGCCCTTATCCTAATCTCGTGCAGTTGGCTACTAGAATCGAGATTAATAACAACAGTATCTTCTTCATTAACTTAAACGCGGTTATGTTTTTTATTCTTAACCTTATTTAGATCAGTTAAGAATTGTTCATTTGTAAAATCATCATCATCAAAATTTTGATGAGAATCCAAGCAGTTAATGTAAGGCACAACAAGATACTCAAAATCTTCATTTATTTCATTGATAGGAAAAACAGCGCTGAGAACCTTATTAAAAATGGTCTCGATTACATTTGAACAAGGATAGACAACAGAAGAAGAAATGGGGCAAACATTGGGGTTAGGGGATATTTCAAGAGGTAGAACTAGCGCAGCCTGCCAGTTGAGGAGGGGTTTATCAGCAGCTTTAATCAGATGGGATGGATCCATTGATGTAGTGCCTGAATGAACCATGCAGAGTGCCATCCCCAGTGTCTGTAAGTTGAAGGAATCTTCTAAATCACTTTCCTCAGTCTCTTCAATATCTTTGATGAGCGATTGTGCTCGATATTGGAAACTTTTGTCCCTTAGGTAGCTATCTTGGAAAAAGATCTCTATTCCAGGTTTTATCTTCTTGTCTGTGTGGTCATACCATGGTTCTAAAAAAATTGTAAAAGGGGAAGTCTTCGCCTTCTTTGATGAATTTTCCATTCAAGGAGTGTCCTGGGATAGTTTGGATGCAATCTAATCTTTTCTTTGGTCGAGACTGGTGGATCATTCTGAGCTCTTATTTTGATGGTTGATACCCCAAGCCACAAGGAGTGAAAGCTTTCTTTAGTTCGAGGGGCTCAAGTATCCCTTGCTGCCTTTGCCCTAGCTCCAGTCCGGGCATGAAGTGCGTGTTTTTTAACATCTTAATCACATTGACGTTACCATCAGGGTCATATTATGGACAAACCCTTTCCTTGAAACCATCCCCTGTCTGGAGTAGGAGTGTCTCAACTCGAAATCCTGATAGGAGCATATCATTTGACCCGTATTGTATCTCAATGATTGGACTGCTGGTGCTTGCACCCTCAATATTTTTATCGTCACCTAAAATGGTGATAACTCGCCCGTCGGTGAAGAACTTCAATTTCTGATGGAGTGAGTAAGACACACCCTTGATACCGTGGAGCCAGGGTCTTCCGAGAAATGGGTTGAAACAAGTTTGGATGTCTATGACTTGGAATTCAACGACAGGGTTTATAGGGCCAACCCCTATTAAAAGTTTTATGGATCCTGTTACCTCCTGGCGGGTATTATCGTAGGCACGTACAACGGCGGAGGTTGGAGCGAGGTCACTTTCTTTCAGGCCTAAACACTTGAAGGTTCTCAGTGGACAGACATTCAAGGCGGATCGGTTATCGATAAGAGAGAGTGGTACAGCCTTCCCCATAACTTCGATAGAGATGTTGAGTGCATGATTATGATTTGGCCTAATTTTGGGCATTTCTTTTTTAGAAAATGATAGCATTCAGGTAGAGGTCAAGGATCCGACCAGATTTATCGCCTCTTCTGGTGTGGTAGAAGGAGGAACTATGGGTCCAGTGAGCAGCTTCAGTAAAGCATTTATGTTCAGCTGGGAAGACATGAAAATCCCCCATAGATTGATGTTAGCTTGAGTTTTCTTCAGTTGATCGAGGATATTACTCTCCTCTATGGTTATCTCTGGCATAGGAAGGTTTTCAATTCCCTTCCTCTTATCATTTGCTAGTAGTGAGCTTGGAACCTAGTAATGTCTCCCTGATCTGGTCATGTGATTTACTGAAGAAGGGAAGAACACGAATCCCTTTTCCTCGTCAATCTCAGGTTATTCTATCACCCTATTTATTTCTCCGAGGAGTTCTTCAAATGATTTCATCCCACATATGTTGGCTACTGGGCCAGTTCTTCCTGAAGCTTGTTCTTCACTCGAATCTTTGAATTCTTCCCCCCCATCCGATGGCAACAATTCTGTCTTTTCATGTAAAGTCAATACATTCCATAACTTCAACGGCTTCTTCATACAGGTCTTCCCATTCTGTGGGGATAGGTATGGTTGAAGGGACCAAGAGCCCTTGTAGCTTTAAAGTATCAAGTAGCCCGTTGATACTACAAATGATGTTGGTTTGCCCGAATAATTCTGCTATAATCTGGACAACATCATCTAGGATGACTTCATCGGTCGATACCACCCACTTGTCTGAATCTCGAGACCATTTTCGTGCTTCCAAGAATAATGTACTTAAGCTTTGGCAATCGATGAACATCTGTGAGGGCAATTTTAGCCCGAACTCTAGGAGTTGGTTTAACACCTCTGACAATTCCATACTTCCATTTTCAGAACGAGGACTGACAGTGATGCATGCTATGGTAAGGAGCGACAGTGCCTGATCAGAGAGGCTAATAGGGTGTAGGAAGAAATATGGGCAAATTTTAAGAGGTTTAGGAGAGTATATGGGTGTGATTTGAGTTGAGGAATCGAAATCTGGGTTTTCTTCTAAGAAGATGGCATTGGTATGATTTGGGAGTGGATTGTGAGTAGTTTTTGGCTGAGGATTGGCTGGTGGGGCGATGGTAGCCCGATCAATGAGATCTTGGATTATGTTTCAGAGGTGAAAGCATTAGTCGGTGGTATGGCCAGCAGTTTGGTGAAAGGCGTAATGAGCGTCGGCCTTGAAGTTTCTTGGGAGTGGATTTGGAAATGGACGGGGATCCAAGGGTTTGATGAGGTTTCGGCTTAACAGGGATTGGTAAACTTTGGAGAGGGGAGCATGGAGCTTAGTGTATTCCCTTCGGATGAGGGGAGGGAGGCTTTCTGGTGCCCATGATGTGGTTGGTTGAGAGACGTTATTAATGGTTGAGACTGTAGCACTACCAGGCTTGTCATACTTTTTAGGGGTGAACTATTCGGACACCTTATTCGGTTCAACCTCTGTTTTAACAAGGCTTTCCTCGATTTCTACTCTTACTTCTCTAAGAGCTCAAAAGTGGGGATGGTATTATCCTCCCATAGTCGCTCGGACATGGGGCAAAAAAATTTCTTCACTATGTTGACCTGTTCATCCTCAGATGACCAATTGGTCATGGTAGCTGCTTGCCCCCTCCACCGGGTTATGAAGTTACTAACTGATTCCCCGAGGTTCTTCTTGAGCATCTCTAAATCACAACGGGTGACCTCAAGCTCTTTGTTGTATTTGTACTGCGACATGAACTCTATGGCTACATCCTCCCACCTATGGATTCTAGATTCCTCGAGAGATAAAAACCATCAGAGGGCACTATCCTTCAAAGTTTGCTAAAACAATTGGTCCATCACTTCTTCAGAAGACCCTAGTAGATTCATGGAATGATGATAACTGCGAAGATGAACAATCGGGGGTCCACTTCCTCCAAACTTCTCGATATTTGGCATCTTAAACTTCTCGGGTAATCTCGCTTTAGGATAAGGAGACATGTGGGTGTAGTCTATGTAGTTTCTAGAGATTCTGACTTGGTCGAACTTCTTGCTGAGCATATTGAGATCCTCCTTGACCTTAGTCAACTCTTCCTCTTTTAGATCAGCAACCATAGGCAGGTTAGCCACAAGCTGGGCAATGTTTGGCATCAGAAGCTGGGCAAGCGGGGGCCCATTGACATAAGGGGCACGTAGAGCGTGCTGATATTCTTTGGGAAACCAAATAGGCTCGGGCGGACCCATAGCACGAGGGAATAGGTCCTCGGGCTCTTGAGGAATAGGAACATGGTTTCGTTGCATCTCTCGAACCTTAGTTTGGAGGTTGTCAATCTTGGACACGAGTTAAGCTAGGACTTTCGTCAGATTCGGCTGTCTGACTGGTACTTAATTTGTATTCTCCATGGAAAGTGGATGGATTCCGAACTTGGAAGAAGTATTAGAGGAACGGACAAAACTCCGGGGTGATTTGACTGAAGACCGAAGCCAATAGGGAGCCAAGCCAAGGGCTTATAATTCACCTGAGAAGGCGTAGAATGGGATTTATTTTTGAGAAAAAGAGAAGAAACTATTTTTGGATTTTTGATAAAGAATGGAGAAATATTTTTTTTGGAGACAAAACTCAACATGATTATTACAATTATTATGTTCTCACTTGTATTTAATTCTCCTAAATGCAATGCCGGACGGGCCCCGAGCCTGGAAAAGTGGGGTTTTTAATATATGCAAAGCTACGGCTGGAACTTGTAACCAGGATCACGGACAGGGTCCCATATTAAAAATGCGCAAAAATTTGGGCGGCAGGTCGACCCAGAATTTCGACAGAGTTTCGGGTTGAAATCAGCAATCTAAAGTGCGTGTCCTAGGTTTGACATCTATATGCGGGTATGCAGTTGGTTGGGTGAATCGGAATGGATTCCCCCCTTTGGCATGAGTTCCACGATATACGTCTTGCTCTTGCAGGCTATCAGTACGTGTGGACAAGCCATTTGATATACCTGAGTGTACGTGAATTGCCTCACTATATACCTCGTGGGGACGGTACATGTGAGAGCGAATTCGATATACTCGGCGTACGTGAATGAATTCCCTACGATATAACTCTTGTCATGACTTCGGTGAAGCGGTACGATGCGGGGGAGCCATTCGATATACGTCGAAGGTACTTGTCCAATGGAAGGTGAGAGTTATATCGCTTAGGCTAACTGCGACCTGTCGGACCAGCGCCCATCACGAAGTGACCCTCCAGTTACTGGGTAAAATTTGGTCAATAACAATGCTCTTTGGTGATGTCGTGTGAATCATGCATGATTCTATTATTAGTATCTTATGATGAGAATGATTTTCTTGATTATGCCAAACAGGGAGAAAAGTACAAGTACTAAAGGTACACCAAGTATGGATGGGTGATGCGTGCAATATGTGGATATATGTGATCTTAAGTGTACGCGGTGTGAAGTGTACATGGAGAATTTTTCTACAAGTGTGTGAACAGAAGCATAAGCATGGGATACACATGAAAAAGGGGAACATGCAGATATAGGGGAAATATAAACAAATATAACATCCATGTAAATAGGGTCAATCCCTTAAAAACATACAAGCCCCCAGCAGAGTCGCCACTGTGGCCATCCCCGATCCTCGCCTACGGGTGGGTGAGTGAAGGGAGGATCCTCGGGTCCTATGCATCCCTCTCGGGAGCGCTTCGGTCGGCGTCGTTTGAGATGAGGTGTAAAAAATGTAGAGAGATTTAGAGTCGCTAGTCTATTTTACTCAAAATATACAAAATAAAAAGGGGAAGCCATCCCAAAGGATGGCATCCAAAGACATACTGGTGCATATAAAACCAAAATTATTCGAGAAGGGTTCGGAGGCTAAGTTACAAAATGGGAAGGTGTTAGGCACCCATTCCTCCCTTTCGATCTCTCATGGATATTTGTTATTTTCCTTTATTTTCCCCGTGATATGTGTGCATGTGTATATATATAGTGGAGATAGGAATCCTCTATTTGTATCATGGAAGAGATAAAGCGAGTCATCCGTAGGAAGGTACAAAAGATAATATTAAAAAATAAGATTTACGTGATTACCCTTACATTGATCGTTATAACGAAATGATAACGCATATGGGGTAATACGTCACTAAGAACAAGTATATGGAATATAAGAAAATTAGATTTAGAGAATATGGAAAACGAGAGAGAAAGTGAGAATAGGACTCGAGTCTCGAGTTTTACCCCGAGATGCCTACGTAGCCTATAAAGGCATCAAAGTACACGTAGTTCACGTACAAAACGAGGGGTGGGGTTTATCCCATAAATCCAAATGGGGGGTCTCTTATTTATGAATGTGTATGTGTGTAGAAGAAGTGTTTTAGTTGTGAGAAAAGTGTGAGAAAAGTATGATAATCCCTATTTGGAAGTTATGTGCAAACCCACTTTTTCTTATCTTTTAGGTTTTTTATTTATATGAAAATAAGATATGTGCAACAAAACTAAATAAAAAGTATATTAGGATGTGTGACATGAGATATTAAAAGTGTGAAGTAATAAAACAAGTTATTGAGAATTTAGGAGAATTTAAGAGAAAGTTGAGAAAGTTGGACCTTCTTGAAGATCTTGAGCTTGATCTTGAATGTTGGAGAGCAGCCCTTGCACTTTTATGATGATGGAGAGTGGATAATTATCCAAGTTTGATGAAAAGGATGATGAAAAGTGGAAGTTAGAAAGGGATTTGGATGTTGAAATCGCGCTATCTTCGAGAGAGGTTTTTGGGATTCGCTGAGAGCGATTGTTATCAGATCTGGGATCTCCTTGAAAATGAGGTGAAGGCCTCCTTTTATAGGCCCAGGTCACTGCCGATCGGCATAGACCTGGTCATGCCTATCAACACCTGCCGATAGGAAAGGCCTAGAACCTGCCATTTGGTAGTGTGTTTAAGGCCTTTTTTGGGAAATTTGCTACCGAGGGCAAACCGTTGGTCAGAATCACACACAGGTTAGACCGTTGGAAAAGTAATTCAGATACCTTTGAAGGTCCTTTGGACCTCTCTCGGGTTTAGGAGTTGACTTTGGGTCAAATATGGGTCAGAAGTGTGACAACCCGAATATAATTATGATAAATTATATTTAAATCATGCTTATCTTATGTGATATGAATAATGTGATATTAGTATATCTAATGTTAAGTGATTATGTTTATTATAATCCTACTTTCACAAATCATGACAGGTCGAACTATTTATAGACACAAATTTTTATTATTTTCGGTAGAAATGTTCCCGTTAGAGACTAGTTTTGACCTTTATAACATTGTAAATGACTTGAGGTGAAAACTAGATAGTTGTATACATGTGAGTTAGGGTTATAACACAACAAACGTATCATCAAATGGATGCCCGAGTAAAGAGTTATACCGAATTTACGAACAAAGGGCAACGTTGTCCATTCCCTTTAAGTGGTATTTTGTCTTTTAATAAACCAAATGTTTTAAATTGATTGGTTGGCTTGGGAGGCAGCCTTGGACGACTTAAAACCCTCCCTATAACATATTTCTTCAGAAAAACAAACCCTAGGTTCAGTTTCAAGTGTTGTTATCTTGAGGAAATAGAAAGTTGATGTTTAGGAAGAAAAAGTGAGGAGAAAAAGTGTAGAAAATTCCGTGGAAATTACGTAAAAGCCCTGAAGGTAATCCTAATTGAAATTCTAGTTATTTATCTTATATTACTGATTTATATGATATAAATAATCATAGGTTTACGAAAGTTTCATCCCTTTATATGTATGTATGGTTAGATGCAAGTTTATGTTAAGTTGAATGTAGAAACCCTTAAAATTGCTTTGTATTGAAACCCCTTGCATTCAAACTTTCATATCTCTTTGTGTGCTTACTGGAATTGAGAAATTCCAATTGGATATGAAAGTATACTCATATATTCATATCATACCCGAAAATTAGAATTTATCTCCTTGTGGTTAGGCCGTAATGATGATTTCAAGTTGGTACATGGTTTCTGTTTTTATACTTCATTTCGGTATGTCCTGAGTTTAGTCAAGCTTTTGAGATAGCAAATGAAGTCAAAAAATTATGAAACTTTAATTCTGTACTATTCAGTATGTGTAATGAAAATGGGTTGAAAATCATGGAAAGTTATGCTGGAGAAAAATTATGAAAATTCTTGGAAGTTGAAGGAACAATAGAGGAGCTTGTAGGGAAGATTTCTTGTGTTGTAGAGAAATGGTCATAACTTGCCCTAGGAAGCTTGAAAAATTACACCGTCACTTGTACTGGATATTACATTCATATATGTTTTCATATTGATGAGGTTGGACCCCTGTATTTGTACAATTTAGGAATATAGGATGGTTAAGTATATAAGACAATAATTTCAGGCCATACTGAGTACCCCTTGAATGAATGTTTGTATTTCGTCCTTACAAAGATTACTTTGAGTACATGTTTCATGTGTACATACATTGAGAAGTATAATTTCATGTTTACTTGACTTTGGTTATAAATTCCTTATAAGGTATTTCCTACGGTTGAATGTCCGTAACTTTATCAACATGTATATCATTGTTTTGCCTTTACCTATGTTTTATGCAATGTGACTTAATTGGAATTATATTGTTGATTTATAGTCATGGAAAGTTACATAATTATGTTTGGATAATATTTATGATTGAGGTTCAGTACTGATTTAGTTGGATTGACAGGTGTAAGGTCTAATCAATCCAGTTCAGCTCCACCAGAAGAAAACGTGAATACATAGTTGTCAACCAAGGTGAGTGTACTCACTGGAATGATGTATTTGTATACTGTTACGAATGTGATCATAATGTTATGAATATAAAATTGTTCATTTCGGTTTACCGAAATGAGGGGTTACTCCTCGACCAGGAATGGGGGAGATTTGTCTATTAATGACAAGGGGTTACTCCTCGACCAGGAATGGGGGAGAATTGTCTATTTAGACAGGATATGTGAATCATGATTCAGAAAAATTGGTCATTCATTATGAATGAGACGGATAAGTTAATACATAAGTATATGGACATGATTTATTGCATTTAAATTCATGCAGTAATTTAGTAGGGATGCATTCACTGGGCTATTTTTGCTCATGGTTCCTATGTTCACATTTTTCAGGTAATGCGATGTCACTGCCAAATCTAGGAAGTCGGGCTGGGTTAGCCAAGAATGGGAGAAACAAAGATTTTGTTTAAATGTAAATGATGTAATTAAGTTAAATTATCCTTCATGCAAGTTTGTACAAGTGTGACTACTCTGAGGTTGTAAAAAGTATTTCAGATATATTGATTTACAATGATGACTCTGAAATTTAAACTCTTATTTATGGTTTGGTTAAATAAATCATGGTTTGACTCACTTTGACTTTCAAACTTGATTATAAGTAACTGGGTTGGGGTGTGTCAGCTTTTGGTATCAGAGCCTAGGTTTTAGAGGTTCTGGAGTGAGAAGAGTCTAGATTTGGCAGTGAATGTTAAAAATATATTTTATTTGATACTAACGATTATGGTAGGAAAAATATGTATATATGTATGTTGTTATATCTTTGATTCATTTCAGATATAAAAGAATGGAAGGAGGGAATGTTAACGAGAGAATAGAAGATGAGGCTTCAAATATGGCAGCGGAAGCAGAGGTTGAACAACCTATTCATGGAAATGTAGAACCTGACCGGGAACAATTGACAGACATGCAAAAATTGGCACGTGCTATGACTTTAATGGCAGAGCAGGAAGCTAGATTTATGGCTCAGATGGAAGCACAACAGGCCAAGCAACTGGAGGCACTGGCATTGGCCAGGGCTCAGGAGGTGATATACCGGGAAGAAAGGATTACTTCACATGAGAAATTTATTAAAATGAATCCACCCTCATTTGAAGGAGCAGTTGATCCAGCAGAGGCAGAAGTCTGGGTTAAAGAGATTGAAATTATTTTTGGGGTAATTAGAATGCCTGACAATCAATGAGTGACCTAGGCGACGTATATGCTAAGAGGAGAAGCTAAGTACTGGTGGGATGACACAAAACATTTGTTGATTACTCCAGGAGGTGGGAATGTGATCTCATTGGATGCTTTTGTTAAAGCCTTGTATGATAAGTATTTTCCTCCGATGTATCAAAAACAAAAGGAGAAAGAATATTTCCTATTGAATCAGGGGAGTATGACAGTTAGAGAATACGAAGCTAAACTTACAGCTTTATCTCGGTTTGCTTCAAGGTTTATACGAAATGAGGAAGATATGTGCAGTCAATTTCTCGATGGGCTTGAGTTAGTCATTAAATCACGGTTGTCAGCTTTAGAGACTATTAATTATTCAGCCTTGGTGAACCAAGCCATATTGGTAGAAAGGGACGTGAATGAAGCTAGGGGGAATCGAGAACGAGGTGTAAAGAGAAGAAGATTTGATCCAAATTATCAAAAGAGTAGTGGCACAGAATATTCGAGGTTTGGAGGGCAGAAATTCCAACAGGGTAGAGGTGGAAGTAGTTTGCAAAGGGGTGGGGCTAGTGGTGGAAGAGGTTCAGGAGTTTCAGCACAAGGAGATCCTAATGTTTGTTTCTTTTGTGGGGCATCGGGTCATATAAAGAGAAATTGCCCAAAGTTACTAAATATAGAATGTTTCAACTGTCACCAAAAGGGTCATCTGAGAAAGAATTATCCTATGTTGGCAAGAACAGTTTCAGTCAGTAGTGTGGGGCCTCATAAAGGATCTTCTCTAGGTAGTGCCACCAGGGGGAGAGGTACAGAATAAGCAACTAGATCGAGGGCAGGAGGAAGAGTGTTTGCGATGACGCTACAAGATGCCCATGCTACACCGGAAGTGGTTCCAGGTAAACTTTCTATTGCAAACAAAGATTTATATGCACTCATTGATCCTGGATCTACGCATTCATTTGTGGCATTACATATTGTTTCATATTTGGGTAGACCATGTTCATTTCTCAATTGTACCTTATATATCTCTACCCCAATGGAAAGTGTAATTTTGGTTGAGAATGTTTATAAAGATTGTGTCTTACGAATGGGTGAGAGAGATTTCTATGTTGACTTGATACCATTGGCCATTCGGGATTTCGATATTATATTGGGGATGGATTGGTTATCTTCGTATCATGCTTCCATTGACTGTTTTCGAAAGGAAGTTACATTCCATCTGCCAGGTGAACCCGAGTTTCAGTTTAGAGGAGAAAGGAATGTTGTCCCTAATTCTCTTATCTCGGCAATTAAGAGTAGAAAGTTATTGAGTAAAGGTTGTACAGGGTATTTATCTTATGTTATTGATACGAGTAAAGAGACAATTAAAATTCAAGATATACCAGTGGTTAGAGAGTTTTCTGATGTCTTCCCAGAAGAATTGCCAGGATTGCCACCCGATAGGAAAGTAGAGTTTTCTATTGAATTAGTTCCAGGTACTGGTCCAATTTCCCTTGCTCCATATAGAATGGCACCAACGGAGTTGAAAGAATTAAAAGTGCAATAACAAGATCTGATAAGTAGAGGTTTCATTCAGCCTAGTGTTTCGCCATGGGGAGCCCCAGTGTTATTTGTGAAAAATAAAGATGGGACAATGCGATTATGTATTGATTATCGGCAGTTGAATAAGGTGACCATTAGGAATAAGTGCCCTCTACCTCGTATCGATGACTTGTTTGACCAATTACAGGGGGACACAGTATTTTCGAAGATTGATTTGAGATCGGGTTACCACCAACTGAAAGTGAAGGATAGTGATATTTCCAAAATAACTTTTCGAACTCGATATGGGCACTATGAGTTTTTGGTGATGCCTTTTGGATTAACCAATGCTCCAGCAGTTTTTATGGATTTGATGAATCGGGTATTCCACCCTTTCATTGATTCATTTGTGATTGTATTCATAAACGATGTGTTGATTTACTCACGTAGCATGGAGGAACATGAGAAGCATTTGAGACTTGTATTGCAGATTTTGAGAGAGAAGAAATTATTCGCTAAATTCAGCAAGTCTGAGTTTTGGTTGAATGAAATTGTGTTTTTAGGGCACGTGGTCTCGGGAAATGGGATTTATGTTGATCCAAAGAAAGTGGAAGCAATTGTTGAATGGGAAAGTCCTAAGAATGTGACAGAAATTAGGAGTTTCCTAGGATTGGCAGGTTACTATCGCAGATTCATTAAGGGATTTTCAGCAATAGAATTACCACTGACAAAGTTGACTCGTAAAGAAGTGAAGTTTGTATGGGATGAAGAATGTGAGAGGAGTTTTAAAGAATTAAAGAATCGATTGGTTTCAGCCCCTATACTTACTATTCCATGTGGGAATGAGTCTTTTGTGATCTATACAGATGCTTCATTTCAGGGTTTAGGATGTGTTCTTATGCAGAAAGGGAAGGTAATATCATATGCTTCTAGACAATTAAAGACGCATGAACGAAATTACCCTACACATGACTTGGAGCTAGCGGCCATTGTTTTTGCGTTAAAGTTGTGGAGACATTACTTGTATGGAGAAACTTGTGAGATATTTACGGATCATCAAAGTTTGAAATACTTGTTTACACAGAAAGAACTCAATTTGAGACAGAGGCGTTGGATAGAGCTGATTAAAGACTATGACTATACCATTCATCATCATCCTGGGAAGGCCAATGTGGTAGCAGATGCTTTGAGTCGAAAATCATCAGGGATGCTTGGTTGCATATGTTGTGCCCGTGTTGGAAATATTCTTGACTTGGCATCGATGGGGATTGAATTTAAGTTTTCAAAAAGCGGAGGATTATTAGCACATGTCACAGTGAGACCTTTATTGGCAGAACGCATACGAAGTTTGCAGATCAGTGATCCATTCCTTGAAAAGAAGAAACAAGAAGTTCGGGATGGTAGAGAGAGTGACTTTGAGATTAAGAATGATGAATCGTTGTGTTATAAAAATAGGATTTGTGTACCGAATGATCCACCCTTAAAGAAGGATATATTAGAAGATGCACATAGTTTTATTTACTCTATGCATTCGGGAGGTACCAAAATGTACAGAGATTTGAAAGAATATTACTGGTGGAACAATATGGAACGTGAGATTGCAGAGTTCGTAGCTAAATGTTTAGTATGCCAGCAAGTGAAAGCAGAGCATCAGAAGCCGGCAGGATTATTGCAGTCTTTGCCTATTCCGGAATGGAAGTGGGAGCATATAACGATGGACTTTGTTATAGGATTACCCCGGTCACCAAAGGTGCATGATTCTATTTGGGTAATTGTAGACCGATTGACGAAGTCAGCTCATTTTCTCCCAGTTAAGACCACCTACAATGTTGACAAGTATGCACGTATGTACGTTGATGAGATTATTCGTTTACATGGGGCACCAGTGTCAATAGTATCAGATAGAGATCCAACGTTCACTTCTAAGTTTTGGCCTCGTCTCCAGAATGCCATGGGCACAAGTTTGAAGTTCAGCACTGCGTTTCATCCACAAACTGATGGGCAATCAGAAAGGATCTATGTATTTGACTTCAAAGGTAGTTGGGATGATCATTTGCCATTGATGGAATTTTCATATAATAATAGTTATCAGTCGACTATTGGTATGGCTCCTTATGAATCTTTATATGGGAAGAGATGTAGAACGCCTTTGTGTTGGGATGAAGTGGGTGAAAGGAAAATATTGGGTCCTGAATTAATAGATGTGACGACTGAAAAGATTAAAATTATTCGAGAATGGATAAAGATATCACAAAGTAGGCAGAAATTTTATGCAGATAAGAGGAAGTATCCATTAGAATTTCAGAAGGGAGATTTTGTATTCCTGCGTATTTCACCATGGAAAGGCGTTATGAGATTTGGCAAAAAGAGGAAACTAAGTCCAAGATACATTGGACCATTTGAAGTGTTGGAAAGATTTAGGCCCTGGATTATAGATTAGCATTACCTCCAGATTTATCCCGTTTACATGATGTGTTTCACGTATCGATGCTTCGTAAGTATTTGGCAGATCCATCTCATCAGTTGAAAACTCAACCAATTGAACTGAAGGAAGACGTGTCGTACATCGAGGAACCAATGGAAATTATTGATCGTAAGGAGCAGATGCTGAGGAATAAAGTTATTCACTTAGTTAAAGTTATGTTGATGAGCCATGGAGTTAAAGAAGCAAATTGGGAAATGGAGGATAGCATGAAGAAACAGTATCCCCATTTGTTTGGTAAGTGACCTTTATATTAAATTTCGGGGACGAAATTTTCTAAGGGTGGGAGGTTATGACAACCCGAATATAATTATGATAAATTATATTTAAATCATGCTTATCTTATGTGATATGAATAATGTGATATTAGTATATCTAATGTTAAGTGATTATGTTTATTATAATCCTACTTTCATAAATCATGACAGGTCGAACTATTTATAGACACAAATTTTTATTGTTTTCGGTAGAAATGTTCCTGTTAGAGACTAGTTTTGACCTTTATAACATTATAAATGACTTGAGGTGAAAACTAGATAGTTTTATACATGTGAGTTAGGGTTATAACACAACAAACGGATCATCAAATGGATGCCCGAGTAAAGAGTTATACCGAATTTACGAACAAAGGGCAAAGTTGTCCATTCCATTTAAGTGGTATTTTGTCTTTTATTAAACCAAATGTTTTAAATTGATTGGTTGGTTTGGGAGGCAGCCTTGGCCGACTTAAAACCCTCCCTATAACATATTTCTTCAGCAAAACAAACCCTAGGTTCAGTTTCAAGTGTTGTGAGCTTGAGGAAATAGAAAGTTGATGTTTAGGAAGAAAACATGAGGAGAAAAAGTGTAGAAAAATCCGTGGAAATTACGTAAAAGCCCTGAAGGTAATCCTAATTGGAATTCTAGTTATTTATCTTATATTACTGATTTATATGATATAAATAATCATAGGTTTACGAAAGTTTCAGCCCTTTATATGTATGTATGGTTAGATGCAAGTTTATGTTAAGTTGAATGTAGAAACCCTTAAAATTGCTTCGTATTGAAACCCCTTGCATTCAAACTTGCATATCTCTTTGTGTGATTACTTGAATTGAGAAATTCCAATTGGATACGAAAGTAGACTCATATATTCATATCATACCCGAAAATTAGAATTTATCTCCTTGTGGTTAGGCCGTAATGATGATTTCAAGTTGGTACATGGTTTCTGTTTTTATACTTCATTTCGGTATGCCCTGAGTTTAGTCAAGCGTTTGAGATAGAAAATGAAGTCAAAAAATTATGAAACTTTAATTCTATACTATTCAGTATGTGTACTGAAAATGGGTTGAAAATCATGGAAAGTTATGCTGGAGAAAAATTATGAAAATTCTTGAAAGTTGAAGGAACAATAGAGGATCTTGTAGGGAAGATTTCTTGTGTTGTAGAGAAATGGTCATAACTTGCCCTAGGAAGCTTGAAAATTTACACCGTCACTTGTACTGGATATTAAATTCATATATGTTTTCATATTGATTAGGTTGGACCCCTGTATTTGTACAATTTAGGAATATAGGATGGTTAAGTATATAAGACAATAATTTCAGGCCATACTGAGTACCCCTTGAATGAATGTTTGTATTTCGTCCTTACAAAGATTACTTTGAGTACATGTTTCATGTGTACATACATTGAGAAGTATAATTTCATGTTTACTTGACTTTGGTTATAAATTCCTTATAAGGTATTTCCTACGGTTGAATGTCCATAACTTTATCAACATGTATATCATTGTTTTGCCTTTACCTATGTTTTATGGAATGTGACTTAATTGGAATTATATTGTTGATTTATAGTCATGGAAAGTTACATAATTATGTTTGGATAATATTTATGATTGAGGTTCAGTACTGATTTAGTTGTATTGACAGGTGTAAGGTCTAATCAACCCAGTTCAGCTCCACCAGAAGAAAACGTGAATACATAGTTGTCAACCAAGGTGAGTGTACTCACTGGAATGATGTATTTGTATACTGTTACGAATGTGATCATAATGTTATGAATATAAAATTGTTCATTTCGGTTTACCGAAATGAGGGGTTACTCCTCGACCAGGAATGGGGGAGATTTGTCTATTAATGACAAGGGCTTACTCCTCGACCAGGACTGGGGGAGAATTGTCTATTTAGACAGGATATGTGAATCATGATTCGGAAAAATTGGTCATTCATTATGAATGAGCCAGATAAGTTAATACATAAGTATATGGACATGATTTATTGCATTTAAATTCATGCAGTAATTTAGTAGGGATGCATTCACTGGGCTATTTTTGCTCATGGTTCCTATGTTCACATTTTTCAGGTAATACGATGTCACTGCCAAATCTAGGAAGTCGGGCTGGGTTAGCCAGGAATGGGAGAAACAAAGATTTTGTTTAAATGTAAATGATGTAATTAAGTTAAATTATCCTTCAAGCAAGTTTGTACAAGTGTGACTACTCTGAGGTTGTAAAAAGGATTTCAAATATATGGATTTACAATGATGACTCTGAAATTAAAACGCTTATTTATGGTTTGGTTAAATAAATCATGGTTTGACTCACTTTGACTTTCAAACCTAATTATAAGTAACTGGGTTGGGGTGTGTCAAGAAGCTTTTGTCGGTCCATTGGACGGGGAATCGTTCGGATGCAAACGGATCGTTCGTTTGCCTGGTAAGTTTAAATCCTGCATGGGGAAGACCATTGGAAAGTCTAAGAGATGTAATTCGACATTCTAAAGAGTTTGACCCTATTTAGGGGGTTGACTTTGGTCAACCGGGACCTGGAAGTATTCGGTGACCTCTTGGAGTCAAACAGATCGCTCGTCCGCATGGTAAGTCGTAATTGCACACGAAGAGGGCCATTGGAAAGGGATTATAGTTCCCTTCAAAGATTCATTCAGCCTCGGTCGAGCTAAAGAGTTGACTTATGTCAAACAGAGCCCGGGAGCGCCCGGTGGCCTCTAGATCAAGTTTCGAATGCAAATGGATCATTCGTCCGAATGGTAAGTCAGAATTATGCACAGGACGGACTGTTGGAAAGGAATTTCAGTGCCCTTCGAAGATTCATTCATCCTCGATTAAGCCAAAAAGTTTGACTTTTTGGTCAAACGGAGCCTGGGAGTGCCCTATGGCTTCTAGGTCAGTACTCGGGACATAACCTGGGTTTATAGTGATGAAGGGAGGTACTAGGGACCCAAGGAGAGTTAGGGGTAACAGAATGGGGTGTCTACAATATGTATGATAACACAACGACTAGAGTAAGTACTATATGTGAAGTAACTAATGACTTTATGACTAAAGTAAGTCTACATCAAGGATCAGCCTTAATTCCTTACTTATTTGATGTAGTTTTGGATGAGATTACTAAAAACATACAAGAGGATATCAAATGGTGTATGTTGTTTACAGATGATATAGTTTTTGTAGACAGTTGAAAGGAGGGCTTAGCGATGAGAGTTGATACTTGGAGAAAAGCCTTAGAGTCTTAGGGACTAAAAATCAATAGAAATAAAATGAAATTCATGGAATGTAAATTTAATAATGAGGCATAAATAGAATAATGTTAAATATTGAAGAAAGAGTGATAAATCAAACTAATAAATTTCGTTATTTACATTCAGTGTTACAAGGTAATGGGGATATTGATGAGGATGTTACGAGCAAAATATCAAATCCTTGGATGAAATGGAGACAAGAAAGTGGGGTGTTATGTGATAAAAAAATAACCAATAAACTAAAAGGAAACTTTTATGGAGCAGAGTGGTAGGCATTAAAGAAAAAACATGAACAAAGTCTTCCTGTTAGTGAGATGAGGATGTTCTGATGGATGATGGAAATTACTAGAAATGACAAAACTAAAAATTATTACATGAGAAAAAAATTATTAATAGCTTCCAATAGTGATAAATTAAGAGAAAGTAGACTAGGTGGTACAGACATGTGTTGTGTAGACCAGTAGATGCACCTATAACAATAGAAGATAAAAGAGAAAGGGTCTGCCTTAAGATATTGTGGGATGAAATTATTAAGAAATATCTTAAGAAATTAAACTTGAATGATAATATTGAATTAATAGATTAGAATGGAAAAGGAGAATCCATATGGCCGACCCCATATGATTGGATTAAGGCAAGGATGATGATGATTATGATGCTTCCTTTAGAGGAAGGTTCTGATAAGCACCCAAAAGTGGTTTACTAATACCCCAAATGGATGATTATTAATTTCTAATTCTCGAAAAATTGGGTCTTATGCGCGTATTTGTCTATTTTGTAAGCTTGCTTGCACTTGCGAATTTCAAAACTATATTTCAAGGCAAAATACGATATTTACGTGGTTCTAGGAGCTTAAACCTAACCCGTGTGCCTTTTACCCTATCCCGTAACCTTCACCTAAACCCATCTCAAACCCTCATGTGTTTAGTTTGCACCCTTTATTTTATTTTTATTAATTTTTTATATTTTTATTTGAGTTGTTTATAATTTTTAGGATTTATTTTATATTTTGTTTAGAATTTTGTATATATTTTTAGGATTTATTTGTGTTGGCTATTTTTAATATTTTTATTCATTTAGGAGTAAGTTTTATTTTTATTTTTAATTTCTAGTTTTTAGTTTTATTTAAATTTATTTTTATTAGGATAGATTTATTTTTGTCTTTTATTAGGAATTAATTTTTTTTATATTCATTAGGTTTTGTATTTTCTTTAATTTAATTTAATTAGGATTTTAATTTTTAGTTATTATAGTTTTTGATTTTTTTTAGTTACATCAATTGTATTTTTTTAGTTAGTTAGATAATTTTATTTTTAGTTATCTACAATCTAAACATGCACGCACACACAATAGTCTTAACCTATACCCAAATAACTACCATCACACACACACACACACATCCTACCATACACCTTACCACATATAAACCAACCCCACTTCATCTTCTTCCTCTCACTCATCCTTACTTTCTCTCTCCTGTGTTGAAACACACTAGAAGATGACTAAATCACCTTTATTAACAAACACTAACCCACCAATAGTCCCCCTCCTTAAACCCAACTTGAACCCAACTTAGCATCGACCCCCAAACTAAAACCTACCCACGGACATTTTCAAACCCCAAATCCTGACCAACCTGTGTTCAATCCGAGTTATTCCATACCCACTACCAACACCACCCAACCACTACCCGATTATATCTCCTTACCGGTCGGAAAAGTAAATCGTAACACGTGTCTTCCCTACAACTCATCTTACCCATAACCCCAACCCAGGCAACTCCGGCCCAAATCAAAAAATGGAACCCTTCTCACCCGAGAACCCATCTTACACGACCTTCGACTATCACCAGCAAATCCATTCACCCACTTGCCTTACTCCGATCGGAACCTCCTTAACCTGAAGACCTATCTTTAAAACCTCCCGACATGCGACCCTGATCTCAATATAAAGTGATAATGTAGAATTTATTTCCTTGGCTGAATTCTAATTTAGAATTTTATAATGGGAGAATTTGTATTTTTAGCAAACCTCTTTCATTATTTAAGAGTCTATTATGAATTCATCCATTGTATATTGTAATTAGTTTTTCTTTTTTTATAAAATATATTAGTGAGGGATTGTAAGGGAGAGAATTTTGGTTCTTAATTGTAGAGTTTCTCCAATTTAAGGACAAATGGGAATGATCTATTCTTCTTTAGTTTCTTTTATTTTAATCCTCATAGGATTTTATTTGTTTATTCTATGTATTGGATGATGATTAATGAGGGAAAATCTCCTTTTCTAGGGATGAATTTTGAAGCCCTCATGAGTCCAATTAGTTAGTTTACTTATTATCATAATTTGTTTTATCTCATTTTTCTCTTATTATATATTACACTTTAGTTAGTACTTTAACAAATTAGTATAGTTAGTTAATTAATGATCCCTTGAAAAATCATAAAAAATTAATAATATGCAAATGAATCTACACATGTCTTCACATATTTTGTGTTTCACTCCTTAAAGTTGGATTGACTCCCTTACTTACCCTATGCAGATGTTGAGTTTATTTGTAGGTTCAAGAGAATTATGATTGAAAATGAGTTGCAACAACGATCAACACATGAGAATAAAAAATAATTCCATCAAATGACATCGTTGCCGGTCTTTGGAGTTTGAAGCACTTGAGAATATTTTAGAGTGTAGTTCATTTGTCATTTATTTTTCTTATTTTTTGTACTACTTTTCATTTTCTTAGAAGATTTGTAGTATGAGTGTATTATTGTCTTGTATTGCGGTGCTTGGAGACACCTTTTTTTCATTTAAATTTGTAATAAAAAGAAGAAAAGCGTGATAGGGAAACCGGACAAAGTAGAGAGAGGTCGTCCAAAGGAGAGGAAAAGAAGCATCTCTACTTTGGGTCACTAGCACTTTCGGGGTCAACTGAGATAGGCGATATCTTCCCCTGATTGAGTCAAATCGTTCATCATCCCATGCGTGTAAAAACCGTGGGAGATACATTTCTCAAACCCACATGAATCCCCTACCAGCGAGTCAATTTTGAGTGTGACTACATGCTCTTATTTGATTTTTATTATATCTTTTATTGTTGAATTTGTGTGTTGAATTAATCAATTAAGACCTACACCCGGTCTTTCACGAGAAGGGATTTCATCACCCGACTCACTCGCTTATCCTTTGTGTGCTACCTTAGCTATCATTAAATTTAAAATCAATCAACTAGCTAGCCCACTAGGAGAAAAAATTTTCAAAGGCGGTCACAAAGATATATTCCGTGATTTTTGTTGCCCGCAGACTTATTTAAAATTTGACTACCCCCTCTCTAATTTTGAAGATTAAAATTGGCTATGTGCTAGTTAGGATTTATCATTTACTTATGTGTGTCCAATTCAATTTTTCGGTAGTCGATTTTAGTGAGTTCGTCAAAATTCAAAGAGTCCTAATATTTTCTCTATCTTTTCATCCCAAAAAAATCCAAAAATATTTTCTTCCTTTATTTTTATAAAAATCCAAAAACATTTCCCTTCTTTTTAAAAAAAAAATAAGGTCGTGATTAGTGCTTCTTCACCCTCACCCTTGTCACTTAACCCCACCCACCTATGGTCCACCGATGCTTTGTATCATGTGAAACACTTTTTCATACAAGTATTAGCATTGTTGCCTTTTTCCAACAAGACTGACGCTTCAGTCTTGTTTAGGGATAATTCTCATCACCCAATTTTTTCTGACACCACGTGCTTTCTACGTTCTTATCTTTAGGGTGAGAATAGTACAGTCTGGATAAAGACATTAAACTTAGCACTACCGGGTGTGACACCCCGACTAATTAAATACCGGGTAGCAACTCCTTTATTAAATTAATTCAAAATGTCAAGTTGGTCCAGTTAATAGCATCACTGTCGAAAACATTTTAATGATTACTAACCACCTAGTATTTAAAAAGTAAGTTGCCAAATTTTAATTTAAGTCCGATTAACATGCAACAAGTGTAATGAAGAATAATAACACCATTCACCATAAATAAGTAAATAGAGTAACCATCACATAATGTAAATAAAGTCTGGAGGAAAAACTCCTCACTACAAAACCACAAACTGAAATAACTAAACGAAATACAGAATCAATACATGCCAAAGTCTGAAAAGTGTAATGAAAAGATGTCTCTAATAGAAATGGGCGACATGCCCTACAACTAATAGATAATGACTCTGGAATCCAAATGATAGAAGCGTCTACAAGCAAATCCCTGTAGCTTCCACAAACAGCTACAGCTCGTCACCTGAATGAGTATCCTATGCATGGTATCCTTGTGGCCGGGCACCTAAAATGGTTTTACAAGAAAAATAGATTTGAAAGCAAATGGGTCAGATCCCGAAAGTGGAGATATTTTAAAAACCTGCAAGTGCTTTAAAAACATTTAAAACATTAAATGCAAAGTACATGTTAGGACGAGCACTCACATGATATTCTCACCTCTCGTCTAACTGTGCACTCCTAACGTAAGTACCCATCTACAACGACACAAACCACTAGCTAAGTGACATCATATCTAGCTAGACTGTCATAGGTCCTACCCTTATTACTTGGTTCCATTAACATTATAACGATCTCAGTTAAAATAGGTGCTTAACCTAAATTCAGATGCTCAATATGCAATATATTTCACTATCGGTTAACCCGTTATGTTTTTCTCGAAACAATACTGTAATTATATTCACAACATTAACATGATGATTCCCATTAATTAAGTGTATATTATTCACATCATAAATATACAATACAAGCACCCCAAGAACTAAGCTGCGGTGCACACATACTCTGCTATCCATCCCGTCACGTACATAAGGATTACATATTCCGAATCTCTCAGGAATAGTTCACAGATAACAACATCACAAATAATGGAGGCGAACACAGTTACATCACATGGGTCACACACATACCTACGCTCCCACGATCAGCGGACTTATTAATATCCCAATAAGTCTTTCTATGACCTATGTTCATCAAGGTAACCAGTCTAAATCCGGGCAACACAAGGATTAGAGGGCCCTAAGCGAACGCAAACCTCCCGTGATAGCAAGTATGGTAGGTATGTCATACACACAATTCATATACCAATACTAAGTAAACACACGTCTTAGTAATCCCGTAGTTTAATCGTAGTACTATTCTCATTCTAGTACCAATATATAATATATATACAACTTATATAATCCCGGTCCCTAATTACACGCGCCATAATTTATTCTCACGTCGTAGTAGACACTCACGTCTCAACCCAAATGGTTCATTGATATAAATCACTCGTATACAATTTACTCCTCATAATAACCCAAAAGTCCCAAATCTATCAATACATCATCAAAGGAATGTTAACTCTACCCTCGAACAAGTTTACGGGACTCCAAAAATCAAAACAGGCCAAAAAGGCCCAAACTGCCAGCTCGTTAGAAGTCTCGTTCGAACGAGGCTGTTCGAACGAGATCAACTGTCAGCTCGTTAGAAGTCTCGTTCGAACGAGGCTGTTCGAACGAGATCCAGTTCGTTCGAACGAACTGTACCTTCTAACGAGATCTCGTTCGAACGAAGTTCCCTTTCGTTAGAAGCGACTGGTCAATTCTTTAGAAGCTCGTTCGAACGAGTTCGTTCGAACGACCTGGGGAGGGGCTTCTAACGACCTACCAGTTTCGTCCCAGATTTGACTAAATCTCGTTTTTCTCCATTTTTACTCCTCAAATCTCCTCCAAACTTAGTCCCAACCATTGTTTTAAGGTCTCTAATCAATCTTAAACATATTATAGGCACCTCCTAACACGTTTTAAAGGATTAAATCACCCTAACATCAATCAATATACAAATCCCTACAATTTTTCCCTAATTATTCAAAAACATAAACCCTAGAATTTGTAATCATCAATTAGTCCATTCTAGATCCGTTTTTGTTACATCCTACGTATACTAACACCAGAACAATCATCTCTATATGGTTCTACATGCAATTTGTCCTCAATATTCAATTTCTAAATCCAATTAACATGGGTTTTCATTCATCTTTCAAGAACAATTGGAATTCTTCAATTTTCTAACATGGGAAGAACATTCTCTGAATTTAAATGTAAGTAAATCACTTGCCTTTATTATCTCTGAATTTGGTGTTGATTTCTGTAAAGATTTCTGCAGAATTCCTTTTCTTTCTCTCCCTCTCCAAGCTATCTTCTCCAAAGGTGGCTATGGTGGCTAGGGTTTTCTTTGGGAAAGTTGGAAACCTAAATGATAACCTCCGTAGCTTAATGGGTTAATAAGGGTTGGTTAGTGGGTTTAGTGGGTCTATTCCCAATCAGATTTACTTCTCTAATTTTCGTCATTTTTAATTCCTAAAAATACGAAATTACCAAAATACCCTTTATATTGCCGGTATGGCCTAAAAATACCCCGGGACCCAAACTACACCCCCGGCTAGTGTTTTCTGACTGTCTCGACCCTTCCGGACGTGTTGGCGCACTCAAAACGACCATACGGTTTATAAAATTTAAATTCACTTTATAAATAAAATAATACACCATGACGCGGCGGTCACACGCGTCTCAACAAAATTCCAAAATGTCGTATATAAATCTCACGACAAATTTTTCATAACTCAATATTCATATAACATCATATATACTCAATATAGTCCAATACCAACTCACAACTCGCTAGTATTTTACCCGGATTAATTTCCAATTTATATGCATTTAATTAATTAAACCCAAAATAAATATAGCCAAAAGTACGGGGTATTACATACTCCCCCCCTAATAACAGAATTTCGTCCCGAAATTCGAAACTAGAAAGTACCTGCTAAAAATAACTATGGATAACGATCGCGCATCTCATCCTCGCGCTCCCATGTGGACTCCCCGATATTATGATGTCGCCACTGAACACGCACTAACGGAACTATCTTTGACCGCAGCTTCCTCTCACTTCGGTCCAAAATAGCAATCGGCCCCTCCTCGTAAGAGCTATCCGGCTGGAGATCGATGTCCTCCACAACAATGTGAGAATGAGCCAAATTATCTCTAAGGTATTTCCTCAGCGAGGAAATATGGAACACATCGTGAATCCGATGCAAATGTTCCGGTAACCCAAGTCTATCTGCAACCGGTCTGATCCGCTCAATAATAGGAAACGACCCCACATACCTTGGTGCCAACTTCCCCTTCTTCCCGAAACGCATAATCCCCTTCATAGGAGATACTCTGAGCAAAACCTGGTCCCCCACTTGGAACTCCCTAAAAAATCTCTTCGCATCAGCATAACTCTTCTGCCTGTCTTGAGCTACACGAATGCGACTCCGAATCAACTCAATTCTTGCCGAAGTATCCTAAATCACTTCCGGCCCAAGTAGTTTGTTGTCCCTCACCTCTAACCAACATGCTGGGGAACGACAAGGCCTACCATACAATGCCTCAAACGGAGCCATGCCAATAGTAAACTGGTAGGAGTTATTATAAGCAAACTCTACCACTGGAAGGTATTGCTCCCACCCACCCCAAAGTCAATAATGCACATGCGTAGCATGTCCTCCAACATCTAATTTGTGCGCTCTGTCTGCCCATCGGTCTGCGGATGGTAAGCCGTACTCAACCGCAATTCCGTGCCCATGGCCCCCTGGAAACTCTCCCAAAACCGCGAAACAAATATCTTGTCTCTGTCAGACACGATATTTAGGGGCACACCGTGAAGTCTCACAACCTCTGAAATGAAGAGCTGGGCATACTGTCCCGTAGTGTAGTCAGTCCTTACGGGTAAAAAGTGAGCGACCTTGGACAACCTGTCCACAATTACCCAAACGGAGTCGTGACCCCTCTGCGACGTAGGCCACCCCGTGATAAAGTCCATGGATATGCTCTCCCACATCCACACCGGGACCTCCAATGGCTGTAGCAATCCTTCTGGTCTCTGATGGTCCACTTTTACAAGCTGACAAGTGGCGCATTTCGAAACAAACTCAGCGATATCTCTCTTCATACCGCTCCACCAATACTGGCGTCTCATGTCTTGGTACATTTTGTCCCCTCCGGGATGTACCGCGAACCGTGAGCCGTGCGACTCTGCCATCACCTCGTGTCGCAATTCCTCCCCTTCTGGAACTACCAATCTCCCATTGAAGCGTAATCCCCCGTCTGAGCTGACGATATAGGACTCGGCTCCCTTCGCTAGTAATCGAATTATCTGCTCCTGACAGAACGAGTCATTAGCCTGTGCCCGTACTACCTTCGTGACAATCTGCGGTGTAACGGTCATCACAGACATGAAAGATTGGGCCACTGCTTCCTGGTGTCCCAATTCCTTCCACTTTGCCTTCCACACCTCTGCCACCTCATCTGTTGGCCTACGGCTTAACGCGTCTGCTACCACGTTAGCCTTACCTGGGTGATACTGGATATCGAACTGGTAGTCTTTCACAAACTCAAACCACCTACGCTGCCGCATATTTAACTCCTTCTGCATGAACAGGTACTGTAGGGACTTGTGGTCCGTGAACAGTTGGAACTTCTCCCCCAAAAGATAGTGCCTCCAAATCCGTAGGGAAAATACCACAGCTACCAACTCCAAATCATACGTGGGGTAGTTCTTCTCATGAGTCTTAAGCTTACGGGAAGCATAAGCTATGGCCTGTCTCTCCTGCTGCAATACACCTCCAAGTCCTTGCAAAGATGCGTCGGTGTAAACCAAATACTCAACTCCCGGTCTCGGCAATGCTAACACAGGTGCTGAGGTCAATTTGTCCTTCAATTCATCGAATGCCAACTGATAGGCATCACTCCAGATGTAAGGCACACCCTTACGAGTCAGATGTGTCAAAGGACCTGCTATCTCAGAGAAACCCCGAATAAACCTCCTGTAGTATCCTGCTAGACCCAAGAAACTACGAATCTCTGTCGGTGTCGTGGGTTGTCCCCACTTCCTCACCGCGGATACTTTCCCCGGATCAACAGATATTCCCCGATCGGAAATAATATGTCCCAAAAAATGAACCTCCTTCAACCAAAACCCGCACTTCTCATATTTTGCATACAACTCGTTCTGACGGATTGTCTGCAAAACTTGCCTCAAATGCTCGGCGTGCTCCTCCTCTGTCTGGGAGTAAACCAGAATATCATCGATGAAGACAATGACAAACTGATCTAGGAAATCCCTTAACACTCTGTTCATCAAGTCCATAAACACTGCTGGAGCGTTGGTCAAACCAAAAGGCATAACCCGAAACTCGTAAGAACCATATCTCGACAAGAACGCAGTCTTCGATACATCCTCCTCCCTGATACGCAACTGATGGTATCCCGATCTCAAATCAATCTTCGAGAAGAAATAAGCTCCTCTCAACTGGTCGAATAAGTCATCGATTCGAGGCAATGGATACTTATTCCGTATCGTGACCTTATTCAACTCTCGGTAGTCCACACACAATCTCACTGAACCATCCCTCTTCTTCACAAACAAAACTGGAGCGCCCCAAGGCGAGGTACTCCTACGAATAAAGCCCTGACCTAACAGTTGCTCTATCTGATCCCGTAACTCCCTCATCTCAGCTGGAGCCATACGGTACGGTGCGCGTGCTATAGGTCTCGTACCCGGTAGCAAATCTATAACAAAGTCTATCTCTCGACTGGGGGGTAAGCCTGGTATCTCCTGAAACACATCCAAATACTCCCTGACTACTGGGATAGAATCTAAAGTAATCACTACCTCCTTAGAGGTATCCTCCTCAATGTAATACAAATGAGAGGTCGATCCTCCTTCTGGGCGAGGCATCGCCACTACAACCATCTCTTGCCCCAGAATGGCAAAAACAATGCTCCCGCTGAAGCAATCAATCATGGCCCTATAAGCTACGAGCCAATCCATACCAATGATCACATCGTGAACATGCATATCTAATACCAACATATCTGCAGGTAATACCAGACTACCAATCCCTACTCCCACTCCCCGGCATATAAAGAATATAAGTGACCCATTCCCCAATGGTGAGTCGACACACGTCACTGTGCTCTCCGCCGTAGCTAACAATCCTAAAGCTTTCGTGAAGTGTGTAGCTATAAAACAATGTGTAGAACCCGTATCAAATAATACCCGACCTATATTGCCATGGATAGGAAACGTACCCTCAATCGCGGGCGGTGCCTGTGGAACTGCAGCCTGATGAACGTTGTAGACACGTCCATACTGTAGCTGCCCCTGCTGAGCTGGGACTGCTGGAATGGGTGGCAATGCTGCCATCTGTGGCGGTGCGGGGAGAGCGGTGGGAAACATAGGCCTCTGTGGCTCCTGGCGAGCACCCTGCTGCTGCTGCTGTGGGGCCCTGCCCCTATCAGGACAATATTGTCGCTTATGGACAGTCTTGCCACAAACAAAACACTTCCCTGGGAAGTTCCCTCCTCTCTGCCCCTGTTGTCCCCCGCCCTGGTGGCCGTTACCGTTCCTCCCTTGGCCCTGCTGGCCCTGGTGAAACTGCTGCCCATTCTGCCCCTGTTGGCCCTGATGGCCGTTTGGACCTTGATGGTCGTGATGGAAACCTCCTTGTCCCTGTCTGTAGTTCCCTGATCGGAACCTCTTCTGATCCCCCTGCTGCGAACCCTACTCACCCTGTCTCTGCCCCGGAACAGATTGTGCCCCACCGGCACCATGTCCTCCAGTCCTGCCCTGATGGCTAGACTCTCCCAACCTCTTGCCCTCAGCCATATGAAAGCGGTGGTCCTGGCAGTGTAACAAAGCAGCGTTAACCACATCAGAATACGTGGCCAACGAAAGGTTCCCTAGCAGATACTGACAGATCCTCCAAGTCAACCCGTCCGTGAACTTCTCAATGTTATTCTTCTCTGTTGGTATCTCATCTGGAACGATATTCAACAGATTTGTGAACTCGGCCTCATACTCTGCCACGGTCTTACCCTCTTACCTTAGATTCATCAGCTTCCTCCTCATTTCCGTGTGAACAGCCGACGGAAAGTACTTGCGGTCAAACCGCACCCAGAAGTCCTGAATAGTGAGAGTATCCCTCTCCTCCATGGTGGTAATAGACTCTCACCACAGCAGTGCAGATCCAACTAGCTTGAAAGTAGCTAGCACCTGCTTCCGAACATCCGTTCACTCATACATCCTCAAGTGCCTCTGCATATCCTTCCTCCACTGGCTCGAGACTACCACATCTGAGCTACCTGCAAACTCTGGCGGATGCGCTTTCTGAAAAGCGTCACGTACACGTTCCCAAGCAGACGGGAATGCATTTGCCTGTACTGGCGCGGCAACCAGCGCCTGAGGTGGTGCCTGCTGAACAACGGCAATTGCGGCATTTACCGCTTGGGCTACTATAGCTGCAACCTCAGCGGCGTTCATCATGCCCCGAACTGGAGAGGGCTGGGGTTCGGGCATTGCATCCCTGGGAACTCGTTGTGCACGTCATGGAGGCATCTGAAATAAGAACAAAGTTTATAAGTTCGCTGTTATAAACTTAAAATAGCTGAAGAACGAAGCATACACAAAAGAGTACAACAGTCCTAAAATATAGGGCTCTATATCAAAGAAACTTAGCGGAAACATAATAAGTCGTCAGATCCTAAAGGACACTAGAACCTGATGCTCTGATACCACCTGTGACACCCCGACTAATTAAATACCGGGTAGCTACTCCTTTATTAAATTAATTCAAAATGTCAAGTTGGTCCAGTTAATAGCATCACTGTCGAAAACATTTTAATGATTACTAACCACCTAGTATTTAAAATGTAAGTTGCCAAATTTTAATTTTAGTCCGATTAACATGCAACAAGTGTAATGAAGAATAATAACACCATTCACCATAAATAAGTAAATAGAGTAACCATCACATAATGTAAATAAACTCTGGAGGAAAAACTCCTCACTACAAAACCACAAACTGAAATAACTAAACGAAATACTGAATCAATACATGCCAAAGTCTGAAAACTGTAATGAAAAGATGTCTCTAATAGAAATGGGCGGCATGCCCTACAACTAATAGATAATGACTCTGGAATCCAAATGATAGAAGCGTCTACAAGCAAATCCCTGTAGCTTCCACAAACAGCTACAGCTCGTCACCTGAATGAGTATCCTATGCATGGTGTCCTTGTGGCCGGGCACCTAAAATGGTTTTACAAGAAAAATAGATTTGAAAGCAAACGGGTCAGAGCCCGAATGTGGAGATATTTTAAAAACCTGCAAGTGCTTTAAAAACATTTAAAACATTAAATGCAAAGTACATGTTAGGACGAGCACTCACATGATATTCTCACCTCTCGTCTAACTGTGCACTCCTAACGTAAGTACCCATCTACAACGACACAAACCACTAGCTAAGTGACATCATATCTAGCTAGACTGTCATAGGTCCTACCCTTATTACTTGGTTCCATTAACATTATAACGATCTCAGTTAAAATAGGTGCTTAACCTAAATTCAGATGCTCAATATGAAATATATTTCACTATCGGTTAATCCGTTATGTTTTTCTCGAAACAATACTGTAATTATATTCACAACATTAACATGATGATTCCCATTAATTAAGTGTATATTATTCACATCATAAATATACAATACAAGCACCCCGAGAACTAAGCTGCGGTGCACACATACTCTGCTATCCATCCCGTCACGTACATAAGGATTACATATTCCGAATCTCTCAGGAATAGTTCACAGATAACAACATCACAAATAATGGAGGCGAACACAGTTACATCACATGGGTCACACACATACCTACGCTCCCACGATCAGCGGACTTATTAATATCCCAATAAGTCTTTCTATGACCTATGTTCATCAAGGTAACCAGTCTAAATCCGGGCAACACAAGGATTAGAGGGCCCTAAGCGAACGCAAACCTCCCGTGATAGCAAGTATGGTAGGTATGTCATACACACAATTCATATACCAATACTAAGTAAACACACGTCTTAGTAATCCCGTAGTTTAATCGTAGTACTATTCTCATTCTATTACCAATATATAATATATATACAACTTATATAATCCCGGTCCCTAATTACACGCGCCATAATTTATTCTCACGTCGTAGTAGACACTCACGTCTCAACCCAAATGGTTCATTGATATAAATCACTCGTATACAATTTACTCCTCATAATAACCCAAAAGTCCCAAATCTATCAATACATCATCAAAGGAATGTTAACTCTACCCTCGAACAAGTTTACGGGACTCCAAAAATCAAAACAGGCCAAAAAGGCCCAAACTGCCAGCTCATTAGAAGTCTCGTTCGAATGAGGCTGTTCGAACGAGATCAACTGTCAGCTCGTTAGAAGTCTCGTTCGAACGAGGCTGTTCGAACGAGATCCAGTTCGTTCGAACGAACTGTACCTTCTAACGAGATCTCGTTCGAACGAAGTTCCCTTTCGTTAGAAGCGACTGGTCAATTCTTTAGAAGCTCGTTCGAACGAGTTCGTTCGAACGACCTGGGGAGGGGCTTCTAACGACCTACCAGTTTCGTCCCAGATTTGACTAAATCTCGTTTTTCTCCATTTTTACTCCTCAAATCTCCTCCAAACTTAGTCCCACCCACTGTTTTAAGGTCTCTAATCAATCTTAAACATATTATAGGCACCTCCTAACACGTTTTAAAGGATTAAATCACCCTAACATCAATCAATATACAAATCCCTACAATTTTTCCCCAATTATTCAAGAACATAAACCCTAGAATTTGTAATCATTAATTAGTCCATTCTAAATCCGTTTTTGTTACATCCTACGTATACTAACACCAGAACAATCATCTCTATATGGTTCTACATGCAATTTGTCCTCAATATTCAATTTCTAAATCCAATTAACATGGGTTTTCATTCATCTTTCAAGAACAATTGGAATTCTTCAATTTTCTAACATGGGAAGAACATTCTCTGAATTTAAATGTAAGTAAATCACTTGCCTTTATTATCTCTGAATTTGGTGTTGATTTCTGTAAAGATTTCTGCAGAATTCCTTCTCTTTCTCTCCCTCTCCAAGCTATCTTCTCCAAAGGTGGCTATGGTGGCTAGGGTTTTCTTTGGGAAAGTTGTAAACCTAAATGATAACCTCCGTAGCTTAATGGGTTAATAAGGGTTGGTTAGTGGGTTTAGTGGGTCTATTCCCAATCAGATTTACTTCTCTAATTTTCTTCATTTTTAATTCCTAAAAATACGAAATTACCAAAATACCCTTTATATTGTCGGTATGGCCTAAAAATACCCCGGGACCCAAACTACACCCCCGGCTAGTGTTTTCTGACTATCTCGACCCTTCCGGACGTGTTGGCGCACTCAAAACGACCATACGGTTTATAGAATTTGAATTCACTTTATAAATAAAATAATACACCATGACGCGGCGGTCACACGCGTCTCAACAAAATTCCAAAATGCCGTATATAAATCTCACGACAAATTTTTCATAACTCAATATTCATATAACATCATATATACTCAATATAGTCCAATACCAACTCACAACTCGCTAGTATTTTACCCGGATTAATTTCCAATTAATACGCATTTAATTAATTAAACCCAAAAATAAATATAGCCAAAAGTACGGGGTATTACACCGGGAGGTAGCCCACTATTTTTAGTATGAGTCTTATCATGTTTAGGGGTTGTGTTTCACACCACCCAATTGTTTACCATGCTCGTAGACTTTTAGACATTTTTCTCTCATCATTTATTTAGGTTTTATCTTGGATACGTGTGGTCCACTTCATTAGGGGTCGATTATGGTAATTATTTTCCTACCTTATGCTCTCAATTTTAAAAATACTTTTATTTAACATCGAGGATGATGTTCCTTTTTGTTTGGGGTGGGGAATTTTATCAAAATCGTACCTCTTTTGAAAAAAATTCAAGCCTGATTTTTAAAAATTTTGAGAAGTTTTTTTCATCTCATTTGTTGACGTGAATTTTCTATCATATATCTTTTAAGTCTAAGAATCAAGCTAGAGGATATTTTTTTCTCTAAATAGCTTATGTAATACGTTCCAAGACATTTTTTACCATGAATTTATAGAGTCAACAAAATTTGCGCACTTATCACATCATTACGGTTTAGAGTTGAAGAGTACTACAATTTTTAAGAAAACCTTAAGGATCACCAGTGGAGACGTTAGCTTGTGAGATTCCTGTCTTTCACCCTTTTAGAGAGTTCTACGCAATATCCAAGTCACAAGTTTATTCAACTTGATTTGGGTACGCACTTTAATCGTTGTATGATCTCTTTATTCTTCACTAAATTTTTGCGTTGATCATTGAGAATGACATCAGTTTCGAGTTGTAAGAAACATGTCTCCTAAAATTTATCCCGATCATCAGACCTTCACCCATACACTAACAAAATTCTATTTTATAATATATTTACCCCCATCCATACACCTTTCATTTTCCATATCATCACCATATACCATACCACCCATTTCAACCTCAACCCCATTTTCCACTTACCATGTTGAAAAAGGGTAGTGTGTTGAAAGTAAAAGGATAAAATCCATCATAGAGAGTGTTTGCATTTTTAGCGAATATCTCTCCCAAAAGTTCGATTCAGATGGAGAAAAAAAATAGATACAAATCTATGTTGGGGTTATTTGTAATTTTAGCAGATTTATCTCAGACATTGATGTGTATTTGGAAAAGGAAGAAAAAAGAGAAAGTAAAATGAGACAATCCATTATAGAGAGTGTTTGCATTTTTAGCAAATATCTCTCCTAGAGTTTGATTTAGATGGATAAAAACTTAAATACAAATTTATGTTGGGATTATTTGTATTTTTAGCAGATCTATCTCAGACATTAATGCGTGTTTGGAAAAAGAAGAAAAAAGAGAAAGTAAAAGGAGACAATCCATCATAGAGAGTGTTTGCATTTTTAGCAAATATCTCTCCCAGAGTTCGATTTAGATGGAGAAAAACTTAGATACAAATTTATGTTGAGGTTATTTGTATTTTTAGCAGATTTATATCATACATTGATTAGTATTTGGAAAAATATGGAAAAAAAAAACTTGCAATCAAGATCTTATTAAATAAAGACATTTGTTCCTCAAGTGTTATACAATCATCTCAAACATCCAAGATCCATCCATCATATCACCATCCTACCACATATCATCCCACCTTTCTCACTTCATTTCCCGTCACCCATAAGCATTCATGTAATTCCCTAGCTATTCGGGCATATGAAGGTCAACGTTGTGAATAACTCGACGTCCTCACTATAGTGATTAGCATTCTTTCATGAGATCATTTTTCCTTCTACAATGTTTTTGCTTTCTTATATGTGTGTAAGACGTTTGGCCTTACTTACATTTACTCACCTCATCACACACAAGATAGATACACTTACACAAAACTCGTGAGTTCATTTGAGAGTTCCATATCCATGAGATTTTGAAGTTGAAGCATTGATTCCAAAAGGCAATCTAGGAATTACACTCGTGATACTCGAGTAGTTTTGACCGATTCACACTACACACATTGAGTTCTAGGAAGGATGTGCCTTGAGTATTCACTTATCTAACCTTTTTATACACTTCAAGCTTGTATTCTTTAAAATATTTATCTTGTGATGGATTGTGCGATTATTCTACGTCTAATAAGAGATTGACAGCCATTTGCAAATAAAGAATTTTGTGGGTATATTCCCTGCAAATCCTCACGAGACAAAACTCGTCATGTAGGGTAACCTATAGGTTTAAAGGATTGTTGCACATGCTAAGTGCAATCACAAGTGCCCGCGAAAGTGGTACACTTTTTGTTCCTTATCTTTTTTTCTCTTTGTATTTTGCTTGAGGACTAGAAATGTTCTATTTGGGGGTGGTGTGATAACCACTCAAAAGTGTTTAAATAATACCCCAAATGGAAGATTTTTAGTTGCTAATTCTCGACAAAATGGGTCTTATGCACGTATTTGTCTATTTTGTAGGCTTGCTTACACTTGCCGATTTAAAAGCTATATTTCAAGGAAAAATGCGATATTTACATTGTTCAAGCAGCTTAAACCAACCCCCCCCCCCCCCCCGGTGCCTTTAACATTATCATGTAACCTTCACCTAAACCCATCTTGAACCCTCGTGTGTTTAATTTGCACCCTTTATTTTATTTTTATTAATTTTTTATATTTTTATTTGAGTTGTTTTTAAATTTTAGGATTTGTTTTATATTTTGTTTAGAATTTTGTATATATTTTAAGGATTTATTTGTGTCGACTATTTTAATATTTCTTTTAATTTAGGTGTAAGTTTTATTTTTATTTCATCTTTATTTTTATTTTAAATTTTTAGTTTTTATTTTTATTTAGCTTAATTTTTATTAGGATATATTTAATTTTGTCTTTTATTAGGAATTTTATTTTTTTAGATTCATTAGGTTTTGTATTTTCTTTAGTAATATTTTATTAGGATTTTAATTTTTAGTTATTATAGTTTTTGATTTTTTTTAGTTCTATCAATTATATTTTTTTTAGTTAGTTAGATAGTTTTATTTTTAGTTGGGTACAATATAAACACACACACAATAGTCTTAACTTACACCCAAACAACTACCCTCACACCCATACACTCTAGCTACCATACACCTCACCACACATAAACCACCCCGACTTCTTCTTCGTCCTCTCACCGATCTGTAACAACCCGAATTTTTTTAAATGAGAATTTTTAAATTAATTTTGGAAACCGGAGAAAAATGAAATTTTGGATTTTATAAATTTTATAATTTAAAATGTTGGTTTTATATTTGAAAAAATAAATTTTCAAGCGGAAATGGAATCGGAATTAAAATGGAGTTTTAATTGTGTTTTTAATTATATAGAAGAGTCCTCAAAACATAGAACTCTCTAAAAAATAATATTTTTAGAAATTCGACCATCCGATCAAGCTGAATTTTTCACAGCAGTCCTGTCTCACCAAACGCTACAACATAATAAAATTTCAAGCCATTTTGACGGTCCGATCGTCCGTAATGATTTTTCAAGTGTTTGTATCTGATTAAAACTCTTTTCTTAATAAAACTCTTAATCCTTTATATATCAACAAATTCGTGCCCTGGCTTTTCAAATCACTTTTTCTTAAACTTTTCAACCAGAAGACCTCTCCAAAATTACTCCCTTTCATCTACAAACTATAGCCCCAAACTTATTCAAGATTTCAACCTTAGATTAGAAGGCTTATTTAGTATTTTCTCGAGTTTGCGCTAGAACGAGATTTGATTTTTTTTGCGAGAAGAACGTGATGGTGCGATCATATTTTTATGTGTCGATTCATGTGATGATTTTGAGGTACGGGACATACACAATATGCTCTTAAATTCTCTCGAGAGTATTCCGTTTATTTTTCTGTGTCGATTGCACTCATGTTGAATTGTGGTATTGATGTGGAATCTGAAAATTGTTGAAATCTGATTTTGATTCCTGTGGTATTATATTTGCGTTGAGCACGTTATCATGTGATTTTAATATGGCACTGAGGTTGGTCACCCGCCAATAATCCTGTTCCAGCTACTTGATAAAGTATGATGCGGTATGGTGAGGCCTGGTGACTCGGATTAATGTGTTGTTGAGAAATTATATTGATAAAATGCTATTGAGATTCACATTTGATTTGAATATTCGTACTCGTATTGTTATAATTTATTCAGCGCTAATATATTTGTTGAGCATCTTTCCTGTCATATTGTGTACTTCCCCGTATTTTCTTTTAGTTGGCAGGTTAGCGTGGATTTGGACGCTATGAATTATTTGGAGATTATTTTAGAGCTTGGATTAGAAAATGTTTTTAATGTAATAATTAGTGGTGTAATTTTATATTTGAGAGACTTTATTGTAATTATTATTGTGGAAATAGAAGAATTGTAGTTTTGTTACATATAAATTGCGGAAATTAGATGCTCTATACTTGTTGATTGATGGATTTAGTTTATTTTTATCGTAGTAGCACGCCGTGTGTATCTTTTCGGGTGTGCGGGGTGTTACACCATCTTTACTTTCTCTCTCCTCCATTAAAACCCACTACAAGATGACTAACTCATCTCGATTAACAAACCTTAACCCACCACAAGTCCCCCTCCTATAACCCAACTTGGCAGCAACCCCAACACCCAAATCGACCCATGGACCTGTTCAAACCCCAAATCCTAACCAACTCGAGTTATCCCATACCCGCTGCTGACACCACCTAACCACTACCCAGTTCTATCTCCTTACTAGTCGGAAAATTAACCTATGTCTTCCCTATAACTCAGCTTACCCATAACCCCAACCCAGGCAACTCCGATCCAAACCAAAAATAGAACCCTTCTCAACCCGAGAACCCATCTTACCCGACCTTCGACTACCACCAGCAAATCCAATTTGTCGTTGGGTCTCCTCCTTCATTCCCAAGCCTTACAGCAAGAAGTCATACGCTCATTCATGGTCTTTATTTTTCTAGACCCCTCACATTGTTGGGGTTGCTATAGAGGAGATGGTTTTAAAATAATTGCTCATTTGTTGATGTCCTTGTCTTAACCCTTAGCTTTCTTCCTTCCTTCATAGAATGGGGGACTTACACTGAACATTATAACCCAATATGTGTTCTTCCCAGTTTGGATATGACTATGGTTCCCCTTCCCCGGTCTTTCATAGTTCTCAAGAAAAAGAGACCTTTTTAAAAGTTTACTCAAACTATATAACTGTTGCTGCCTCAGTGATTTATGAGGATCTAAGTGGCAAGCTTACCATTCCCAGTCTTTAGATAAAAGGTGATATAACTATTGATTGACTAGTGAACTTTTTTCAATACAACTTTCTCAGATTAATGAGTGGATTCAAACTCCTCTAGTTTACCCACCAATCCAAAAAAATTGTAGGCCCCGTTTATTTTTTAAATTAGACTTTCCTTTAAGGATGATGAAATACTTTTTCTTTTTCAAATTTTATGTGTACCAATTGTAACTTAACCAATTTATCTTGAGTAATCCTAAACATGCATCTAGTGACTAAAGCAAGTAAAGTGAGGAAAAGAATGCTCACAACTCCGGATGTACGAGGAAACCAGAATGGGAAAAAACCTCGAACGATCGAAGCCAGACAATCACTTTGAATGTGGATTTACAAGGAACAAACACAAGTCTTACTCAGCCAATTGATCTTCAAGAGACTTGACGCTCTTCTGGTCTTCAATAACTCCTCTCACAGTGCCCACTATGTCTCGGTGTACACCGATATGGCTTGTAACATCTATGATATTGAACACGGCTCTTTCGCTTCTTCACCGCAAAACCTAGAAAAGTTATATGTTGAACAAAATCTTCTTGGTGCCAACAAAGATCACAATAGAATATAGTAATGAAAACTCAGATCTTTGAAACTCTAAGGATGTTTTATACTTGGAAAACCTTAGAAAACTTTTGTGCAGAAACTTACTGTTACGAAAAGTTAATTCTGGACTGCATACACACGAAATTCTAATGGCAAACACACCTTAAATAATTTCCTTAAGTTGGTGGTTCGCTCAAGAGACTTTGGCCTCTCGCACGAATTAGATGCCTAATTAAACACTGCTTTAATCTGTCCTTATTAGAATAAAACGAAGCGTAAACTATTTCAAACACTTTAAAACCATTTTAAAAACAATTCTTTAATAAAATAACATCCTTAAACAATTTAAACTAAATTCCGAGTCCCATTAAAATTACGTATTCATACCAGAGTGATCTCGGAATGTAATTGAACTTCAACACGAAATATGCACCATAAATCGGAATGATAATTGTTTAAAGTTTTTTTCGCAACGTCTTTGATAAAATTCAATACGTCATAGTCTGTGTGGGATCGTGACAATAAAAATCTACCTATAACTCAAATGTGTTTTCTTTAGAATAAGTCAAATAAACATACAACGGACTCAATTGGAAATTTTCTCCTTACAAATCTCCCCCTTTGACTATTCCGGGACAAAACCAATAGTAAAATGCCTAAACTGGGTCGTCAAGCCATATTACACCTAAATCCCATCCTATAAAACCCAAAATCAAAAATTACAGGACAAGACTAGTAAATGATGGTCCGACAAGCATGAACTGTCTGAATGTGATGTAGTGTTAAAATCTCTAATCTCTAAAGCATACCTACACACATGAAACAGAAAAATACCACATGAAGTATGGAGGATCAAATGATATAAACCAATATAAAAAATCAAATCTAAATCATTTGTTATGTCAGCAAAACATGATATTAATATGTAAACAACATTTAAATCGGGATACCAATTTGTACCGATGCAAAAACAATATGATACCTATTTGTGTAAACTAATCAATAGAAACATGAAAGCATATGACCACAAATATGATACCAAAAAGTAATGCAACAAATGTATCTTCTCATCAAACAAACTCAAACTCTCCCCTTACATCACATACATCCCCCCCCCCCCCCCCCCCTTTTTTGTCTCGAATAGACAACCCGGTTAAAAGATAAACATATCTAGCGTATGATAATCAATGAAGTGTATCTAGATAAACATGAAACAACCAACTAATAAAGATCAAGTATATCAAATTTGTAACTAGAAAATAGTAATCACACAACAGAATACATAATTTAAGCAGGTGTGACTAAACGAACACAATGCGGTAAAATATGATCAATGATAATCTGTGTATAACAAACTGACCAGAAGAAAGCCAATAGTACCAAAAAAATATGACAATATGAACCAGGGTACTGAAAAATAAGGAAAAAATAAAATCCCAGCATGTTGCTCGAACAAGACAACCCTGTCGCTCGAAAGACAGAGGCTTCCCGCGAGATAAAACTTCGCGCAACAGCAGTTTCTCGCTCGAACGAGAAACTCAAATTCTCACATCCAGTTTTAAAAATTAAACGGTTTTCCCTAACGAAAAAATTTCTTGAAAAAACTAACTGGAAGTGGCTGAAAAATGCTAAATAGTAGCAAAGCAATAGCGAAAATTACGAAAGCAATATGAGTTACATGCTAACATAGTACCGATGTGCTCAAACATGAACATGGAATGTATGGGCATCAACTACAACAAATGAATCACAATTCCAACATATCAAAATGATCAAGAAGCTCTAATTGATAGCTATAAATCATCAAACTTTATTTTAGCCATATGTCATAGTTAAAGTGTGAGCTTATGAACTAAACACACATCATGCACACAAATCCGAAATTTTGACGATTCTATAAACAATAGTGTCATGATACGAATTTTCAACATTAGGATTCGTGGTGAAAAGTCGTTTGATTTATCCATCCAAACTCCCTCAAATATATATCATATTTTTCCTTTGGAATGAACATAAACAAATTGGACCATTTTGGAATATGATTCTTTTTATTGCCTATAATTTTTTTGTCTCTTTTAAATGGTGGCTTTCATGACAAGTCAATTTTACACTCTCGCATCCCTTTCCTAAGAACACTCATCATTTTTTAATTACAATCATCACGGTAAATGGTTCTTACATGAACACCTCCTCCTTAAGTTTACTTATGCATAGATGAAAAAATTGAGATAAGAACATCTCGCCAAACTCAAATATGCAACAATAGGCAACCATCCATATAAACTCTTTCATGTGTGCAATCATGGCACATAAACAAAGTCGAATCAAAATGCATGTCAACTTCAAAACAATGGTTAAGATCATTCTAAGCATCAATAATTATGACCAAATGTCCTTGCCATGTGGATAACGAAAGGAAGGGGGGTCCATGTACACCAATATTCCACATCAAACATGTAAACTCATGAAATAAAATGAAAATGAAAATCTTTTTGTTTTTTTCTCATAAATATTTAAAAACAAAAATCTTTTTTTATTTTTTGAAATGTTGTATCAAAAATAATTTCTTTTTGTATTTTTCAAATAAGACTCAATAAATGAAAAATATAATACAAAATGATACACATGTCATAACACTAGAAAGATATAAATTATGATGCAAAGACGAGCGTATGACACACATGGCAATACAATCATCCATTAGATCTAGCATGGCAAGAATCAAGTGCAACCAAATTAGAACCATGAAGTTTTAGTCCTAAAGCTTCGATGTCCTATTTCCTAATCCAAGTATGTGTGACACAAAGACTTTATTCCTAAACATCCTAGGATCATTCCTATGGTCATAGCAAAAACGTATAAGGTGACCTTTCCTACCACAATGGGAACAAGTGTAAACACGGCGGGAATGATTACAAAAATGTCGACCCCTCCTCACGTTTCTAGTAGGCTTTCTCACACGGTTTATTTTGGCTTTGGGAATGGGAACAAATTTATTATCGTAGTCTATACCAAACCAATCACTTTTGACTTGGACGGTGCCTAACATCCTATCTAACTTCTTCGACCTAGATTCTAAGTCAAACTCAACCTTAATCGAGTCTTTTAACTTCTTCTTCAACTCACAAATCCTAGACTCAAGCACACGCCTATACTCCTCAAACTCTATCACTTTCTTTTTCAAAGCCTCCATCAAACCACGAAGGCTATCTCTCTCTTTCTCAATATACTCTATCTTTTCCCTAAGATTCTTCTCCCGTGCCTTAAGATCCTCAATCAAAACATCATTTTTTTCTACAGCACGCTCACTCAACCTAGCTTGCAATTTAGAGTTTTCCTTTTTCACTTTCACTACCTCAGCATACAACTAATTAAACACAACTTGCAACTCTTTCACGTCGATCTCATATCCACTCTCTTCACCCTCACGCACTTGGAATTTACTCTTAACGGCCTCAGAAATGTCATGCACATGAGTATCTTTGTGGGAAGCTTTATCGTCGTCGCTCACATGACATGCCAAGAAAGCAACAAACTTGAACTCATTGGGGGAACTCTCTCCCTCTTCTGGATCACTATCACTTAAGGAGGAACTATAAGCTATCAATTTTTTGCCCTCTTTCTTAAGTTTAGTGGGACACTTGGCAACTTTGTGACCATACCCCTCTTACCCAAAACATTTAGCCGACTTAACCCTATTAAATTTCTCACTCTTATCTTTAGGGGTGGAATCTACCTTGTTGTTCTTGAATTTCTCAAACATTTTGGGTTCTTTCGATTGCTTTTGAAATTTAAGGAACTTTTTAAACTTCTTTGCCAACAAGGTGACATCCTCAAAATCGAAATCGAAATAGGAATTCAAAACTTTAATTTACTCCTATCGAGCTTTCAAAGCAATGCCCTTTTCTTTATTTGGTACTTTCTTGGAGGTAAACATATTGAGTTCATAGGTTTGTAGGTCACCTACAATCTCTTTAAGTTTCGTCGAATCAAGTATACCTAAGGAGTTTCAAACGATCAGTTTTGCATCAAACCTACTCGGTAGAGATCTCAAAATTTTCTTTACAACTCCGTTACTGGGTATCTTCTCTCCTAGGTTAAATGATGCAATAATAATAGTGGACAACCTAGTGTAGAACCCATCAAACGGCTCACTCTCTAACATCTTAATCGTCTCAAACTATGTAGTGAGGTTTTACAACTTAGGCGTCCTAACCGTGCTTGTGCCCTCGTGAGTGAGTTCAAGAGTATCTCAAGCCTCTTTTGATGTTTCACAGGTCATGATTCTATTGTACTCTTCAGGTGTGACATGTGAGGAAATAACGTGTAGACCCTTAGAGTTGTAAAGTACAAGCCTATCTTCAGCCTCAGTCTATGACTTAACGGGTTTCAAACTAGTGACCTCGCCCTCTTGAGTGGCTGGTGGATACCAACCCTTTTCAACCACTAACCAAACATGCTCATTGATAGACTTTAAATCACTTCTCATTCTCATCTTACAATAAGCATAATTTGTGCCATCAAAAATAGGAGAAGGAAAACTTTCAAAACCACCAAAATTCATCCTTAATAGCAAAAAGGGATCACACAATAAAAATATGTTTCTAGCTCTGATACCAATTTGTAGCCCCTATTTATTTTTTAAATTAGACTTTGCTTTAAGGATGACGAACCATTTTTTCTTTTTGAAAAATTCTTTTTCAAATTTTATGTGCACCAATTTTAACTTAACCAAAATTTATCTTGATTAATCCTAACCATGCATCTAGTGACTAAAGAAAGTAAAGTAAGTAAAAGAATGCTCACAACGTCGGATGTATGAGGAAACCACAACGGTAAAAAACCTCAGACAGTCCAAGCCAAACAATCAGTATGAATGTGGATTTATAAGGAACAGACACGAGTCTTACTTAACGACTTATCTTTAACCACTCCTTCCACAGTGCCCACGCAAAAAGTTCTTCTTCCACGATACTCGTCCACAACACACGCCTCCACTTATGTCTCGGTGTCCACCGATATGGCTTGTAACGTCTACGATGTTGAAAATGAATCTTTCGCTTCTACGATGTTGAAAATGAATCTTTCACTTCTTCACCATAAAACCCAGCAAAGTTCTATGTAGAACAAACTTTTATTGGTGCCAACAAAGATCATAATATCATATAGTAATGAAAACTCGGATCTTTGAAACTCTAAGGATGTTCAATACTTGAAAAAACTTAGAAAACTTTTGTGCAGAAACGTATTGTTACAAAAAGTTAATTCTGGACTTCACACACATGAAATTTTGATGTGAAAAATGCCTTAAATAATTTTCTTAAGTCGGTGGCTGGGTCAAGCGACTTTGGCCAATCGCTCGAACGAGATGGACATTTTCTCGAATGACTGGTTAGGTCGTTTGAATGACGTGCGAATTAGAGTCCTAATTAAACATTTCTCTAATCCATCCTTATCAGAATAAAACAACGTGTAAACGTTATAAACACTTTAAAACCATTTTAAAAACATTTCTTCAATAAAATAACATCCTTAAATGATTTAAACTATATTCTGAGTCCCATTAAATTATGCATTCATATCTGAGTGATCTCGTAATTCAATTGAACTTGAAGATGAAATATGCACCATAAACCGGCATGATAAATTTCTTTAAAGTTTTTGCCACAACGTCTTCAATAAAATTCAATACATCATAGTTTCTGTGGGATCATGACAATGAAAATCTACTTATGACTCAAACGTGTTTTGTTTCGAGAATAAGTAAAATAAATATACAACCGACTCAATTGGAAATGTTGTCCTTACAAATTTATTGGGAATGAACTTGGTTTGAAGAATAACTCTGTGCTAGGGGTTGAGTCTCCTGTAAGCACTACCCAAAAATCTCCTCCCTCTGAACTGCCATATTTTGCCCATATGAGTGATGTTCATCAAAAAGGTAAGAAGAAAGTTCTCATTTCCCCCAAAAAACATGTTACCACTACTCAACTCAAAGATCCACCAAGTGAGGGTGGTTCTAACCCAGCTCCAAAAAATTATATGCCCAGAAAACCCACTAAGTCCAAATAAACTCTAGTGGCCCCTAAGCTTGTTGGCATTCCTCCTGCTGTTCCTCATCCAGCTAATGAGGAGTTGGCCAAGAAGTTTCATATAGAAACTTATCGTGTTTTGCGAGTGTTTAGGGAGGATAATCCCTAACTGCCTTTGGTGCCTCCATTTCCCCCAGTTTTCTCAACCCAAGCTCAAGGGTGAAAAATTTCACAAGTATGGATTTCCAAGAAATCTTTTATTGGTACCTCTTCACAAAGAAAAAATGATTGGTCATAAAGTCCTTAAATAAACGTGCTTGCAAAGTATATGTTACCACCCTTCCTTCGACACCAAGTTCATCTCCTCCCCTTCTTGGTTCCTCTACGCCGATCATCCTAGAGGATAGCCCTATGGAGTACCAGGAAGCTATTGAACTAACTCTAGTTTCCCCCTCACCACATCCTTCTCTAGTTCGAGAGGTAACTACCTTTAGTAATGTAATTATTTTATAATAAGTTGAAATTTCTTATTTTGACACCCCAACCAAAAACATTATTTGCTCTTTGGGGACGTCAATTACCAGGATATTATCCTCCCTCAAGTCTAATTATTAAAGAATATGTATGCAAAATAGTTCCTGCTTCCCGTTCTTAAATGATTAGACTTACATATTCTTATTGTCCTTCCTCTGGGCGTGCGAGCAAGGCTTCTGGCAGACTTTCTTTGGGAGATGGTGGAGCTTCTCTCTCTGTGAGTGTTGATGGGGTAACGTTTTTTTCAAAGGAGACTCGCCCAAACACTATGGAGTGTCCAACATTGAGTGTCCTTCCTCTGGACATTGTGCCAGCTTCTAGTCCACTAGAGATAACTATTTTCTCCTTAAATTTCTACAAGTACATTTTCCTTAGATTTTTCTTGAATAAAAGCTAATTGTTGTGCATATTTATTTTTTAAGTGGCTGTTGTATCCATTGTTAGGGATCTCACTGAGTTTTTTCCCTCATTTCTTTGACGATGCCCATCGTGGACTGGATTCCACTGGTCGCTTATTAAGAGGTAAATAATAGAGGTTAAATTGACTTTTCATTTTCCCATCTTTCATTTTCCCCTCTTTGTTAACACTTTGAAAAAAATTATATCTTCTTTGATGTATCTCTCCTAAGGTGGTACATCTTCGGTCAACATTGAGCTTCCTCTGGCCTCAATAGGGCTGGTCCTTCTGCCACCCACACTGAGGTACCTCTAGCTTCATTTAAATCTAGCTCGCTGGTGTACATAGTTCTTCTGAAGATTTTGATCTTGAACTTTCTCTTGTGCCGATGGGTGGTGAACCTTCCTTTCCCCAAGAGTTAGACCCATCTAGACCTTCTATGGAGATTTGGGATGATAACTTTCCCCTAGCCCTTGTTGTTATCATTCTAGATTTTTAAGTATGCTCTACCTTCTTATAAGTTATTTATCTTCTTGTAAAATATATGTATGTCAAAAAGACAAAACACAACTCACACATTTTTAGTGACTTAGCAATCAAACTTACTAAGATTTCTCTTGTTAACTCATAACCTCACACCTGCTTGGTGACTTAGCAATGAAATACACCTGCTAAGGTTTAAAATCAACCCCTATTTTGTGACTTAGTAAAAGAAAAACAACTTTCTAAGATATTTGTTAACTCAAAATCTCACACATGCTTGGTGACTTAGCAATTAAATACACTTGTTAAGGTTTTAACTCAAAACTTTAATTACTCGTTGTTTTATTCTTTGCAGGTTGTGAGGTAGACTACTCCTACTCAGGAGTAAACTCAGCATGCTCCCTTGCCCATCGTCATGCCAACCCCACATGCCCTTGCTCCAGCTGAGTCTTCTAGTGACAGTCAACGTGGTTCCACAGTCAATGCTCCTTCAGAGAGTGAATCTGTCTGTGATGTCCCTCTGCTAAGTGTGGCCCCTCGTAAATTTTACCTTAACGTTCTCCAAAAATATGCATTCATCAAGGGTGTTCATCGATCTGTGATAGATCAATTCATATCCCACCACTTAGAGACCTTTGCAATTGAATGGCTCAAAACCAATCACATTATAATGGGCTATAGGCTTTAAGGGGTGGAAACTATAGTGTCACAGATTGTGAGCACCCCAACCGCCAACCTGGATAGGGCCATAATTAACCAACACTTGAGAAAACTGAGGGAGATGGCCAAAAATGGATTCAACTTTGGTTGGCTCATCAATCACCTGAATCTATTGAAGGATGCCAATTTGGAGAGCTAGAGAGAGATTTATTAAAAACACGTGGAAGCTCAACGTGTAGAGGAAGTTAGGCTGACGGAGCTTAATCACTTGGTTAGGGAGATGAATCGAAAGGTCAAAAGTGTTGAAGAGGATCTTTTAAAGGCTTTGAGTTGAGTGTGAGGACATGGTTAAATAGCGTGCCCAAGTCCAAACAAGGCTCCAAATGTATGTGGCAGCTCAACAAAAATGCCTATAAACTTCCTCCACTTTTTTTGGCGACTTCTTCTCTTCCCTGGACTTATGGTTCCTCCTTGGATAAGGCCTTTGTTTGGTATCTCTTTTTTTTCATGTACTCCTGGGCAATAGTTCTCAAACACTTATAATTTTATCTAATACGATTTATATGAAAGATGCTATATTTTCTCACTAAATTTCATTCAGTACTTCTAACTTCCAAGTATTGCTTCATAATATGATTGTTGTATTGTTCATAACACTTGTGGTTTATTTACATTATGAAATAACTTTTTTACATTTCTCACTTTTTAATTGAACAATAAAGGAAAAAAAGGAAAAGGAAATAATTATAATGAATAACACAAAGATATAACCTAAACTAGACTAAGATTGTCTTTAAACATGATAAACCATCAACCATTTATTATTGATTTTGAAATTTCTACCTTCCTCTATTCTTGATATTAAGAAATATCTGTAGTCATGTGTCTTTTCTTCTTAGAATGGACCCTTCCAATTAGCAGCAAATTTGGGCAGTAGGAGCCCTCTGATATGCCTCACAACTTCTTTTAAAACCCGATCCCCTGCCACAAACCTCCCTGGCCTCACCAATTATCACAGGCCCTGGAGAGTTGCTTCGTGTATATTTGAAAGTGTTGAATCGCATTCCAATTGGACATGTCTTTTCTGTAGAAGAATGCTGCTTGCAAGTCATATCTAGCAAAAGGGACATCAAGTTCCACTGGCAAGATATCTCCAGCTCCATATACCAACAAGTAAGGTGCATAGCCAATTGGTTTTCTCTTGGTCATTTGCTAGGGCAATAATATTGTTGGAATCTTATCATCCCACACTCATAGGAAGTCTTCCATCATCTTATCTAAGATATTGACCAAGGTCTTATTTATTGATTTAGCTTGACCATTACCCTTGGGGTACACTACCGTTGAGTATGGTGTATGATTGAGTATTTTTCTATGAGCAAGGTCACCTCTTTGTTGATAAATGGAATTTCATTATTAGACAAAATAACCATGGGAATTCTTAAACGATAAATTATAAATTCTCTAAATAATTGTGCCACCAATCGTGTTTTTTATCTCTTCAGTGGTACTACTTCTACCCATTTTTTGAAATACTTTATTACTATAAGTATCCATATCTTGCCCCTAAATGATGGATTGATTGCCCCTACCAAGGAAAATGCTGAAGTATAGAATGGATAAAGAATAGACAATGAGTGAAGATCCACTTAAGAAGCATGGATCGTATTCCCATGTAGTTGGTATGCATTGCACTTCCGAATAAACTCTGTAAAATCCTTCTTCATGGTTGGCCAATGGTTCCCTAAAGTCATGAGTTGATTATATAACTTGGCTTCCCCAATATGAGTTGGCTTATGGACTTTCTTTAGTAATTATATCTCTTCCTCTCTTGTTATGCATCTCAAAATCCTATTGTAGTATCTCATATGATAGAGAAGATCTTCTAAAGTAAAAAAATGTGGGGGGGCCTCCTTCTGATCCCCATAGCATCCATGTTTTTCGTGGGAACAACTCCATCCTTGATGAAATCAATATATGGTTATCTCGAGTTTGCCTGAGTCTCCACAAAGTTACACTCGGCTATTTGAAAGAAAAGTTGAAACTTAGTGCAGTCTCTATGCATTATTGCTCCATCTTGCCTCATCGTTGGCCAAAAGTATCCCTCCCTTTGGATTATTCTATATAAAAGGGATCTTAGTTGTCTCATAGTTCCCTTAAGGTGTCTTCTTCAGCCTTTATTCTGCTTCCTCTGGCTCAACACACCTTTCTAACCATCCTTTCATATTTATAAAGTATAAATTTCCTTGCCTTGCAAATTATTAAGCTAGCTCTATCAACACCATCTCTTCTACCCTAGACTCCAACTGCCTTCTACTATCACCCCTTCAATCTGAATCATCTTCCATCGATAAAATGGCTTGCACTATCGAGGGAGGTCTTTCGTTGGATCATGACGGTTATTGTGTCACCATTTTGGGCCACTTTCGATGCAATGGTGTCTTAGGCATGAGCATGCATATTCATCATTTTGTGATTCCTATTCACCTTTACATGATGGACTAATTAATCAACCTCTGAATGATTGTTATATAGGGGGCCAAATTGAGTTGATTAATGCATAGTCCCCATTCACTTGCTTCACCACTAAATTTGAATCTCATTTTATGCAGAGTGAATGGATTCACCTTTGAAGGGCCTCTAGAAGCCCTAGTACTAACGCTTCATATCCATCCTCATTGTTAGAGCAGTAGAAATCCAACTTGAAAGATCGGAAAATATCCTTTTTTTCCTCTGAAAGAATGACTCATACTCCCCGTTCTCCTTATGCCGATGATCTATCAAACTCCATAACCACCCCTCAAGGTTGGATTCCAAACAAATTGCATGCAAATTATCTCCTGGAATGCCCTCTCGTGGTGGCTCAAATATCCCTAATGCAAATATTTTCATCAGCTTTGCGTATGCCTGGCTCTTGATTACACGAGGGACCACATACTTCAAATCATATTTTGAGAGGATAAGGAACCACCTTGTTTCCCTCCTAATCAAAATGAGTCATGCGAATAAAAATTTAATGGGATCACATATTGTCACACATAGCATGTCATATCTAAGTTTTTTGGCAAAAAAAATTGAGTCCAAACAATGCTTTCAATACTGGTGTACCTTGACTTCGGGCCATGGATGATTTTACTCAGATAGTAGACAGGTCTTTGTTACCCATCAATCTCTCTTGCCAGCAGAGGGAAGATTGATCTTATAGTGGAAGGGAGATAGAGTTGTAATGGTATTCTATATCTTGAAGGGATCAAAGTTTATAGAGAAGTGAGCAACTTCTAGAACTTGTAAAAGTCTTGTTGGAGGCTAAAAGTCATTTACCACAACCCATGGTTACCAGCATCATATCGCTTGGACATTCATTATACGATTCAAGAAGTGAAACATCGAAGAGGGAGACATAGTCCTAAAAGATATTCTCAAACCTACCCGGACTCCCCAAGGTAAATTTTCACCCAACTGAGGAGGACCCTATCTAGTCACCAAAATAAACTCTGGTGGGGCATATACCTTAGTTGATGTTAACAGATTCACATTTTCCCAACCCTTCAACCTCGACTGATTGAAGAAATTATTTCCTTAAACGTGCTTAGGGTGAAAAGGAAAATGACCAAATAATTGATTGTCAGAAAAAGGAATACTATCCAAGCCCACACCCATTCATATCCCTACATCAAAAATCCTACCTAAGCCACCAACCTTTCGCTTAAAGTCAGTTAAAACACTTTAATCCACTAACGTTTATCCATTTTTGGAGAGAAATACATAGACCTTATTCTTTGCTAAACTATGGAAGCATAATTACCTTTGAATCAGGGATACGTAGGCAACTATAGATATCACATCAGGCCCAGTCCAAATAAACTCCAAAAAACCCATGTTACAGGAAAAATCTGTCTATGGTCATTGTGCCCTCACACCCAAAGGAATGGAAAAGTCAATATAAAATAAATATCAAGTGATCCAATAGTGCTCTAAGGCATTTTAAGACTTTGTAAAGTCGTCATTATTTAACATACAGGCAAAGGCTAATACCATTAAAAAAGAAGCCTATAAGGGAAAGCGCGCTACCCCTATACACTTATAGAAAAATAAATATCAAACCCCTCGCTCTCAAAAACCCTATGTCTGGGGATAAATGTCATCAATAGGAAGACTCACTAAGGACTCTCTATGAAATGGTACTTTATCAGGAATAAGGAATGAAAATCCAATATTAAAGCTATGTAAAAAGGCTCCTCCCAATCACAAATATAAGAAAAAAGAGGTTTCGCCCTTCCCCTATTACATTCATTCAAATAATGTGGCTCGCCATCAAAGCTGATAAAATTGTATCTCTTCTAAAACAAAAAATCCCAAAAAACAAGGCACTCTTGTTTTCACCCTTCCCCTCATATTAGTATTATTAGTATTTTTATTATTATTGTTATTATTTCCAATTTCAAAAAGAGTTTCGGCCCTAATTAGTCTATACTTTCGCCATTCATACATAAAATAAAAGTCAAATAAAATATATACTAAAATAGACCCTCAAAAAGGGGAATGTCCTTATTTTATACATCTATGATTGAAATCGGAACCCCTATAAAAAGCACAAGTGCATCAAGAATTCCTTATATTCGTCATTAAAAAACGTACTAATTATATATACAGCATCCAAAATGTCATAAAATTGCAAAAAGAATCCTTTAAGGGGTATATTTGTGATACCTCGCCTAATTAAATATCGGGTGATCAGTTTTTTATTAAATTAAAGCAAAGTATTCGGTTGGTTCATTCTTAGAATCATAGCATCACTATAGAAAAATAATTTATTTATTTATCGCCTCATAAATAATTAAGCTAAGTGTCAAAATATTTATTTTATTAATTAAATTCCAACAATCATACTAGATGAAAACATTCACCATTCTAAAGAACACAATAGTAATAGGTGCTAACCATCCAACTGACTTAAAATAAATTGGAGTAAACATTCCTGTAAAAATATCTCAAACCAAGAATATATAATAATCACAAACCCAATTCAAACTAAATGTTGAGACCAAAAGAGTACAATATCTCTCCGAATAAAATAAAAGATGGAAATGGGCAACACATTCCCTATATGAAGTGACTGAGAATGATAGTGAGATGATCAAGATGAAGCATCTAAATTCGAGGACCTGCAACTCCCACCCCAGCTGCAGCATGTCAATCAGTCCAACGGTCTAAGCTTGGAATCCCTGTGTCTAGAAACCTGATATATATATATATATATATATATATATATATATATATATATATATATATATATATATATATATATATATATGTGTGTGTGTGTGTGTGTGTGTGTGTGTGTGTGTGTGTGTACAAAAAGGAAAGAAGAGATGACAATAAACGGGTCAGAGCCCGATAGTTAAAATTTTAAAAGCAGTTTAGCAAGTATTTAAATGCTTACTAGAAAATATTCCATACATGTTAGTTGCGTTACCCTCACTTCGGAATTCTCACCTCTCAACTAGTGTGCACGCCTAATGTACTACTAACTATTCTAGTTAAGGCTAACCCAATTAACTATTCTACACCCAGTCTCCTCTCATCAACCCTTATTCATGTTTTCGCATAATTATAATTTATACATGATAAAATTTCTGAATTGAACAAGTCAGGTATATATATATATATATATATATATATATATATATATATATATATATATATATATATATATATACGGCCTTAAATTCTCAAACACTTAAGGCATTAAATATCATTATTCAATTTTTTCTTACTACAAACACAGTAGATGAATTCCGGGTATATATATTTATCACTAAGGATATATATACTAATAAGTCACCCCCAAACTAAATTATGGTGAAGGCATACTCTACTATCAAATCCTTGTACCTCTCATACAAATAAGGGAAATACTAGTTCCAATCCACTCTCGAACTGTACTAACATAAAATACATACATTGGAGGCGAAGCATAGTTCCAAGTCACTAAGAGGTTAGCACATACCCTCACGTCCCTTAGGACTGTCTGTACTAACATTCTCATATAACTTGTATCAAGGATTTCATATTATAGGGTACAAGTCAATGTTCCCTCAATGGGCACACAGAATAATACTGTCCTGGCGCGAAAACCTCCATGATAGCAAGTAGTGGGGGTATGATTCAATACAAATATTCATATAATAAATATACATACACGCATATATATATTTACATTATTCAGATAGGTACACCCACGACCCATAACATAATCTAACCATACATGGCACATAACACCCGAATCCTATGTATAATTATTTCATCCTTTTTCTGAGTTACCACAAGTTCCCAAGTACTTATCAACCCTCGAAGTGTATCATTTTGATATGTATAATACCAGTAGATGTACTCTTTATTTTCCACTGTCCTAAGTCGTCATTAACTTGCACAATGCCCAGTTTATCACAAATACACATGATCATAACCCATTTTATATCGTCCTGACCCTACCGTTAATTCTCACACAAAGTTGCAATACCCGAACCCTAACCACGACCCTACTAGTCCTTCACAAGTCCCATTATGGTAAATAAATTGTGTATAAGGGTTCCCACAAAGCGGCATTGGGTTAATCATTAAAAATGGAACAAGTTTCAAAATTCTAGGAGGGGTGGATCGATTAAAGGGAAGGGTCGATCGATCGACTGAGTCAATCGATCAACATTCAAGGTCGATCGATCAATCGATCAGATATTGCCCAGATTCTGCAGATTAAGGCCTACGGGTTTCAACCAAATTTATCCTCAAAACCTCTATTAAATCAACCTAATCTCCCAACCAAACATTATAGTAATAGGCATGAACTATTTCTAACGTAAAAACTACAATACATCCTTAAGGAATCATCATTTAATGGGGAAATTCAATATTATTAACTCAAACCCTAACAATGCATGATTTTTAAAGAAGTTTAATATTTTTCCAGATTTCTTCCTCTAATATCATTACAAATTTGTGGTTTATACTCTGCACCTGATAAGGAATTCAGTCTACATAGATTCTCCTTAAACATGCGAATTTATTCTTCCAACACATAAAAATCATCATGAAAACATGTTCTTCCTACTCTAACATAAATGTATTATCAACTCAAGAACATAAAGATAGATACTTACCTTAAAGTCGCAGGTCTGATCCTATGAATTTAAGTGGTATGGGAATGATCCTCTTCTTTCGATCTATGCTTTGGTGGTGGTGGAGGTGCAAAATGGGTGGTTCTTGGCCTTAAACACCTTGGAAAGCTCTCTCGTTCTTCTTCCTATAGCCTCCCTCATTTTTTGATTTTTGATAACCCCAATTACCTTGACACACCATCTGATATAGCCATAATAATTTCGTAATTAATTAAAGCTCTAAAATAGAAATTACTAAAATGCCCTCCCGAGATGCCGGTTAGGCCTAAAATAGTCCCGAGACCCAAACGAAACCCCCAGGTACACGTTTCTAACTATCTAGACCCTTCTGGACATATTGGCACGCTCAAAATGATCATACGAGTTACCTAGAATTTATTTACTTTTTATTCCATTAAATTAATCTCTACACAGCTGGACTGCGCATCCCGACTTAATTTCCATAAATTGTCATATTCATCACTCGAGACAATTTTATAAAATCATAATCATATGTAAAGTCGTAATAATATATATTACTTTTAATCACCAAGTAATATTCAAAATAAATCACATATTATTTTACTCACGAGTAATATTTAAATCGGATTAATTTTCAATTATCTCATAATTAATTCTAATTAATCCCATTTTCAAAGTCATTAAAAATACGGGATGTTACAATATCAAATCTTACCAAAAAAGACCCACCAAAACATCGTCACCACCATACTATTCGGCATGAAGCCTCTTCCCAGAATAACCACCATCATGACCCTCAGCCACAGTTCCTGAACTCGGCATCCTGGCCACCACACCTAGTGTGAACATTCTGTTTGGATATGACAAACTGCACAAACCTAAGACCAAGCTCGTTAATTTCCAAAGATAGTTTATGTTAGCATCCCTGATAACCTCTACAGGTAATTGGCGAAAAGCCAAATGATCTGATGACTAACACATCATCATCTACCGCAACTGGGAGGCATTAGCCAACACCTGCTAAAATTTATAAAAACATAAAAGTCATTCAAAGAATTAGGAATAAAGGGTGAACAAAGACATATAAGGGAATGAACTATTCAAAAACTCACGTCATAAACAAAAAAGGTGGTGTACAAAAACAATGTCAACATTCCAAAAGCTGAGCCATGTTAATGAATATATACACTTAAGCTTCCCTATGAAGAGACACTATAAAGGAACACGGTAGGATCGGGATCGCACAAAGACCAACCTGAGATGTAAATAAATAATTAGTAACAGAACCCAAGGAAAGTGAAGTAGCATCCTGTTACACCACCGTGATACTATTCGCCAAAAAATATTCTCTTGTTCCCATCGAAAGACTCCCTGAGAATGATAATAAAGACAGTCCGTCCAGTATCCAAAAACTCATGTCACTAATTCTATCCATAACGAGTATAACAAAGAGAATAAATATATGTAATGGGTAATCGAAGAAGTAACCAAACCATATTGGGGATGAGAAATGCAAATGCAGATAATGGAAACTTCCCATAAATAAAAACTTGAATACACATTAAATACATTTTGGGAGATAAATCCTTCTGCCATTCGGTTAACACACCCGTCACCGAACATCTGGTACGACTAAACACTTTGCACTGACACAAGCAATTATGTGACGTAAAATTTAAACCACTACCAAAATTTCAAAAATCTAACTTACAATTATAGGGTTTTCCAATATCCCCATTACATGACCATACATCCCCCTAAGATGGCCAAAACCATTTTTGACCTTTTAATATCAATCAACCAACACATGCACATTCTTAGTAGATCGCCTCTCTATCCCGATCTACAATTGGAATGTGTCTCATTTTGTTCCACCCAAAAAATGCTCAAAAATGTCTTTGCACAAATTATCGAGGGTAAAAACAACATTAGATTCCCTAAATCCGACCTCGCCCAAGTCTCGAACCCACCTAAGTGTCCTTTTCATCTGTAAAAACCATGTTAAAGAAAATCATCTCGACCTCCCACATGGAGGCCTAATCTAAAATCAATGACCATCATCCCTTTGTCAAATGTCAAATGTCTTAAATCCCATTTAACCGAACGGACAAAGACACGTGAGAGAGAATCATCTCGGATGCCCACATGTTGGCCTTGTCTGAAAACAAAATCCATTTTTACTTTACCGAATAGCATAATGAATCGCCCACTTCCCTATAAATAAAGGGACATGACTCTCATTTGAGAGGACTTGGAAAATCATGAAAAAACTTTAAAATCATTGAGAACACTACGACAATCCCTAAGAGCCTGAAAACCCATTTTTATAATTTTGTTCTCCCTTGAGCATCTGAAATACTCGGTCTCATTCTAAAATACCGATGAAGCTCATACTTTTGAAAAGTCATTTTCCTCTAAAAATGAAAGCTCGCACTTCTACAAAATCCCTTTCGAGTCCCAATAAGAGTCAGAACCCTGTAGAAAATAAGAAAAGCGAAACATTTCTAGTCGAAACTCTACCCAACTAGAAGAAAGAATAACCGTAAGAGTCAAGACATCTAGACAAAGCTCTGCCTAGCTGAAAAATAATAAAAAAGGACACTCCCCCCCCCCCAATAATTAATATCTATGAAACGGCATCCGAATATGTATTTTCATATCCAAATACTCCTCAAACTTAGGCCTCTGATTAGACAATATTTTAACATATAAGTATATCAATCCAACACAACAGAAATTCCATATTAAGGACTAGGCTCCCTAAATAACGTAATGATATATATATATATATATATATATATATATATATATATATATATATATATATAATCCCAAATATTTAGATTTTATACCGAGATAAACTCCTTAAGCCCGAGCCTTATGATATGTTCCACGATGTCTTATCTATTAGGGATGCATCCATCACCAGTACAACTCCCACGAATTCTCTTGAGCCACCCCAATATCAAAATGTAATGTGATGTTTTGATTATTAATAGTAGAACACTACCCCAAATCCTTCATGTTATACACCTCCAAACTAATCCAAGGGAAAAAATGTTTGGCTATTGATGGCCCAGTGATCATAATAAATCTTGCCTCTATCGGTAATATTTGTGCCCACTCCCACTCTAAACCTCTATACACCATTTATCTCCCTCTAAATCCAAGGCATACACTTGCATAAAAATCACGTTGGAGCATGTGAAAAAATAATCTACATAGGCTTTGATCTCGTGGACACACAAGGACATAGGTGTAATAATGAGTGCTTCTTATGAGCTCAATCCTTGACATTATATCTCTTGATATGTTGTCTCCACTGAGATGCACCTATCTTTTAACTCTAATACATTACATATATATAACTAAAATGAGATACTAAACTATCAAATGGAAGAATAATATTTAATATACTCAATCACTCACACGCATATCTATCGATTACCCCACAAAGAGGAACTCATCTCCCCTCCCCCATTTTATTTCCAAACAATTGAAAAAGTAGATATAAAACAATCTCAAGATGGGACCTCCTGAACGTATCTATACATACAAATTCTTATGCTCATACAAATGTGAAAACATGTATACACTAATTAAAATCAAGATACACCCATATCTCAACTTTATATCTATCCCTAACCAGGAAAGAGATATTAAACTATCTCAAAGATGAGATCTCTAGCACACTTGCATACAAACTAATGTCCACGCTCTATACGAAAGCAAGCGTGGAGTCATGCACAAGAAATATTGTGTACCTGTAGTTGTTGAAGTGATGTTTCTATTCCTCTTACTGATGTTATATTCCTACCAAATAACCTATCTGCATTTAAGGGATTCTCAATCAAAGGTTTCTAAACATATTCAAAAAATAACTAATAATTTTTCAAAAAATAACCAAGGGTATTCTAAACATATTAAAAAAAATATATGCACTGGGTTGACAAGTATATTATACCAGTTGAGAAGTGGTTTATCAGCAGGGACAATCTTCACATATGGTTTAGATGGATCCTCTTTAGTGTGGACCATACAGAGATCTGGCCAAAATGTATGGAAGCCACATGATTCATCGGTGTTACTATTATCATTACTTTATGTGTTTTTGGTTCTCTCAATATTAAAGGAACTAGTGTTTGAGGACTGATAGTTAAAGGCTTCACCTCGTCCTTTGGCCCTTTAGTCCAAGTGATCTTATATTCAAAGAATATTTCAAATTCCAATTTTAGGTTCTTCTCAGTAAAGTCACACCATGGTTCAATAAATCCATAGTAAGGTAAGACGTCCCATTTTTTGTTAAAGTATCCATTCAAGTAATTATAAGAAATTACTTCTTTTATCTTCAATACTCACTTCAGGTACGGTTAGCGAAGATCCATGAGTTTTGCTGAGAATGGTTGATATCCCAAACCATTCTAAGAAATGGCTTCTTTTAGGACAATGGGTTTAAGGATAACTTGTTGTTAGTGAGTCGGCCCATTCTAGGAATGAAATGCATATTCTTGAAAATCCAGATTATATTGACATTATTTTGCGGACTATGATCTAGACATACCCTCTCCTTGAAGTTGTCTCTTATTGGGCTAGGAAGTGGCTCAATCTTAAAACCTAAGAAAAAAATTCATTAGTTTTATGTTAGATTTTTGAAAAAAGGTTACTTGCGCTAATTCCATCAGAGTTATATTCATTTTTTATTATGGTGATAACTTGGTTATTTGCAAAGAACTTTAATTTTGTATGAAGAGAAGTGGAAACCCCTCTGATGCTACAAAGCCAAGGGAAAACTAGGAGAAAGTTGAAACATGACAATCTATCACTAACTTGAAACTCGGTTTGGGGGCATAGAAAATTAGCCTCTAATGTGAGTTTTATTAAACTCATAACCTCTCATTAGGTTTTGTTGTAAATGTTCCCAGCATTGGAAGTGGGAGTGAGATAACTAAATTCCATACACAGACAATTGAGAGTCCTCATTAGTCAAACTTTCAAAATGGATACATTATCAACAAGTACCAATAAAAAACATCTTTCCCATAGTTCCACCCATGAACTAAGGGTATAGTTTGATCAAGACTAATCTTAGGAATTTCTTCATCTGCAAAAGAGAAGAGCTCCATCGTAATCAGAGACCCGATCATGTAGATTGGTTCATTGGGGGTAGGAGGAAAAGGAACTATGGGACTTGTGAGGATCTTAATCAAATCATTTTTATAAAACTAGGGGGACATGTGTAGACATCCCATCCTAAGACCCGCTTAACTACCTCATTAGGTCCCTAGCACTCATATGTTCACCATAAACCCTAGGTCATACTTTGAGTACCGATATAGAGGCCACCAGGAGCTCCTGTCCCCATTCAACTTCGATCAACTCTCTACCATGAGCGAGGCTCAATGAAATCTTGAAGGAACCCCCTTTCCAATGGTCCATCCCATGTACGGATCGGCCTCACGGTTCATACTAATGTTTCATTTTACACTAAAAACCCATCAAGAGGTCATCGGTAACTCCCAGGTTCCATTTGACTATGGTCAACTCTCCAAATTAAGTGAAGCTCAATGAATCTTTTAAGGGCTCTAAATTCCATTTCCAACTATCCATTTCATGTAGGAATCAGCCTTACGATTTATACGAACGATCTATTTTACCTCAAAGGTCCATGGGACGCTCTCGAGCCTCATTTGACCTTGGTCAATTCTTTGAACTGAGCGAAACTCAATTAAATGTCAAATGGCATTGAAATTTATTTCATTTGGCCCACCCCGTGTGCAAATCGGACTTACGATTTGAACGAACAATCCGTTTTCCTCCAAAACCCTCTTGTCCGGGGACCATTAGGCGCTTTTGAGCCCTGTTTAACTGCGATCAACTCCAAGGCTGAGAATGAGCTTTAAGGCCCTTTAGTATGCGCTTTAGGTAAAGATAACTTATTCCAATTTTAGTTAATCCCAATTTTATCTTCTTAAACACTGAACATACATCTAAGTGATTTAAACCATTAAACTAATAAAGCACGCAGGTAAAAGAAATAATTTCACGAAAAAACCCCTTTCGGGTAAAACCTTTTATTTCACTATGAATTGTAAGTCACAACTGACAAATACATAGAGAAATTTTCCATGAATATCTGCAGACACTCACATAGACCTCAGTCTAAAATCAATAATGGATCCATCGTAGTAAACCCATAAGAACACACGGCTCTGTCTTCAGCAAGGAACAACCTTGAGCATCCCTAATGAACGCAGTCGGAAAATGTGTAATGATTGAAAACTGATGGGAATTTTCGCAAACTGTTCATCTGAAAACGTGTTAGCAAAGTCGTGTATTTATTTCTAAGTAAAAAGAGTCCAACAAATTCAAACATGAAAATCGGGGCGACAGGTCATTCGGGCGACATCCCCATGCCATTTCAATGACTTCACACATTTCATTTTCTTTTGAAAATTATTCCTCGAAATTTCAAAAATTATTTTGACTCAAAAAGGTTTAAAATACGTTTTACCAAATTTTAAAGTCAACTCCCAATATATAAAATCCTTTTAAATCATCCATCATTTAAACGAAATTCCAAATCACACAACTTCATTTAAGCATTTATACCTGAGTGATCTAGAACAAACTGAATGTGAAGAATTCAACTCAGCTTGATACCATCTTCCTGAAAATCCCTTACTAAGTCGTTCAATCAAAAGTTAAAACAGTTAAGAAGGGTTTGAAATGTTTTCTTGGGGAAACTCTTTTAATAACACCAATTCAAAGACAATGTGTTAGCAAATGTCTTTGAACGAGAAATTTCAGTTACTTATAAACTTAAAGGTTTAAAAGAATTTTAAACACTTATAGCAGTGATGGCAAAAGTAAAACAAGTATCAAAAAGAATTCACACAAGACAAAGATTTTAACATGGTAAAACCCTTATCAAATAGGGGAAACATCCACGACTCCCTCTACGGAGTAAAAGCAAAAATTCACTAGAATGGGTTATAGAGTACAAGTAAGCAATGTATTATCCAACCAAATCAGACCTAAACCTATGTTAAGAATTTATACCAGCAGTCGTAGCTTTTTCTTTTACTTTTCTAGCTTATGACTGTTGTCTTTAATGTCCTCCGAGCTTTACTCCTTAGCTCCTACTTTACGTCGACTCAGATGGTAAAAATCTCTTTACCAACACAACTTTAGTGTTGTTGTGTGATAATGTAGTGATGTAATGTGCCTAACACATGCATGCAAATCACTCACACTTATACAGACAATTTCCTACGAATTACAAATTAATTATAACATGACATGCTAGAGTCTGAATCAATTTTTCTTGATATTAGACTTCCTTTTTTTGGAGCTAGATCAGAAGACAATCTTGCTATGATAAAAGAGCCAAGATCTTATATGTCTCTCTTATTTATTTATAAACTTATTTCACAAACTATGAAATATGAACTTGGAGACTAGATATGAGATTTTGAAGTCTTGTTTTTCAAGCACACTTAAAAACTAAAAGAGGAATATGTTGGGAAAGTTTTGATAAAAACTTTTTAAAATAAAAAAACCAACACAGAGCAATGATTTATAAAAAGGAAATTAGTTCTAAAAGATCATGATTGTATCACTTAGTTAGATCTCAAATCTCAAATATGTGGGATGAGATAAAACTTGGTGACAGTGTTTGGATAAGAGATTTGAACTAGAGAGGAACTGGTATCACGAAAACACTCTCAAAGTTTTCTAGAAATATTTGGCCAGAGTTTGGCTAAGATTTATTTTTTTTCTCTCTTATTTTCCTCTAATTTTTATCTCTCTCTCTTATTTTCTCCTCTCTCTCAGACTTGCCAAAAAACGATTGGAAATAATTAACCCTCAATCTCTATTTATAAGGACAAAGGAAGGCTATGGAAGGTTAAGGGAAAATCAATGATCAAGATTATTTCAACTGTTCATAGATCAATCTGAGGGATCACAATGCACCGCTTCAACGATTAGTGATTGGCTAAAACAGGTATCACATGGATTGAATAATAACACATGCAAACCATCGATTAAAACGATTGAACGTTCCAGATTGAGTCTTAAGTATGTGAGTATAAAGAAACACAAATCAGGTCGTTGATAAACCAACACATGTATGCTCCAGATCACTTCAAAAACGCGTGTTTTTTATCATTGAAAAGTCTTATTTTCTACCCCAAAAGCCTCTAGCGCTTTCGGATTCTACCCCATGTAAGTTTTAGGCAGTTTAAGATATTATTAATTAGCCCCAAATAATTTTAAAACCTAATTTTAAATGATTAAAAAATATTTTTTAATTGTTTTAAAAATTCCAAATATTCTTTAAAAAAAATTTAAAAAAATTAAGTTAATGGGAACACACATACACACCTCATCCACACAATATGCCAAATAAATACAATCTTAGGTCTAGTGAGTTTTGTTGGTTACTACCTTTTCCATCCTTGAATAGTCTTTGATGAAAATCATGAAGAGGCAAGGGGCTTAGGGTTAAACAACGGATGACACAATTTTGTCCCTATGTCCAAACTAGACAATCTACTATATTTTATACTCAAGTGAGCCATATATATAGTGTGCTTCAATCTCCCCCCTTGGAAATATGAGACAAAATTTCCTTTGAGTCATCTAGGATTCGTAGGGATACAAAAAAATAGAAAACCTTAATCCTATACAAAAAATTCTATCAACCCCATATCCTAGAAATGAAAAATACATAACTCAACTAATTTACAAACCAATATCCTAAAAATATCCAGATGCACAAAGTGATATGAATTCTTGTACAAAAAATAGCTAAGATCAAGTTTTTTAGAAGAAATGTACAATAAATGTCTAAGATGGACTCAAATATTTCTCCCCCATTTTGTCTCAAATGGACAAAGGGAAAAGTCACAAGAAAATGTAAATCCGAAATAAGCACAACATTCCAAATTTAAATGATGAGATTCGATTCTGCCAAAACAATTCCTATAAATTTCCGTAATGATTCAAAACGAGTGAAATCCATAAGTTTTGTGAATATGTCTTTTAATTAAAGATCAGTACGTAATTAGTTAATTCTTAATTCCTTAGATTTGACTAATTGGTGTATAAAATGATGTATGATTTTAATGTGTTTAGTACGTGAGTGTTGAACAGGATTTTTGGAAATAATAATCGCAAATTGATTATCGCAATATAGATGTAATTTCTCTTTATTAATCCCGTAGTCACTTAATAACTATTTTATCCACAATAATTGAGCACAGCAACTACGTACGGCTATATATTCAAATTCAGCTATGGATAAGGAAGGGAAATTTTGTTTCTTACTATTGTAGCGTACTAAATTATTACCAATGTATTAACATGCTCCTAACGTACTTTTACTATCATCAAAATACCCAGCCCAATCAGCATTGATGTAACCTATTATCATACTAGATGTGTCATTTGTGTACCAAAGCCTAAGTTGAGAGTTTCTTTTACATATTTTATAATTCTTTTAATGCATATTAAATGACTCTCATCACATACATAATGTCAGGTCGTAAGGCAGTTAGATATATTAGAGTTCATATAATGCAACAATAAAATGTGGGATCAATGGATTTCCCATGTTCGTCTTTAGATACTTTTACTGAAGTACTCATGGGTGTCCTAGAATCTTTTGCATTTTCTAGGCCAAACTTCTTTACAATCTCTAAAGCATATTTGAATTGCGATATAAATAAACCTTCTGAGTTTTATTTGACATGAAGTCCTAAAAAGAATTGTAACTCCACCATAAGAGACATTTGTAATTCCCCGTGCATATTTTTAGAAAAAAATTTAACCTCAGACGGGGAAGTAAATCAAAAAATAATGTCGTCTACGTACACTTGGGCTCTTATAACATTTTTGTCAAGCTGTTGGACAAAAAGAGTATGATCATTCCCACCTCTCCTAAAACCTTTATTTAAGAGAAAAGGAGACAATCTTTCATACTAAGCGCGAGGAGCTTGTTTTAACCCATATAGCACCTTTTTAGACAATAGACGTGATTTGGGTGGTGAGGATGAATGAGCCCTTTACGCTTTTCTACATAAGTTTCCTTGGATAAAATACCATTAAGGAATGCAGAATTTACATTCATTTGATATATGTGAATTTCAAAAGACACGCAATAGCGAGAAGAAGACGAACAGATTCAAGATGTGTTACAGGGGCAAAAGTTTCTTCGAAGTCTATTCCCTCAAAATGGGAATAACCCTAGGCTACTAATCTAGCCTTGTTTCTAACAACCATCCTTGTTTCATCAGTTTTATTTTTGAAAATCCATCTAGTGCCAACAACCTTTTTCTTCTCTGGTCTAGGAACAAGATACCATACGTCATGAGTTTTAAATTAGATGAGTTCCTCTTGCATAGTACCTATCCAATAGGAATCATTCAAGGATTAATTCACAGTCTTTGGTTCTATAAGTGAAACAAACTATGGGAAACATGAAGTATTATGTAGTTAGGATCTTGTTCGAACAGGTTCTTCTAGGTTACCAACCATATTGTCTAATGGATGATCCTTAGAAACCCAATTTGCTACCTCAGGGGTCTCATTAGGTAAAGACTCAATTATATTTGAAGATTCATGGGTAGGAATGTTTTTAGACTCATCAATAACAGTTGTTCGTATGTTTTTATTCTCTACATTAGTGTCACTCACTATTACATTAATGGATTCCATTAGAGTTTTGGTACGAAAGTTATAAACACGATAAGCCCTACTATTTGGGGAATAACCTAAGAAATTTTTTTTATCACCTCTGGTTTCGAATTTCAATAAATTTTCTTTGTCTTTGCAAACATAGAATATACTACCAAAGGTTCTATAATATTTTAGGTTAGCTTCTTCCCGTACCAAAGTTCAAAGTGTATAATACACTTGGTATCTTTCTTAAGGTATACTCTATTTGTTTTATGACAAGATGTACGAACTGCTTCAACCCAAAACTATTTAGGTAAATCCTTTGCGTGGATCATAACACGATCCATCTATTGAAGAGTACGATTTCTACACTCAGCTATCCCATTTTGTTGTAGCATCTTAGGGGAACTAAATTCATGTTTGTAACCATTATAGTCACAATACTCAATAATTCCTAAATCTGTAAACTCGCCTCCTTTATCACTAAGAATTATATTTACTTGGGAGTACTTTTTCATATTCAATTCCTAATAAAACTTTCAAAAACTTATAAAAAGTTTCCAATTTTTGTTTCAAAAAGGCCACCCAGGTAAATCGAGTAAAAACGTTAACCATAACCAGGATGTAACTGTTGGGACAAAGTCTAATAGTATGAGAGGGACCCATTAGGTCCCTATGGATTAGTTCTATAGGTTTGGTGGATAGAACTTACTTAACTTTCTTATGAGGAGCCTTAACTATCTTTCCTTCTTGACAGGGCCCACATACAATATTGGAAATGAGTTTAATTTTGGGCAAACCTCTAACTATTTCTTATGAGATTAACTTTCCAAGACTATTGTAATTTATGTGACCTAACATATTATGTCAGATTTCATTATCTTCCATCCTGGCTATATTACAGATCTCAGTCCCTAAGTTTACTGTATAACAATTATCAAGTGTTCTGAGGCATGTAAAAATGCAGTCTCCATTCTCATTCATGATTTTATGACTGGATTTTGGGAATGTGATAGTATGGTTTGAGTCACAAAATTGCGATATACTTAGTAAGTTTAATTTAAGACCCTTTACTAATAGAACGTCCTCAAGAGTAGGTAGACCTTTTTCTTGGAGTGTCCCTTTGCCTATGATCTAGCCAGAGACTAGATCCCTAAACAAAACCTTTCCTCCTAAGGAGTTGGTTTATTTCGTTAGCTTAATCTCGTCCCCGATCAAATTTTTAGACCACCCCGTGTCCAAATACCATCCAGATGAAGTGTATTCAGCTTTTAAAGCACTAATAACCATATTACACTTCATTTGGGGTATTAGATCATCTTTCCTAACCTAAATTTCTTGCATTTTAAAATGTTTGCGCATATTTTCTCGAATTTGATAAAATTTACGAGCATCAAATTTTTCTTTAAAAGATTTTTAAGCGGTAAACTGATTTTTGAAATTTTTTTGAGCAATTAGTTTTGTCAAGATTCTACGTTCCTTTCTTTTGAACTTCCTTTTAGTGTTGGACTATTTCTTTCAATTATGATAGTTAGAGTTCTTATCAGGCTGTCTAAGAAGGTCGTATTAGTTTCTACTCTGTATAGAATAGTCGATGTTTTTATACACGTCTAGACGCTTTTGAAAATAGGTTTCAAGTGAATGTCCATAGACCTCACAATAGGAGCAGTAAAGGTGGTTCGAAGGTTTCTTATTATCTCTAAGGCCATTAAAAATATTTTTATCTAAGTGAGGAACATCAGTCTTAGGTTTCCAATAGACATGTTCAAATAAGGTATCTTCTTATCATATGGGGGGGGGGGGGGGGTAGAAGTATTTAGTCTTAGATTCAACATTAGCTTTAGACTCATAATTTACCAAAATGTATTTCCCTTTTTGTTTTTTATCAAAATCAATTTTTATAGCTTGAAAGTCCGGACAAGTTTCCATTGGCCTTTTTCCTCTTGATACAAACATTATGGTTTATAAATTCTTAGTTTTTGTGTCAGTGTTAAATCCAATTCCAGTTCTATCATCAGAATTGGTCTTACTGACTGCTACAAAGTCTTCAAAACGAATAGAGTTATTTTCAAATTTTGCAAAAATTTTTAAAACTGTTGAAGCTTTTTCTTTTGATTGTTCCAATTCTAACAATGTGGCCTTGTATTTCTTTTCTAGAACTTCATTAGCTTCAGAAAGATTTTTTATTTTTTTTAGAGAAAGTCTTAGTTTGAGGTTCATGGGCAAGACATTGGTTAGTGTAGTCCTCAGCATTTTGTTTAACCACAAGACTAAGAGATTATACATTTTAAGACAAATCCTTGATGGTTCTTTCTAATCTAATGCTCTTCCTAAGCATCTTTGTGTACAGTGTGTGGATGTCTGGGAGGTCATCATTATCGGGCTCACTATGTTTGGTGGGTGATTTGTCCCCTATCGATTTATTTCTCGAACTCACACATACTTTCAGTTCATCATTCATACGATCCCTTTCACTCACACACATGACAGTAGAGCTACTATGATCATCATAACCATTATTAGAAATCTCAGTAGATAAAACATTAACAGGCATGGTCAAAGTATTATTAGGTAGACCATCATCAGCATTATCATCAGTATAAACAATCTTTGCAGAAAAGGACATGCATGGGTCTAGTATGTTAGATCATTCAGGCTCATCATCATCTGATTCACTTGAATCATCCCAACTCTTGCACAAATTGGCCCTGTTATGTTTATTGTTTAGGTTATCCTTATAGTTAGCAGCTATATGTCCTATTTTTCCACATCTAAAGCATTCAGAGTTGCTATGGTCTTTGTCAGGTCTGGTGTTGTTCTGGTGTTTCTCTAGTCTCCTCTCATGAGGTATGTTATTGGATTGAGATGAACAAGGAGCCTTTCCTTGTTTAGCAGCAAAATTTTTTCTAATCTTCAGTATTTTCTTAAAATGTTTAGACATTAAGGCTATTTGGTTATCCAAATAATCCAAGTCACAGTCATCATCAGATTGGATTTTAAGATTAGGCATAATTTTAGATTGAAACATCACATTCGGACTACTGTTTTTCTTATGACTTCCAAGAAGTTATTTCTTGTAATCTAGTTCCATTTCCACATTTCTCAATTTGCTCTTTGGATCTCTTATTTCCTCAATTGCATATCTTTTACTGTCAAATTTCTATGGAAGTGATCTTAAGATTTAGAGACAATTTCTCTTCTATCATAGACAATGCCATTTACATGTAGCTTAGTTACGACATCAGTTAGTTTGATATAAAAATCATCAAAGGTCTCAATCTTAGTCATAACTAAGGTGTTGTATTATTGAATGAGAATTTGAGTCTTGGTAGTGTTGACGCATGTATCACCTTCATGGGTTGTGACCAACGTGTCTCAGGCTTCCTTGGAAGTGGTACATATAGAGATTCGTTTGAACTCATGCTCATTTACAGACATAAAAAGGGCATTTTTGCCTTTATTATTGTAGAGAGAGGCCTGTTTCTTCTCTTTAGTAAATTCAGTGAGAAGTTTTCTGATTCTTATTGTACTACCTTCTGCCATAGATTTAGTAAGATGAAAGTAGCCATTTTCTATGGCATCCCAGACTTCATCTCCCAGCGTTCCTTGGATGAAAGCAATCATCCTTACTTTCCAATAAGGAAAATTTTTTCCATCGAAGAGGGGATGTTGGGATAAGTTTCCCAGTCTCTAAAATTTCTCGTCCCTGAGGTGTTTTTAAAACAGTTTCAAAAAACACAGGATTCTAAACAGTAGTTTTGAAAAATAAGAACCCTCTTTGATATAAATTGAAAATCCCTTACTAAGTCGTTTAATCAAAAGTTAAAATCGTTAAAAAGGGTCCGAAATGTTTTCTTGGGGAAACTCTTTTAATAACACCAATTCAAAGACAATATGTGTTAGAAAATATTGTTCAATAAGAAATTTCAGTTACTTAGAAACTTAAAGGTTTAAAAGATTTTTAAACACTTATAGCAGTGATGGAAAAAGTAAAACAAGTATCAAAAATCATTCACACAAGACAAAGATTTTAACGTGGTAAAACCCTTATCAAAAAGGGGAAGCATCCACGACTCCCTCTACGGAGTAAAAGAAAAAATCCACTAGAATGAGTTATAGAGTATAAGCAAGCAACGTATTATCCAACCAAATCAGACCTAAACCTAAGTCAAGAAAGTATACCAGAACTCTTATCTTTTTCTTTGACTTTTATAGCTTTTGAATGTTGTCTTTAACGTCCTCCTAGCTTTACTCCTTATTTAAGTCGACTCGGATGGTAAAAATCTCTTTACCAATATAACTTTAATGTTGTTGAGTGATAGTTTAGTGATGTTATGTGACTAACACCTATATGCAACTCACTCACACTTATACAGACAGTTTCCTACTAATTACAAATTAATTCTAACATGACATGCAAGAGTCTGAACAAATTTTTCTTGATATTGGACTTCATTTTTATTAGAGCCAGATCAGAAGAAAATTTTCCTATGATAAAAGAGCCAAGATCTTATATGTCTCTTATTTATTAACAAACTTATTTCAGAAACTGTGAAATATGAACTTGGAGACATAAACGTCTTTAGATCTGAGATTTTGAAGTCTTGTTTTTCAAGAACACTTAAAGGCAAAAAGAGGAATATGTTGGGAAAAAATGATAAAAATGTTAAATAAAAACCCAACACAGAAAGATGATTTCTAAAAAGAAAATCAGTTCTAAAATATCGTGATTGTATCACTTAGTTAGATCTTAAATCTGAAATATGTGAGACGAGATCAAACTTGGTGACAATGTTTGGACAAAAGATTTGAACCAGAGAGGAACTGGTATCACGAAAACACTCTCAAAGTTTTCTAGATAAATTTGGCCAGAGTTTAAAGGCTAAGATTTTCTTTTTCCCTCTCTCTCTATATTATTTTCTCCTCTCTCTCAGACTTGCCAAAAAAAGGATTGTAAACGATTAACCCTAAGTCCTATTTATAAGGACGAAGGAAGGCTCTGAAAGGTTAAGGAGAAATCAATGATCAAGATTATTTTGACTATTCAGAGATCAATATAAGGGCTCACAATGCATCGCTTCTAAACGATCAACGGTTGGCTAAAGCAGGTATCACATGGATTGAATAATAACACATGTAGACCATTGATTAAAATGGATGAACGTTCCAGATTGAGTCTTAAGTATGTGATTATAAAGAAAAACAAATCAGGTCGTTGATAACCCAACACATGTATGCTCCAGATCACTTCAAAAATGCGTGTTTTTTATCATTGAAAAATCTTATTTTCTACCCCAAAAGTCTCTAGCTCTTTCGGATTCTACCCAAGGTAAGTTTTAGGCAGTTTAAGATATTATGAATTAGCCCCAAACAATTTTAAAACCTAACTTTAAATGATTAAAATTTGATTTTAATTCTTTTAAAAATTCCAAAAATTCTTTTAAAATATTAAAAAAAATATTTTTAAGCCAATGGTAACACACACACCCCTCATACACACAATGTGATAAATAAATGAAATCCTAGGTGTAGTGAGTTGTGTTGGTTACTACCTTTTCCATCCTTGAATAGTCTCTGATGCGAATCATGAAGAGGCTTGAGACTTAGGGTTAAACAAAGGATGACACAATTTTGTCTCTATTTCCAAACTAGACAAGCTCCTATATTTTAGACTGAAGCGAGTCATATATATAGTGTGTTTAACTTCCAAGCTTTAACCGAAGATTCGTCAACTTGAAATGTCATAGGTTTAAATGAATCTCAATATAAGAACTAGCCTAGACTCGAATTTTTTTGTCCAAAATTAAGCCAATTACAAACAAATTGACTCTTTTTGAAATTTGTTCCTACAAAAACCTGAGAGTGGCTCAATGTAATCTTAAAGGGATCTGAGTTCCCTTTAAAACATTCTACGTCATTCATGATTCAGACTTACAGCCTTCATTTTATGCTATTTTTTTGAAAAATCGTTCTGGACTACCCATAAGCTCCCCGAAACCCTCCCTATTGGCAGGGTGTACTTTTTCTTGCCCCGTAAAGTAGAAGTTTTATCGATGGGTAAGCCAGGGTCCATGTCAGTCGTCACTCCCCTTGGCCACATTAAAAGGGCCATGACCTCACATTGAGATGAACATAAGAGACCCTTCTCAGAAAGTAAGAAAATATTCCCTTCGAATTTAGAGTCTTTCCCTTTACCAAATAGCTGATTTTCCCCCATTCTATCACCTCATTTCCTTACCTTACTTGGTAATTCAACCCACCTCCATACCACTTTAAATTTAGCACATTTGCACCTCAAAGTCAGTAACAAGCATTCATAAGGAGGTCTATTTCTCCATCCATTTTCTCTAATTTTTTCATTTTAGTGTTATTCACCTTACTTATATTTTGTGCTTTTATTTCATTATATAGTATCCACTAATGTCTACTCTTTATTAATAGTATTTCACATAATCTATTTTCATAAAAAAAAACATAAAAAGAAGAAAAATAGGGTTTATCCGTAAATTCCAAAAGTGGGATTTCCATTTCACACTTTCACTCTTAAGACACATTTTCTTTAAGCACGCATAAGAGAATTCCCACATTTGGATTTATGGGTTCAACCCCACTTGTATGCCATTGTCGAACTACATGGACTTTGATTCCCCATGGGCTATATAGGCATCTTATGTGAATCCTGATATTTGAGTCCTCTATTATTCATGTTTATATACTTATTTCATATCTTGTATATATTTTGTGAGTTTTATACTCCAATATATTTATATTTTATCTAATGTTCACATTTGCTGATATCGACATATGATTCGACGAACATCTACTTTACATTTTCTTATCATTATTTTGGGGAAAACTCCTGCGGGTGAGTTCACTTTGTCCTTTCCATAACGCGAGTTAGATGATTCCATTCTCCCATTATTTATATTATACACAAGTCAAGGAGTCTAAAAGGAGAAGATTAACATCATTCAATGAGAGATTGAAAGGGAGGGATGGGTGCCTAGCACCTTCCCATTTCGTAACTTAGTCTCCAAACCTTTAAACTACTTGGTTTCGCATGCATAAGTTTGACCTTGGAGTCGTTCTCTAGAGGAGATGACATTGTTTTGCATGTTTTGAGCCAAATTGTGAAAGTACCACTTAAGTTGTTTAATTCAGGATTAAACGGTTTAAATGGCTTCGAACAGTTTTTGGAAGAAACTCTTTTCTTAAAACAAACAGTTAACACAATATGTGTACAAAGTAATTATGAACGAGATATTTTAGGTATTATGTAGCCAAGTTTTGAAAACCAAAACCAAAATTGTTTTAAATCAGCACGCCAATAGAGAGGAATGAGAGGAAGATTAAATACGCAAGTGCACATAGATTTTTAACGTGGTAACCACCCACCCAATTGGGGAAACATCCACGAAGGTCTCTACACCTCAAAATAAAAATCCACTAAAATAGAGTAATAGATTACAAACTATATAACAATTTAAACACACAAACAGACCTAATCTAAGTTCAGAAAATATACCAGTTCCTCTGGATTATTCTGACTTCTCCTAAGGCTCTGATGTTGTAGAATGTTCTCTTATCTTTGTAACTCCACTCATTTTAGCTTTACATCGACTCTTAAAGTCCAAAATCTCTCTACCAACACGTTTTAGTGCTGTAGTGTGAAAGTGTTGTGACGTGGTGTGCCTAACACATGCATGAAACTCACACACACTTATTACATAAATAATGAGTATCAAATTAAAAATAGATTTCTAATATGTGAAAGAAATTTCTAAAATCAGTTTGATCGAAACTCTCAGACTTTTTTATCTTTATATTTATCTTCAGATCAAGAGACAATCTTTCTATATAAAAGAGCCAAGATCCTAGACACTTGTTTTATTCAAAAATGTACAAATATTTCACAAAGATTGAAATATATGAAAGTGTAAATACCCAATCAAGATCTCAACTAGATCTAAGTCTGAATATTCTCAAAAATTAAAAGAAGAAATGATTTTTTTGGTTTAGGTTTTGAAAGCAACATAAACGTCTTAAAATAGCCAACAAATTAAAGATTTCCTAAAAAAAGAAATCAAACTCAGTAATATCTACGTGATATGTATCACACGGTCTCAAAACTCAACTTTCTATGAAAGAAAAATGAGATTAGAACTGCGTGACTTAGTTGGATAAGAGATTAAGAACTAGAGAGAATGAATCTTCTAAAATCTCTAACTAACTCAACTCTCAGAAGGGTTTTCTGGTGAAAATTTGGTCAGAGTTAGGTTAGGGTTTTATTTCTCTCTCTATTTCTTTATTTCTCTCTCTCTTCTCTTTTTTATCTCAATGGTGAAATTGATCCAAAGATTGTAAACATTGCACATATGAGTCTTATTTATACTAGAGCATGGAAGGCTCTGGAAGGACAAAGCCAATCAACGATCGAGATTGAATACAAATGATTGAAGTAAATCTAATGGCTTACGATGCACCGCTTTTAAACACACTCTGATTGGTTCAAAGGGGTAACACATGGATCGCTTTGGAAGATGTTCAAACCATTGATAAAAATGATCCAACGGTTCAAGTAAAGCCTCAGATATGTGACGTAAAGAAAACACAAATCTAATCGTTATAATACCAACACATGTAAGGCTAAGACTAACTGAAAAACGCGTGTTTTGGAAGTGAAAAAATAAATAAATTTACCCCACAATATTATCTAGCGCTTTCGGTTTGTACCCAAGCAAAGTTTTAGGCACTTAGGTAAATTATAAAATAGCCCCAAAACTTTTTAAATTCCAATGTTAAATGTTTAAACATTATTTTAAAAATTCCAAAAATTATTTAAAATAACCCAGAAATTATAGAAAATCGTTTTAATGGGATTTAACACACACACTCCCATATTATGAAGAATGCAACACATAAATGAAATCCTAGGTGAATGTGTTAATGTTCTACCTATAGGAACTTTAGAGGAATTCAAATGTAGAGTCTGAAAGCTTTTTGGTAGACTAGGATATGACTCAATTTTGTCACTATTTCCAAACTAGATGAGCACCTATATAATATAGACTCAAGTGAGTCAAAGATATAGGGTGCTTCAATCTCCCCCTTTGGAAATATGAGATAAAATATCCTTTGAGTCATCGATGACTTATAGGGATACAAAAGAAATAAGAAAAACATATTCATATACAAAAATTATATCTACCCAATATCCTAGAAAAGGAAAACTACATAACTCAACTAGTTACAAACCAATACCCTATCAAATTCTGACGTAAATGAAGGTACTGATTCCTGAAAATGACTTACTAAGGTCAAGCTTTTTAGTTGATAATATAGCAAGAATGTCCAAGAAGACTAATATTTCTCCCCCATTTTTTCTCAAATGGACAAAGAGCAAAGAAAACAAGCATGAAACAATAAATCATTATTCTACCATAACCATACCAATAGATTTGTGCAAATATTCAAATCGAAAATAATCCAATGGTTTCATAAATAAGTTAGCGAGTTGCAATTCAGTAGGCAGGTAATTAATTTCTAACCCCTTAGACTCAACTAACTCGCGTATGAAATGATATCCGATTTTAATATGTTTGGTACGAGAGTGTTGAATTGGATTCTTAGAAATATTAATCTCACTTTGATTGTCATAATAGATATGTAACTTATCTTCAGTTATACCGTAATCTTTCGGCATTTGTTTTATCCAAAGTAATTGAGCACAACAACTTCCTACAGCAATATATTCAGTTTCGGCAATAGACAAGGAAGTGCATTTTTGTTTCTTACTACTCCGTCTTACCAAATTGTTACCAATGTAGTAACATGCTCCTGAAGTACTCTTACTATCATCGGAACACTTAGCCCAATCATTATCAGTGTATCCTACTATAGTACTAGAAGTGTCTTTAGTGTACTGAAGTCCTAAATTTAGAGTGCCTTTAATGTATTTGATAATTCTTTTAACACATTAAAAATGACTCTCTTTAGGATTATTTTGATATTGGGAACACACGCATATAGAGTACATAATATCAAGACGGGAGGCAGTAAGGTAAAGAGAGCTTCCTATCAAGCTATGGTATAAAGTAGAATCGATAGTTTTACCATTCTCATTTTTTGAAAGTTTAACAGAAGTAATCATAGGAGTCCTAACTTTTTTAGATGTTTCTAGGCCAAACCTCTTGACAATCTCTAATGCATATTTGGATTTCGATACAAATAAGCCATCTGAATTTTTCTTAACTTGGAGTCCTAAGAAGAATTATAACTCCCCAATAAGTGAAATATGGAATTCCTTATGCATAATGTCAGAAAATGTTTTGACATCTGTAGGGGAGGTAGATCCAAAAATGATATCATCTACATATACTTGGGTTATGGTAATGATTCTGTCAAAATGTTTGACAAAAAGAGTTTGATCGTTTCCTCCTCGTTTAAAACCATTGTTTAGAAGCATGGTAGATAGACGTTCATACCAAGCTCTAGGAGCGTGTTTTAACCCATAAAGAGATTTTTTAAGTCGATAGACGTAATTTGGATGATGAGGGTCAATAAACCCTTTGGGTTGTTCTACATAGGTCTCCTTAGTCAAGATTCTATTAAGGAAAGCATATTTAACATCCATTTGATATAGTGTGAAATGAAAATGACAAACTATTACAAAAAGTAAGCGAACAGACTCGAGGCGAGTGACGGGTGCAAAATTTTCATCGAAATATATTCCTTCAATCTGAGAATAGCCTTGGGCAACTAATCTAGATTTATTCCAAATAATCATCCCTGATTCATCTGTTTTATTTTTAAAAATACAAAGTGTGCCGATAACCCTTTTATTTTCAGGTCGGGATATAAGATACCATACATCATGTATGACAAATTGAAGAAGTTCCACCTACATAGCACTTATCCACAATGGATCATTCAGTGTTTCATTAACATTCTTTGGTTCTATAAGATAAACAAAGCATACATAATGAGCAAGTGTACGCAGTTGGGATCTTATACAAACTGGCTCAGTAGGATTACCAACTACATTATCTAAAGGATGATCTTTGGAAACCCAGTTAGGCACTTCAGGGGTCTCAGTTGGTAAGGACGCATCTATCTCTGGATAATCATGATTTAAAATGTTTTCGAATTCTTCCACTATAGTTGGTCCTCTGATCTTAATTTCTATATTAGTGTCACTTATAACCACATTAATGCATTTCATCATAGTTTTGGTACAAAGGTTGTAGACACGATAGGCTCTACTATTTGGAGAGTATCCTAAGAAAATAGCTTTATCTCATCTGGTTTCGAATTTAGACAGATGTTCTCTCTCCTTACAGACGTAACAGGTGCTACCAAAGGTTCTAAAGTATTTTAAGTTATATTTATTCCCATACCAAAGCTCATAGGATGTTTGTTTGGTATTTTTCCTTAGATAAACTCAATTGATTATGTGACAGGCTGTACAAATGGATTCTACCAAGAAATATTTAGGTAGGTTCTTCGCATGAATCATCACATGGGCCATTTCTTGAAGAGTGCAATTTTTATGCTCAGTAATTCCATTTTGTTGAGGTGTCTTAGGGGTACTAAATTCATGGTCATAACCATTATAGTCACAGTATTCGATGACACCTGAATCTATGAATTCTCCCCCTCTATCACTACGAATTCTATCTACTTGAGAATCCTTTTCATTTTCTATACGAACTAGGATTTTTAAAAACTTACGAAAAGTTTCTGACTTGTGTTTTAAAAAGGCAGCCAGGTAAATTGAGTGAAATCATTAACCATAACCAAGATATAACTATTTCCACAAAGACTAACAGTATGAGAAGGACCCATTAGGTCCATATGGGTGAGTTCTAGAGGTTTAGTGGATAGAACTTCTTTAACTTTCTTGTGGGGAGCCTTAACAATTTTTCCTTCTTGATAGGGACCACATATGATTTTTGAAATTGGTTTGATCTTAGGAAGACCTCTAACTATCTCTAAGGAGCATAATTTATTAAGACTGTGATAATTAATGTGACCCAACCTATTATGCCATATCTCATTATCATCCATTATGGTAATGTTACAAACCTCTGTACTTGGATTGATTATATAACAGTTATTTGGACTACGGAGTCCTGTAATAATGCAATCACCTTTTTCATTTAAAATTTTACAATTGTTCTTTAAAAAGGTGATAGTATGGTTAGAGTCACAAAACTGTGATATACTTAGTAAATTGGCTTTAAGGCCTTTTACTAAGAGAACATCCTTAAAAATAGGTAATCCTTCTTCATAGAGTGTTCATTTACCAATGATTTGGGTTGATACACCATCTCCAAACAAGACTTTTCCTCCTTAGAAGTTATTTTTATTTGAAAGTTTGGAATCATCCCCGGTCATATATTTGGAAAATTCAGAGTCTAAATACCATCCAGATGTTGTGTGTTCATCTTTAAAAGCACTGATCACAATGTTGTATTTCATCTGGGGTAATAGATCATCTTTTCTAAGCCAAATTGCTCTAGTTTTCAAGTTTCACTTAATAGGTCATACTTGATAAAACTTGCGAGCTTCTGTATTTTCTTTGAAAGATTTTTGCGCAGGTTTATGAGTATTATGGACAGTTTGAGAATTTGGTTTAGAAAAGAATCTAGGATTCCTTTTTTGTGATGGTCTTTTAGTATTAGTTATTTTCTTCCTATTTCGATAGTTAAAATTCTTATTTGGCTATCTAGGAAGGATATAATTATTTCGGCTTCTCCTAGAATAGTTAAAGTTATGGCAAATAAGAGAGTGTAGATCGAATTATATAGATGTTTGGAATAGCAACCATCAAGGGAATGTTATTAGACATCACAATAGGAGCAGTAAAGATGGCATGTAGAACTCATAACCTTAGGAAAAATATTATTCTAAGGCTTGTCTAGGTTTTGAGCTCTAGTCCTGTTCCTAAGTGGCATGGGATGAAATGACGAATCAACTTATCTAATAGGGGGTAGACGTATTTAGTCTTATGTTCAACATTATGCTTAGAGTTACTTGATTTTGCCAATGTCTAACTTTTGTTGTTTTGAGTAAAAATCATTTTTTTAAGTTCGAAAATTTGGACAAGTTTCAGCAGGACTATTGCCACCAGAGACAAACTTGATAGCTTCAAAAGATTTTATTTGCTTGGAATTGTTGGGGCAAAAGCCTATTCTAGTTCTGTCATTAGAATTGGTCTTACTTTCAGCAATATAGTCTTCAAAACATTTAGCGATATTTTCAAATTTAGCAAACTTTTTTAAGACTGTTAATGTCTTTTATTTTGTTTGTTCCAATTTTAACAACTTTCTTTTGTATTTCTTTTTCGAAATTTCATTTGAGTCAGACAATTCTTTCAGTTTTTATTTAAAAAATTTAGTTTCATTCTCATGAGTTGGACATTGAGAAGTGTACTCTTCAGCATTTTGTTTGATTATATGACTTAGGGTTTCTATCTTCTCCATAAGATCTTTGACAATCTTGTCAAGTCTAGTGCTTTTCTTGAGTGTTTTTGTGTATAGTGTGTGAATGTCAGGAAGATCTTCATTGGCAGAGTCACTAAGTGTGCAGTGTGCAATGTCCCCTAGCGATTCATTTTTAGGTCTCACACACCCATTGACATCAACAATAGAGCATTATTTTTATCTCACACACGTCGCGTTTGAAGCATTATCAACATTCTGAAGTAAGTAAGCAGACAAAATAGTAGGAATAGCATCATTTGACATAGCATGATCAGGTTCCTTATCATTAGTGTATATGATTTTAGCAAAGAAGTACATACAAGGGTCATAAGTGTTAGATGACTCAGGTCCATCATTTTCTGATTCACTTGAGTCATCCCGAGTCTTCCACAAGTTATCCCTAGTATTCTTGTTCTTATTCAAATTAACTCTACAGTCACTGGCTAAGTGTCCTAACTTGCCACGTCTATAGCATTCAGTGTTATTAAAGTCTCTGCTAGGTTTGTTGTCAAGTCTTTTCTCATGAGGCCTATTATTAGAGATGTTTGAATAGGTAGGTTTGCCTTGTCTATTTGCAATTTTATTTCTGAATTTCATATTTTTCTTGAAATGTTTAGACATTAAGGCAATCTATTTATCCAAGCTCTCTAAATTACAGTCCTCGTCAGAATCTAAGTCAATTTCAGGTAAATGATAATCAAGTTTAGTCAACTTAGAGGTAAAGACAAGAATGGAAGCAGTCTATTTTTTTATGGTTCTGAGTTAATTGTTTCTTAAACTCTAATTCCATTTCCACAGTTCTTAGCTTGCTACTGAGGAGTTCAGGGGTAAGGTTTTGATCGTCCATCCCCTCAATTGCATTGCGCTTATTGTCAAATTTTTGTCAGAGTGACCTTAGAATTTTAGCGACAATTTCCTTTCTATCATAGATTATTCCATTAGCATTCATCTTAGTCACTATGGCTGTCAACCTAATGTAGAAGTCATCAAATGACTTAGTCTTAGTCATAACTAAAGTGTTGTATTGTTGGATTAACATTTTGGTTTTAGTAGCTTTAACATGTGTGTCTCATTCGTGTGCAGTCACTAGGGTGTCCCATGCCTCCTTAGAGGTAGTACAGAATGATATCCTCTTAAATTAGTGTTCATTGATAGACAAGAATATAGCATTTTTGCATTTGTAATTGTTAAGGGAAGTTTGTTTCTCTTCTTTAGTGAATTCACTTAAAAACTTTCTAATCCTCACAGTATTTCCTTCAGCGGCTCGTTTAGTAGGAAAAATATAACCATTTTCAATAGCTTCCCAGACATCATCTCCCAATGTCCCTTGGACGAAGGCAACCATCCTCATTTTCCAGTAAGAGAAGTTGGTTCCATCAAAGAGAGGGGGTCCGGACAGGTTACCTAATCTCTTAAATTTCTCATCCACTGTTTGTTTTGAGAAAACAATTTCAAAAACTCAAGATCTAAAGGATTTCAAATACCAATGCTCTGATACCAATTGAAAAAGTACCACTTATGTTATTTATTTCAAGATTGCAGTCTAAATGGCTCCGAACTATTTTTTGAAGAAACTCTTTTCTTAAAACAAATAGTTAACACAAGATGTGTAAAGAGTAATTATGAACGAGATATTTTAGGTATTATGTAGCAAGTTTTGAAAACCAAAACTAAAATATTTTTAAATTAGCACGTCAATAGAAAGGTATGAGAGGAAGATAGAGTACGCCAGTGCACAAATATTTTTAATGTGGTAAAACCCCCACCAAATTGGGGAAACATCCACGGAGGTCTCTACACCTCAAAACAAAAATCCACTAAAATAGAGTAACAGATTACAAACTATATAACTATCTAAACACAAAAACAAACCTAATCTAAGTTCAGAAAATATACCAGCTCCTCTGGATTATTCGGACTTCTCCTAAGGCTCTGATGTTCTAGATGTTCTCTCAGCTTTGTAACTTCACTCCTTTTAGCTTTACGTCAACTCTCAAAGTCCAAAATCTCTCTACTAACACGTTTTAGTGTTATAGTGTGAAAGTGTTGTGTCGTGATGTGCCTAACACATGCATGAAACTCACACACACTTATTACAAACAGAATGAGTATCAAATTACAAACAGATTTCTAATATGCAGTAGAAATTTCTAAAATCAATTTGATCGAAACTCTCAGACTTTTTTATCTTTATATTTATTCGCAGATCATGAGGGAATCTTGCTATATAAAAGAGACCATATCCTAAACACTTGCTTTATTCGAAAATGTACAAATATTTCACAAAATGTGAAATATACGAAAGTGTATATTCCCAATCAAGATCTCAGCTAGATCTAAGTTTGGATATTCTTAGAAATTGAAATCAAAAATGATTTTGTTGGTTTAGGTTTTGAAAGCAAGATAAATGTTTTAAAACATCCAATAAAGAAAGATTTCTTGAAAGAAGAAATCAAACTCAGTAATATCTAAGTGATATGTATCACAGAGTCTCAAATCTCAACTTCTAATGAAAGAAAATGAAATTAGAACTATGTGACTTAGTCGGAGAAGAGATTAAGAACTAGAGAGGATGGATCTTCTAAAATCTCAAACTAACTCAACTCTCAGAAGGGTTTTCTGGTGAAAATTTAGCCGGAGTTAGGTTAGGGTTTTATTTCTCTCTCTATTTCTTTCTTTCTCTCTCTTTTTTATCTCAGGGGTGAAATTGATCCAAAGATTGTAAGCGTTGCACATATGAGTCCTATTTATACTAGAGCATGGAAGGCTCTGGAAGGACGAGGCAAATCAACGATCGGGATTGAATACAAATGATCGAACTAAATCTAATAGCTGACGATGCAACACTTTTAAACACACTTTGATTGGTTCAAAGGTTTAAAACATGGATCTCTTTGGACGACATGCAGATCATTGATAAAAATGATAAGAAAACACAAATCTAGTCATTATAATACCAACATGTGTGAGGCTAAGATTAACTGAAAAACGTGTGTTTTTTAAGTTGAATAAATTTAAATTTACCGCATAATATTATCTAACGCTTTCGGTTTCTACCCAAGCAAAGTTTTAGGCACTTAGGTAAATTATAAAACAGCCCCAAAACTTTATAAAGTCCAATTTTAAATGTTTGAACATTATTTTAAAAATTCCAAAAATTATTTAAAATATCCCAAAAGTTATAGAAAATCTTTTTAATGGGATTTAACACACACACACTCACATATTATGAAGAATGCAACAGATAAATAAAATCCTAAGTGAATGTGTTGGTGTTCTACCTATTGGAACTTTAGAGGAATTCAAATGTAGAGTCTGAAGTCTTTTTGGTAGACTAGGATATGACTCAATTTTATCACTATGTCTAAACTAGATGAGCATCTATATAATATAGACTAAAGTTTGTCAAAGATATAGAGTGATTTAAAAATAGGATGGTGACTCTATCTCTTCACGTTACCCCCACACTTGACGACAGTCGACACCCATATTCGCGCGCACCGGAGGGAATACGACTGCTGATAGCCATAGTGGCGACTCTGCTGGGGAATTTCTTAAGAGGACTAGACTATATTTCTACATGGTTTTTATTCTTTTCTCTCCTACTTTTCTACATGTATACATATACTCCCTTTACTCCTTTATTTAATTTTTATATGCCTACCTCGTGTTTATCACTTCCATGCTCTCTCCTCACGTATATATTACTTTTCACTCACTTGTACATGCTCACTTCAGACACTTACACTTGTATTTAGTTTCACCTCTAATTACATGCTCCACACACCACTTGTAGAATATCCGTGCATAGCATCACTAAGACACACTCACACTTCGCTCACTTGTATATATCTCCATTCTCACTTATAAATATCACACTCCACTTGTAAATGATCCATGATTAGGATCACTAGAACACATATTCACTTGTATATGTTCAACAATCACTCACACTACTCTCATGTCACTATGTCACTTTACACATTTCACTCACTTGTATATTTACATGCTTCCATATCACCATGCTTAGTGTAGTCTTCATGCCCTATCCTAGATTTACTTTTCATGATATTTGTATATTCTCATTCATTAGTGGTATTACTTCCCTTACTTAGCATGCAAATAAAAAATCTATCCATAAGATACTAATTAAGACTCATGCATCTTTTCACAATACATGACAAAACTTTTTTCCCGTACTAGGGGATCACTTCGTGATAGGTATTGTCTTAGTTGGGGCGTGGTTAACCTAAGGGATACGATTCTCACCTTCCATGTCCTCGTATCTCCCCCCCCCCCCCATTGTATCGCTTGACCAAAATCACGGCGGGAGGTATATAGTAACAAACTCGTTCACGTACGTCGAGTATATCAAATTATCTCTCACACTTTTCGTCCCCATAAGGTATATCATGAGACAATTCGCATACACTCATGTATATCAAATGACTTGTCCACAAGTACTGATGAATGATTGTCCTTATAGGCAAGAGATATATCGTGGAAGTTATGCCAGGGGAACCTTTCCACTAACCCAATAAGTGAATAAACCTCATATAGGCGTCAACCTTAGGTCACTCATAGTTAGTTTGTCGATTACCATGCATCATTCTACCGAAATTCCGGATTGGAATACGGCCCAAATTTTCATGCTATTTCGCACTTTTTTAAAATAGGACCTTATTCGTAAGCCTAAAAACAAGATGAACTGTGTCTTATATTTTTAAACCCTATCTTTCCCAGGTTCGGGTCCTATCAGGCATTTTTCTTGCATTTAGACAAATATAATACAAGTTAAAACCTAATAATGACAATAATCATGCTGATATTCCTCTATTTTTTCCCTCTTTTTCAAAAACCGAAAATACCAAAATAATTTTTTCCTCTTTTCCAAAAAATCCAAAAAAATCCACATTTTCTTCTAAAAATAAACCCAAATCAGTTTCCCTCTCAGGTCGATCGTATATCCAACTTTGGCCTAGCTCCCTAATGGCTTCAGTATTTCGTCAAACTGCCCCAAAGCTCCACTGATTATTCTTCTACTTCAACCAAAGTTAGGATCTACCTCTGCGAGCTACCCGTGGAGAATATCGATAAAGCACCGAATGTACAGTTAGATATGATGGTCATCCTATCCCAGCTCAGTGCCAAGATTGAAAACCTCCAAACCAATGTCTAAGAGATGCAGCAATATTGAGCTTGGACTCCAAAATCTCATAAACCTAAGATCCTCTTTCCTCGTGCTATGGGTCCACCCGCCCTCAATATTGTTTGGGTCCCAAAATAATACCAACGTGTCCCTAATACCCCACCTGCAAATGGGCCGCCACCTACAAAACTCATGATTTTGAACCTTACCAAGTCAGGGGATAATCTACCAGTACCCGTGGATCCTAAATAAGAAGAATTGAACAAGGTCAAGGAAGACCTCAAGTTGCGTTCAGAGAAGTTTGACCAAGTCGAGAGCTCCAAGAACTACATGGATTATACCCACATTGAGAAAGTGATGATCGCTTAAATAAGCTTTGATACCTATTTGAGAATGCCCTTTAGTGTGTGCTTCAGGTAAAAACAACTTTCTTCCAATTTTTAGTTAAATCCAATTTCATCTTCTTAAACCCTAAATATGCATCTAAGTGATTTAATCCATTAAATAATTAAAGCATGCAGGTAAAAAAAACAAGTTCTCTAATGAAATTTCTCTTTTCTAAAAATCAATTTTTAGAACAAAATTGATATCCAGAAAAATTTTGCAGAAAAATTTCATGATATTGTAAGGACATTTTTGTCCATTATCAATGTATTATGTCGCACGCCGTTACACCGTTGAAGAAATTCAAGATTCAAGATTCAATGGATCCGGATATCAAAAGAAGAAGAGGAATCATAGTCTGACATCCGGACCGATCCGCTGAAATAAAAGAACCGATCCGGCTAATCGGACCGGTCCGCCTAAAGACCCGGACCGATCCGCTTGTTTATCAGAAGGCCAGTATACCCCGAACCGCAAGCGAACCGATGAAGCCTGGAAGCGAACTGATCCGATCATGAATGGACCGATCCGCCTCAGGGAAAAAGAACCGATCCGGTCAAATCGGACCGATCCGCCTAAGACCCGGTCCGATTCGCCTGGGATAAACTCAAACAGATCGTGTTCAGATTTTTAAGGCCCGAGACTTCTTATTTAATCCCACTACGGGAAGTGGTTTTCTAAGACTTATTCACATGATTTCCAGAGTAAAGAAAGCCCTAAGTCTTCACCTATTGAGCATCTAGACTCTAGGTTTTTTATTCACACAAATTGCCAATCCTTTGTGAATCACTTTGCAACCCAGGAACGCACTTTTGCTGTTCACACCCTTGTGGAGAAGACCGTTCTTCTTCTCCATTGCATCCCTACTGGAAAGGGATAATTCCAGCCGCCAGCCCTACTGGAAAGGGATAGTTCCAGCCGCGACTACAGAATCCGACACCTGAGGGTAATTCTTAGTCACTTGTATTTTCATTGTAATCCGAAATTATATAGCCTACAATATTATAATGAAAATAAATGGTTTTGCCCCTTTGGGGGATTTTTCCTCAATTGCATGTGTTTGAATGTTCTTGCTTAGATTATCATCTTATTCAATCACATATTGTTGCATGTTTAGGGTTTGTTTGGGTTAAAAGGGTTTAATATATAATTTCCTCATTTGAACGCAAGCACATACGTTCTCAAATTGGTATCAGAGCAGTTTATGCTAATCTATCGCGTATTCCTATTTTTCGCAAAAAATTTCTAAGATATCAATTTTCTGAAAAAATTGATTTTTGAAAAAGTGTGTGTTCAAATGGAGAAGTTATATAATAAAATGCCTGTTTTTGACGGGACAAATTATGCTTATTGGAAGGCCCGAATGAGGTCGGCTTTAAAATCCATTGATGAACGTGTCTGGATCTTAGTTGAAAGAGGGTGGACTCCTCCCTCCGTGACTGTTGATAATGTGACCAACTTGAAACCTAACACTTCTTGGACTGAGGAAGAATTTAAATGGTCATCTTTTAATTCTAAGGGTCTAAGTACTATTTCTGGGTCTGTCACACCTGATGAGTTCAAATGCATAATGACGTGCACCACGTCTAAAGAGGCTTGGGATGTTCTGAAATTGACTCATGAGGGTACAAACGCGGTTAAAGAATCAAAATTACAAAATTTGGCCACCCAATTTGAGACTATTACCATGTCCGAGTCTGAATGCTTTGATAATTTTTATGCTCGTCTGTCAGACATCGTTAACACAAGTTTTAATTTGGGTGAAGTGATTGATAACACGCGTGTCGTTAAAAAGATTTTGAGATCTCTCCTAAAACGCTTTATTCCTAAAGTCACTGTCTTGAACTCTTTGGGAAATTTGAAATCACTTAAGTTGGAAGAACTTGTAGGAGATCTTCAGACCTATGAGATTGACATGTTTCCCAAAACCATTAAGGCTAAGGATAATGGCATTGCTTTAAAGACTCATTTTAAGAAAAAGAAAGAAAAAAATTTTGAGTCCGATTCTGAGTGTGATTTGGACTTAGATGACTTGGCCCTGTTTGCAAAAAATTTCAAAAGAATTCTCAAATTCAAGAAAGTAGAAATTTCAATGATAAAAGGAATTTTGAGAAAAATAATGAAAAAGATTTTAAAGATCCTCCTATGACAGACAGTGAGAGATGCTTTGAATGCAATGGTAGGGGTCATAGAGCATTTGAGTGTGCCACTCGTCTGAAAAGAGAGAAAGGGAAAGATGTCCTAAATGCTACCCTTAGTGACGACAGTGAGGTTGAGTCGGTGGACTGTGGAGATGAGTCACTGCATGAGCATAACATCACCGCACTCATGGCAAGTCATGTGAGTACCTCCAATGCTTCTCACGACGATGAGGATGCTACGTCACAAGGACACCTCGACAGTGAGAGTGATGAGAGTGAGGGGGAGGATGAGGTAAGTGAGAGCGAGTGTGATCTCCCACGCGCGTATGCCAAGTTAGATTCTGAGTTTTTTGAAACTAAGAAGCGTTATAAAGAGTTAGCTCTTAGGATCACCGCTTTAGAGAGAGATTTAAGATTGTTTGGAAAAAGAGAGAGTTGTGATAAGAGTGGAAAAGAAAGAAAGAAAGAACTTGAGAAGATTAGATGTTTTGAGTGCGATGGGACAGGGCACAAGAAATTTGAGTGTCCCACTAAACTTAGGAGAGAGCGTAAGAAAGATGCAATGCCCACCTCTCTAAGTGATAGTGAGGATGAGGTTGGTGATGAAAGTGTGATCCAAAAAGCTTTTCGAAAGTTATTCATCGAGACCATGGAAACAAAAAGGTCAAATAGAATTCTAGGTCTTCGAATTTGTTAGTTAAAGAGAGAGAATGATGAGCTAAAAAGGGAAAAAGGTGACTTGACCAACACGGTGTCTAGTCTAACGACACGTGTATCCCATCTCAAGGATGATCTCAAACAAGCACGAGAGGTCCAAGTCACATTAGAGAATGCATCTGAGGAGGTTGATAAGATGGTTCCCTATCCCGTTTTGAATGATGTTGGAAAAGGTAATGACGGTACATTCACTACTTTTAATGCACCTGAGCCTATACCCACCTTGGTGAGTGAGTCCCATGGGAGACCGTCTGGGAATGTTCATCCCAAAATTGTTGAAAAATTACTTCCTAGACCGGTGTATGTTTGCTCCCACTGCAAGAAGCGAGGACATCTTAGGGAGTTTTGTTCTAAGTTGGGTTTTGTGCCATATCATGCCACTTCACATATTCATGCACCTACACCCACTCATGACATTTTGCCTGCACATTTTGATAGATAGTTTGCACATATTCGCGAGCAAGTGAAGTTTTTGATCAAGACAACACATGATCTAGTGGAGTGTGTTCAAAAGATGTCATCATCTTTGGAAAACTCCACCGTTACTCCCGGTTGAGAATCCTGTCTTGATTGCTATCATAGGTTGATTTTCATGCTGCTTCTTCATTTTCCTATTGCTAGCATGTACCATTAGTTTGTTTATTTTTGTTCATTTTTTTATTTCGTTAAAACAAAAATACAAAAATATTTTCTTTAAGAAAAGCACAAAAAGATTTTCTTTTGATAAAATTTTTGAAAAATTAAAAAAAAAAATCCGTTTTTATGGATAAGCATTTAAGATAGCCAAGTCACAACTTCATTCCATATATCCATGTGACTGTTTGATAGAGATTTGAGACGCTACATCATTTCATCCATGTGCTTTACTTAGTATGGAGTCTTTGAGATGTAATTAGTGATATCTTCCTACATGTTTGACTCCTATATCCTTTATTGCACACATGCACGGCTATATTTGATTATTGTACTTGTCGTATCACATGTTGGCTTGAGTGTTTCCATCTCAATTCTGTCTATACAATGTACAATATGCGATAAAATTTGACAAGATTGGAATGCATGTAAAAACTGTTTTGGTGAGACTGTGTGTTTTTATATAACGGGGAGGGGCTGCGAAAGGTAATCATCTATCCTTTGCACAAAATCTACCGTTAAAAAGGACCTAAAAAATGGAGAAATTTTAATATCCGAGGTCCAAAGAGGTTAAAAGAGCCCGAAAAAATTTAAAGGCAATAAAAAGCAATTCATGCCAAATATGGGCCACTTAGGTTTCACCATCAATTCTCCAAAGTTTGAGAATTTAGAATGCCTCTATTCAAAATTATATCTGAGGGAGTTTGGTTGGAGAATATAAACGGGTTTGCACTTCCTTGAAAGTCCTGAAAAAGCATAAAATCATTTTGGACGTTATTGGTGTGAAAATCACTTTGAGCTTTGATTTGTTGATTTGATTGAGTCAATATCTTATATTGTCTTTATCTTACACCAAAGGCAGCATTTGAGTTCATTCGCTAGGAATATCCAATATTCATCGTGCACGTATGTCATGTTTGTATGCATTGATTTTCCTATCGAATTTGATCACACCACCTCATTTACGCTGTCATCGACTTGGTTGGTTTGTGTTCATTCATGGTGTGATTTTATCCTAGTGACATCCCGCACTTGCTTATTTGATTTATTTCTCTCATTTGTCTATTTTGGGGACATCATAAAAAGGGGGAGAATGAATTATCTTATTATGGGGGAGATTTGAAATTTGAGTTTGCTCATAAATTGATATATATATGTTTATCTCATTTCAAACTCGATGTCACTTGGTATTTTTCTTTGTCTCATGTGTGTAGGTACTACATGGATTATCATTGGATTGCACACCCTGATGAGAAAAGTGTTGAGATTCCTGAAGAATTGAAGAGCAAACGATGTAGTCTTATTCAATTGTATCTTTCGAGTTTTGGGTTCATGGAAGGGTAGATTTGTATAGGCATTTTTAGTTATTTTGATAATTAGGATGTTTGTTTTTATGTATGTACCGGCACAGACATAGGGGGAGATTTGTAAGGACATTTTTATCCATTATCAATGTATTATTTCGCACGTCGTTACACCGTTGAAGAAATTCAAGATTCAAGATTCAATGGATCCGAATATCAAAAGAAGAAGAGGAATCATAGTCTGACATCCGGACCGATCCGCTGAAATAAAAGAACCGATCCGGATAATCGGATCGGTACGCCTAAAGACCCGGACCGATCCGCTTGTTTGTCAGAAGGCCAATATACCCCGGACCGCAAGCGAACCGATGAAGCCTGGAAGCGAACCGATCCGATCATCAACGGATCGATCCGCCTCAGGGAAAAAGAATCGATCCGGTAAAATCGAACCGATCTGCCTAAGACCCGATCCGGTCCACCTGGGATAAACTCAAACAGATCGTGTTCAGATCGTGTTCAGATTTTTAAGGCCCGAGACTTCTTATTTAATCCCACTACGGGAAGTGGTTTTCTAAGACTTATCACACAATTTCCATAGTAAAGAAAGCCCTAAGTCTTCACCTATTAAGCATCTAGACTCTAGGTTTTTGATTCACACAAATTGCCAATCCTTTGTGAATCACTTTGCAACCCAGGAACGCACTTTTGCTGTTCACACCCTTGTGGAGAAGACCGTTCTTCTTCTCCATTGCAGCCCTACTGAAAAGGGATAGTTCCAGCCGCCAGCCCTACTAGAAAGGGATAGTTCCAGCCGCGACTACAGAATCCGACACCTGAGGGTAATTCTTAGTCACTTGTATTTTCATTGTAATCCGAAATTGTATAGCCTACAATATTATAATGAAAATAAATGGTTTTGCCCCTTTGGGGGATTTTTCGTCAATTGCATGTGTTTGAATGTTCTTGCTTAGATTATCATCTTATTCAATCACATATTGTTGCATGTTTAGGGTTTGTTTGGGTTAAAAGGGTTTAATATATAATTTGCTCATTTGAACTCTATAATTGTGTAATTGGCTTTGGTACCAATTTGAGAAAGTGGTGATCGCTTAAATAAGCTCTGATACTAATTTAAGAGTGTGCCACCAATCAATAGACAACTTGTTTAATTAAATTCCAATTTTAGTCTCAAAAATACTAACTCTTGCAACTAATTGTGATTGACGAATAAAATAAATTCAAGCATGCACACAATCACAAATATGAGGAAAATCCGTTAAAGGGCCAAAACCCTTTTTATTTCACTATATCTTGTAACACTTACATATATAGAGAAATACAGTTGGACACACGAATACCCGTATGCGTCGTTTCGTTATCGTCGATAAGATATCCTGTAAGAGCATCAAGTCAGCAATGGAGAATAGCCTTCTTCTCTACAAGAATACTCCAGATGAGTAGAATAATCAATCTAGGGTTTATAAAGATTCACATATGTATTTGGGAAGAATTGGTAAACTTGAGAAACGTGCATCCATAACATTGCTATTTATACGAAAATCGAGGTGGCACATTACTCAAACAATAGAGGACAGTAGCTAAAATGAAAGGATACGTCGCTCGAATGACTTCGATCGACAGCCACATGTGGTTTGAACGACAGTGTGTTGTTGCTCGAATGACATCAGGGATAAATTTTCCTCACCTCTACATTTAGAAAAAATTCTTTCTGCGAAGGAAAATATTTTGAATCATTAAAAAATATTTTATAAAAATTCCTAAATAATTATGTAACCATTAAAAACTCCAAATTAATTATTTTACCATAAATGCGACGGGAGTAGTGGGAATGATTGAATGTTGAAGACGCACGTTTCATGATGCTCGGTGAAGATGCACTATGCACGTATGAAGATAGTGGGAGCGTGATAACTTTGGATTCAGATCGAGACCATCATGGATGAACGTGTTGATGTACCGAATGTAGCGGTATGAAATATACTAACTGCGATCTAGGACACTGAAAAAATTCCTAGATTCTAACATGGACATTTATAAAATCATGTCCTTACACATGTGTCTCCCTACCGTAAGTCCAGACAGCCAAAAAATTTCAAGATATCGGACATCGACAAGTTCAGGGGCAGTGGGCTCCTAAGTTTGCACTTATGTTGCTATCACCAAGCCCTGACCCTTCTTGGTGCCTCTGAGGAGATAATGGCCCAAATGTTTCAGTAAAACTTGAATAAAAGTGTCCTCCGATGGTTCTTGTCTCTCGAAGAATCCAGGATCCGTAGTTAGGAAGATGTGTCCCAAGAATTCATGTCTCGGTACAAGTATAATGAAAAGTTAAAGATGACGCGTAGAAACCTAGTGCAGCTAAAGAAAAAGCTCAGGGAATCAGACAGTAGCTTTATTGGAACGTGGAGAAAAAAAGAATCCATTATGACCAATAGACCCTCAAAAGAGGAATAAGTGAGTATTGTGAATAAAAACTTCATGCCTTATATCCGAGTATCTATGGGCGGACAACATTACTCGCACTTTCAAGCCCTTCGAGAGGCTAGTGTAGAAATCGAAGAAGGTGTCACTAAAGTAGAGTCTGAACCAAAGAAGCTGATCGAAAAGTTTTCACCCTGAAAATATAAGGATCTCTCCAATGCCTTAGTCTTAACCATCAATAATGTATCATAATCTTCTACCTTTTGGGCACCTGAAAGTCTCCCCAGTCCCGTTATAAAAGAATACAGTGAGATCTATAATCCCCTGTCAAAACTTTATCAGGTCTTGATAGCCCAAAATCTCATCAAACCATTGGAATCCTGACCATTACCAAACCTACTCCTTAAATACTTCAATCTCGATGCCTATTGTGCTTTTCACCAAGTCATAGGCCATACCATCGACCAATGCTTTCATCTCAAAAATGTGATCCAAGTCCTGATAGATTTGGGTGTTACCACCCCTCCACCTAATCCCAAGCCCAACACCACTCATAACCCTCTTCTAGCACATAGAACTAGAGAGAGTGACATGTTTTTAAAAAGAAACCCTTAGTTTGACCCTTCTACCAAAATTATGCTTCTCAAAGCACCTAGCATCCCTACAATCTTGTCCAAACCTTTCAAAGTTTCCCATCCTTTGTCCTGCGTCCCAAAATCTTTTCTAACAAAGCTTTGTTACTTCTTATATGAGCCTGTATTGTCATTCTCTCCCGATCAAAGGGGGAAGCATGGAACTACCTGCTGTTTTAGACAAACTCTAAAGGTTTGGGCTAAAATTTCCTGTAGAAATATTAATCGACTACTAGAGATTTAGTGGCCTGTTCATGGAAGCTCGAAAGTGGTCTCGAGAATTAGATGAGTGGGTGGTACCCTTTAAGGAAGATAGTCTAGATTATATTGTAAATATCATGGTTGATATGTTTCTCTAAATGAATAAAATCTATGGCATCTCCGAACAGCTCATAGCTTTTAAACTTCACTCGTACATTTCCCCGCTAAATAGGAATATTTATATGATGAGATCGTAGAGGTTGTTGAATGCATTGATTAATCTTGGAAGGGGGACATCATCACTATCGAATGGGGGATGACTTTGATACCTCAGATGATGAACCAAATCAATTAAAGCCAATTTAGTTTCCAATTTGTGTGGAATGATCTCCTTCAAATATTTATTTAGAGAGATGAAAAAAGTATCCATTCAACCTGAACTAAACGAAGCCACAGGGTTCTTATTCTTCCTCGCCTCTGTGAACCACGTGACTAGATTAGGGAGATACTATTCCCCATTCAATCAGAGTTCACAAAGGAAATGGGGTTTTCGAAGAAATCCTAATGCCAAAAATGACCATTGAAGAAAATAAAGTCCTCGATTAGCTTAAGAAAACCCAAGCCAACAGAACCTTATGTATAATCTTCATGTCTTCCTAGCTACACCGGAATGCCTTGACAAATCTACTCACAGGACCTATAATTTCTCTCGCTACCACTCTTGAAGAAGCTATGAATATGGTTGAATCCTTAAACTCTATAAGACTCCTCTCTATTTTCGGAGAAAAAAATCCTAAAATTTGGCCCAGATCACAACTATGTTCTCACCTTCTCCGTTGGAGTCTTGGGAAAGATAGTCCCACTCAAAACCTTAAACTGATTGGGATTAAAAGTCATTGATCTCACTCACACATCTGCTTTCGTGCGTGCCTATAATAACACTCATTGAGAATCAATGAGTTCCATAAAACTCACGCAAGGTGATAGACCTATAAGTCCTCTAATGGAATTCTAAGTCATCAACATACCTTCTTGCTTCAACCTACTCCATGGTCATCATTGGCTCCAGTACATCTGAGGAGTATCCTCTTCTCTCCATTAAAAACTACAATTCTTTGCCCAAGGTCAAATCATCACCATTTTGGGGGATGACGATAGTTCAGACAGTGCCAACACCAGTAATCTAGTGTTGGAAATTCAGCATGGGACCAATGACATGCTCTTTTCCAGTTTTAAAATCGGTCTACTCCTCATCCCCACATGGGACAGCTTCAAAGACCGAGTTAGTCCAGAGCACATCCCTCACAACAATGTCAATGTAATTAAGATGTTCAAGAATATGTAATTCATGCCTATAATGGGGCTAAGGCAATTCTAGCGAGGAATCCTCAAGCCCATAATCCTAATATAAGACTTTCACCCGTGTGGCTTGGGTTACCAACCTTCACCAGCTAAACTCAAATCACTCCACTGACTACGACCAAAAAGAACCCAACAAAATGAAAAAACTATTTCGAAGGAATCTCTTAATGGAAGATTTGTCAAGGAGGGTGAAGACCTCCTCTTTTATGGACTCTCTGAACCGTGGTATAACCATGTTGACAAAATATGAAATTGGGGCTTGATATATTCTTTCAAGATAACAACACTTGGGATGAACACTGGAAACATAAAGTGGAACCTCTATCGAGCAAGTTATGAGAAGCACTGAGAACTCTGAGGGAAGCGGCTCCGAGGAATCCTTTTACCTGCAGACACTTGGGCTGAGTCTTTGCATGATCTTCTTAGATGTTGCGCCATTGGACCCATATTCTCAGATCACTACTATTGATATGCCTTTCCTAAATTGGCATGTCATCCCTATTCAGCCTCCTCAAACTCACCAAATCCTGTTGTTTATCCTATTCAAATCTCTGCACTTGTTTCTGTTTCTCCTTTTCCTGATGTAAATGTAACTGAGACCTCTTTCGATGAGGTTCTCAATATTATTTTTCCTCAAAATTAAGTAAAAGAGGATTTTGAGTATCTTTTTGTCCTTTACATTAATTGCATTGAATCTAATCAAACTTTTGATGATGATGATTTTGTAAATGAAAAATTCTTAACTCATCTTAGTAAGGAAAATAATAAACAATATAACTTTGTTCAAACTAACAATGATGATACTGTTGTTATTCACCTCACTTCTAGAAACCACCAGTGCCAGATTAGGATAGCGTAATGAGCATGAGCATGCATAATTTTGAAGAACTGCTAGAAGAATTCATGGATGTCTTCACAGGGTCTTATGATGACATGTTTGGCATTGACCCCAAAATAGCTCAGCATGAGATCTCGACATTACCAGATTACAAACCGATTAAGCAGAAGTTAAGAAAGCTTCGAACGGAATGGTACCTTAAATTCAAAGAAGCGGTAGTCTAACAGTTGAACATGGGTTTCATTAGTGCGGTCGAATACCCTACATGGCTCGTAAATATCGTCTTCGTGTTAAAATGGGGAGGAAAAGTCCTCATGTGCATCGATTATTGGGATTTTAACAAAGCATCCTCGAAAGATTATTATCCATTACCCAACATCAACATGATCATAAACAATATGTCCAGTCATGACCTCAAATAATTTGTCAATAGATTTAACTATTACAATCAGATCAAGATTCCCCCTGATCACTAAGAGAAAACTGCCTTCATTACCCCCTGCTACACCGTCATGCCATTTGGGCTCAAAAATGTTGGGGCTAACTACTAAAGGGTTTCCAGAACCATCCTAAATGACCATATTCATTAAGAAGTTGAGGTTTATGTTGAGAACATGATGATCAATTCCAAGACTCGGGAAGGTCACTTTCTCTCCCTTCGAAAATTCTTCAAGAGACTACGACAATACCAGATGCGGCTTAACACATAAAAGTACATTTTCGACATCACTAAGGGAAAACTCTAGGGATTCATGGTTAGTGAGAAAGGAATTAAAGTAGACCCGCCAAACTGAAAGCCATACTAGAGATGATACAACCCCAGACAAAGAAGGAGTTGTAAGAATTCTTAGTTAAACTGCAAATATCAGTCAGTTCATTAGCCAACTGGCCTCCATTTTTTAACGCATTTTTAAACTTCTCTGAAAGGATTTAACGAAGGTCTAAAACATGGCAAGCCTTTGATTAAATCAAGTGATACCTCACCCAACCTCCCGTGCTCATGCCTCCGCAACCAGGTCTCCCCCTCTTCCTTTACTTGACCATCACGTATACTGCAGCAGGGGATTTATTAACCCAATACATTTATGAATCCTGTAAAGAAACATCCATCTACTATTTTGGTCAAAAGTTAACCAGGTACGAAGTCAATTATAGTGCTTTATAGAATGCATGTGTCTCCTTAGTCGGGGTCATGCAAAAATTACAACACTACATGCTTGCCTTTCCCATTAGACTAGTATCCTTAATGGATCCCATCAAGTACCTTCTAGAAAAACCCGCTATGTCAAGCTAAATGGCCCAATGGTTGATATTGCTAGCTGAGTTATATATTGTATAAGTCACGTAAAAATCCATGAAGGGGAGGGCCATATTCTACTACCTTATTGATTATCCCATGGAAGGAACCGATATTTTAGTCTTTAAAATGGTAAACGAAAACATTCTACGCACCGCTCAGGAGGATCTCAGATAGCATATATTCTTTTATGGAGCTTCCAACAAGAAAGCGTATGACATTGGGATATTCATAATTGCCACTAATGAATCCCACACCCTCATTAACATTAAAATGAACTTACGTTGAACCAACAATATGATTGAGTACGAAGCATGCACCATAGGCCTCAAGACCGCCCTCGAGAAAGGCATTAAGAACCTATAAGTCTATAGGGACTCCGCCCTCATTGTCGAATAAATTCTCAGGAAATGGAAGTTCAAAGATAAGAAGATCCTACTATTCCATACCCACCTAGAAGATCTTTCCTCCAAGTTTAAAAATGTTACCTTCCAGTACCTTTTGCGCTCAAAGAACAGTCTAGAAGATGCCCTTGTAACCCCAGCCTCCATGATCGAAATGCCTGAGAGAATAACAATGGGCCTTTTTTTAGTTTAAAAATACATTATGCCTACCCACTACTACCAAATTGATCTTGTCACCAAAAAAGACTATGATATGGCCGAATTATGGTACTATAATATTTGGCACCTCATCAAATATGGTAGGTATCCTCAAGATTCAGATAAGAAAGACTGTGACCCTTTATAAATAGGAGCCCAGTACATATTTTGTGATAAATCACTTTTCAAAAGAAACTTTAATAAAAACCATTTGCATTACATAACATGGGCTTATATTTAAGGAATAATGCAAAAGATCCACGGTAGGGAATGCAAGCCCCATATGAACGGTCACATGCTTGCCAAAAAGATCATCCATTAGGGTTACTATTGGACTACCATAGTTTGGGACTACATAGCCTATGTTCGAAGATGCCTTAAATGACAATAGTTTGACAACCTCTAAAACTTACCTCTACCAAAATTGTACAACATGACCTCTCCCTAGCCCTTCTCCACCTACGACATAGACATCATAGGAAAGGTCACTCTCAAAGCTTCAAACATTCTTGAGTTCATCCTGGTCACCATTGATTAATTCACAAAATGGGTTTAAGTTGAGTCATAATCGGTATTGAATGTCAAGAAAGTGGCCAATTTATAAAAAAGAACATCATTTGACGATACGGGGTCCCCTATGAGTTAGTATCCAATAACGGGCTCAACTTCAAAGTTGAGGTCACAGAATTGGTCAACGAATATGGAATTCAAATATACACATCTTCTCCTTATCGACCCCAAACTAATGGCGTTATTAAAGCTCCTAATAAAATACTCAAAACCATCGTCAGCAAGATGGATGAAGATTATAAAAACTGGGTCGCTTGAATCACCTACGCCCTCTGGGACTACTATAACTCTATTAAAATGCCTATTGGGGCTACCCTTATTCCCTAGTGTATGGTATGGAAGCAGTTCTCCCAGTCGAACTAGAATTACCTTCTCTATATGCAATGATCGAGAGCAGAATTGACGAGGAATGCTAGCATCAAAGATGTTATGAAGAACTCTACTCTTAGCTGAAAAGAGACTTAAGTCTCTATACCATATACAAGGGTACCATTATCGGATAGCACGATCATTTACTACGAAATCCAAGGACCGTGTTGTCCAAAAAGGAGATCTTTCCCTCAAATAAATTATGGAACTCGTCTGGGACCCCAGAGAGAAGGTCGAACCTAATTAGAATGGACCCTTTATCATGAAGAAAATCCTATCAGGTGGCGCTACCATGCTTATTGATCTCAACAGTAAATAAATGGCACATCCAGTCAATTTGGACCATCTCAAGAAATTCTAACCTCAATCTAAATTATCGGTGAGCTATAACTCTTCTTATCCCCCTTCTATTCTAAAAAAAAATCTCCATTTCCCCTACCAAAACTACGTGGGACCTATTTATCTCAAAAAAATTCTTTTCAAGATGAAACTCATGAATTTTTTATTAGTCTTCAGAGGTACGTAAGTAGCCCATACGGCAAACATAGTCATGGTCCTTTCTTTTTCACAAAATCCTATTTTTTACAACCCCGAGAACGGCGGTCAATCTCATCATTTACATGAACAAAGGGATTACGTATGCGTTAGAGATTGGTATAAATAATTCAAACACAAAAATTCATCAAAAGGTGCAATAAAATATGATTAAATCACTTTTATTTTCAAAATAAGGAACATAGCCATTACATGAAATATCAGCAGAGGGAGTCAAATAGACCCCCTTTTTCTAATAGGAAAACTAACCTACATTTTCCCTAACAACCTATGCAGTCCCTACCAAATAACCAACTTCAGAGAAAAATCCTAAAAACTACCCCAAATATAAATTCCACATCATTACAAAACATTTCACTCAACTGCCAGACGGTCTTGCCTCGCCATCATTGCCTGCTCCGGAAGGTCCCCAGGTCTCCCACTCCTTATTAGTGCTCTGAATGTGTTCCAAGCAACAATATGCCTTGACAAGCTTTACTGAAACCAAATTATTCTCCTCTATGGTGTCGAAATCCATAAGCCACATTTGCCCAGTCTCTACTTCCAATATCTTCCCAACTACCAATTTTCGTAACCGATTTATATAATCTCCAAACACATACCAAGCCCTTCCAATAGATTGTGGAGAATAGGCAATCGACCGATGGCATTGTCACGAATGTCCCAATATCATCCATACTGACTCAGTCAAGTCATTTATCGAGAAGAATTTGGTTATATAAGGAAGAACTATATATTCCCACCCCACTTGGCCTAGAAGTATCCAAGGAAAATATAAGGCCAACAGCTAAACATACCGATACTCTCTCAACTAAAAATTAGCTTCAAGTCCTCCCATCATCGCATGCACTAAGGAAGACAGCGAGTTTTATGTGAACCACTTATCTCGTTTCTCTATTAGAAGGATAAAACTGAAGAAGGGCCAGACGAAGAAGTTAGGGACACCCGCCAAGAGAAACACCTTAGAAATCCACATTAACAGCATCACGGGGCTCCCCCATAGAAAATCAGAGCGACCCTCCTTCCAAGCATTAAGACCATTCAAGGTCTCCGCCAACACTACCATTGCAGGACTATAGTGGTAAGACATCCACGCCACTATCATGGCCACGTGAGATTGTCACTAGTAACAGCCTAGAAGTTAGGACTAAGGAAACAACTTCAGAAAAACCAGCATCAGAGAAGTCCCTCTGGCACATCGAGTTCATAATCGCTAGGAGAGAGATATTCCCTCCATGGAATAATGGCCAAACTATCGAGGGAGAGATATGAAGTAACTCATCCAAAGACACCCTGGGATAATGGGAAAAGTTTTCCATAGTCACCACCACACTGGGGTTGATCCCCAATATAGGTAAAAACTCCTCATAAGTAGGGTTGGCCTCATCTAGGACAAACTAGAAATCGTGATTCTCAGGGTACTAGAATTGTACCACCGCCTCCAATAAATTCCAGTCTATAGTCTGATTGTGCCCTAAAAGGACTTAATGCAAGCTAAAGGTATCATAGTCAACATTTCAGAGGCCCCTGGCCTCTAGACACTCAATGTAGGAAGAGAAATCCGTAGACATTGGGAGAGCCATTCGCAAAAGAGAAGAAAGATACAAGAGAAGAGATAAGAATGATGGTGAAAAATGCATTCCCTAAACTCCCTTTTTTTATACCCAAAATTCTTCACCAAAGGCAAATCACCAGGAACCTCATCAATCCCTCTTCCCTATAAGTACACCAAGTATTCTGAAAGTGCAATCAAGTCCAAATGAGTGATTTGACTTGACCTTTATGCCAATAGGCGTGACAAGGGGTATGTCAATCGGCAACCCCCATGTTTAATCCTTTTTTTCCTAAAAAATTCTTACTTTGAAAAAGATTAATCCATGAGTTATTTCTTTTTATTACTCTCCTTTTCATAAGATAAACATTTTTATCTCTATCTTCACAAAACAAAATAATCTCAGCAGAAAATTAAGTTCATGTAAATTAAGTCACTCAATTAAGAAAAATAACAATATATAATCCTTGTTTGACATTATTACATCTTTGCATAAATGAAAGAAAAAAATACAATGGGACCCTACCCGAACCCTTTAAAAAACCCCCACAAATCCTCACCCTCCGCGGTGTACATGCTTCCTTCTATGACGGGCAGTAGACCCTCCACTCTTGAAGCTGGAACCCTCATCAGAAGTAGTTAGTGGCACCATATAGGAGGTGGATAACTTTTTCACATAAGAAAACATAAAGTCCATCCAATTCTTGATATCCCGTGGCCAATTAGTCGACACATGCACAAACTTCAAGGAGAAAATAAAAAACAATAAAAGACGAGCCAGTCAGTAAAGAACAAGGAAGAATAAAATAGGAAATGAAAAAGATAAAGAAGAGATTATACCTCAGGTCGGAGAGCTTCATCAGTAAGGCATGTTAACCTGTCTACCGAATCATGAGGATGGTGGGACACACTCAACGACTCCCTACTGTTCAACTATAAATTATAAGGAGAGGTGGCCTGAACGCTGTCGTCGCACCACATCCTGTACTATGGGCCAATGCCATCAGTGTTCTAGTGACCCTACCCAAAGTAGTGATAGGTTGAGGCATATTATCCACATCCTATATGTATGAGGGCATCACCTAAGTGGTGATAAAATCGAGGTAGTTGTAACTCACTGTCAAATTAATATAAAGCGTATAAGGCTCACCCATCATCGTCGCTACCCTGGAATTGTCTTTAATCTATCTCACCCACCTCATATACTTAGGGGTCACTGACGATGGAACATCCACATCCTCATCCATAATATTCCTCACAAATCTCTCTCCCAGGTACCAGACATACCCGAACTCAAGTGCTAGTAGCCGTCGTATCTGCGCCGCATACCCGTAACCCCAGTGGTCCGTGAAGAAACACCATAAGGGTAAAAGGTCACCTATATCACTAGAAAAGCATTAGTATCCACCCAAAATAAAGATATCAAAAACTTCAAAAAAAAAAGACAAAACCTAACCTTATCACTCATCAGGTCATTCAACACCTTCCATATCTTTTAGGTACAAGGACTGGTTCAATTACCAATTAGACTTCTGCCAGTGGTACATCCTACAGAAGTCCCCCACCTCACTTTTTTTCAAGGACACCAACCCCATGTTGCGCCCTATCACCTCGTAGAACCAATTCTGTAAGAAGAACAAAGAAATCAAAAGAAAGAAATAAGAGAATGGCTACAAGAAAATAAAGGAAAATAAACTTAAAGCTACCCCTAAAAGTTACATGGGTCTGGTAAAATATTTCCACCAGCTTCGGCTAAACTCATCCAGGGAAGCATAAAGGGACGCAAAGGTGAAGCTCCCCTATAGTATGTCTGAAATAATCCACAAATACAGAAAAAATAATAAATGAATGACGTCGCCACTCATTGCCACCATGAACCTTCCCAACAAAATCAAAATAAACAGACGGGTTAGTTGTCTCACCTGCTGCCTATCATTCTCATCGATTCGACTCATCAGTAGTATTTCTCTTAACATAGAAATTTTGATAGAATCCCTCGACACGATTCTACCCACGTCCCCTAAACCAGCTTGCACCACATCTGATGTGACCCACAAAGTACGGTCCACCACGATCTGATGCCGCTCACAATCTAACTCTTTCAACTACTGGACATCAATGGGAGTGACGATCATCTCCCCGAACCCAAAATGGAAGGTGTGAGTTGTGTCCCACCACCTCTCACTAATAGCATAATTCACCACACAAGAGCGCGATATCACGTCCTAAGTATTCGACAACAGGCTAAACCCGATAAATGACACCATCCAACTTATCACAGCAGGAAGCTTATCCCAAACGCCTTCAATCCTATCATCCCCCAGGGCCAAATTCTTTAATAAGATATGTTAATCTATAAAAAAAATCAAACCCTTCATTAGCCTAAGAAGAAAAGAAAGAAAAAATAAATTGGGAAAACCAAAGATCAAATACTCATATAGCCATTAGGGTTCTTCACCCTTCCTGAATGATAGCGTGTAGGCTCGCATAATAAAATCCTTTCACTTATAACTAACTCAAAGTAGTCATAGGCATTTTTATTTCCATCACAAGCGGTAGGAGTGGACAAAAAAAAGGCCGACCCGATTGGACCGAACCGAACCGGACCCACATTTATAGGCTTTTTTATTATTCGGTCCTAATTCGATCCTAAATTAAGAGACCCGAATATATTTGGGTCGGTCTAAAATATCCTTTTTAAATTTGGTCTTAGGACCGGACCGGACCGCTTATTTTAATATTATATAATATATATTAATTTTATTATAAATATATTATATATCTATCATAACTAAACCCTAAAACGTATCATATAGGTTTATCACCCACAATCTCTCATTCTCACTTCCCTCTCACACTCTCTCTCACTTGCCCACTTCAGTTCCTCCCTTCTACACGAAGAGGCAAGGCCACCAAACCACTCAAAGCTCCAGTCCCGAGACTTGGGGAAGAAGAGATTGGTCAGATCAGATCGCACCTTGGAAACCAAACCACTCCTAAGATCCAACGATTGTAGCCTCACTTCTTGGGTATGAAATATTTGGTGCCCCTCATCTCAACACCGCCTCAACAAATGGCTAGCACATCAGCCTCAACGCAGTCTCAGCCTTGATTTCTATTCTGAGTTGAACATATTGTGGAAGCACTTCATTGTTCTTGATTTCTATTGTGAGTTCACCATCACTTCTGAGAAGTGGTGGGATTTTTATTGTGAGTTCACCATCACTTCTCAATTCTTAGTTCTTGATTTCAATTTTTTTTCTTGACTTCTATTGTGGAAGCACAAATATCCCACTTAAATAAATTTTACTACACCATCACTTCTCAGTTCTATTTTTTTTCTTGATTTCTATTGTGGAAGAAACACAAATATCCCACTGAAAAAATATGACCCTTCTTGGCAGCTGTTATTAAATATCAAATGGGGGTTCACCAAATAAACTTATTCCGAATTAATACACTAAATGTAAATAAACAGAAAAAAAATTAACAAGTTTTTATTGAAAAAAAGTAAATAAATGTAAATGTGGACCGATTATTAATCGAACCGGACCAAAAATAGCCTAGACCAAATAAATAGGCTAAACTGATTATATCGGTCTGAATTCGGGCTTCTCAAATATAGGACCAAATGATTCGGTCTGGCACTTAAAATGACAAAGACCCGGACCGGATCGGACCCCGTCCACCCCTAACAAGAGGCACCATAGACCCTCACTCCAAGCCTTCACAATCATCAACGGATAGCCACACGTAGTTAACCTTGCCAGAAAGAACGACTCTTAAAGAGAGAAAGAAAGAAATTCAATCACTTGAAGGTGTGAAAAATAAGGAGGGGCCAAGCTTTTTTATAGAAGGTTAAGGGGCGTGATCGATATCCCCTTGACTATGCCGGTCGAAATGTCTTTTCCCTTTCCCAAAAAGCCCAGGAGTTCATGCCCTATGCCAATAGGCACCTCCCCAGGCTTTCCTATTAGTGATACCCTCCAAATTTCATCCTAAAAATTAAAAAAATTCTCGAAAATTCCCAAAAATTCCTAATAAATACAAAACATTATTTAAGGCCTTCAGAATTGCCCACTAAATTGGATGGCACAAATTTTGGTCCTCGGAATTGACCTCGTCCCGTAGAAATAGTCGTCATAACTTAACGTCCTCGGAATTGACCTCAGATAGCAGAATTGGTCGCCATTCCTTAGGTCCATAGAATTGACCTCAACCCTCTTAATTGGTCAACCTCATCCTTTGGGTCGACATAATTGACCCAAAATCCTCTTCTCCGGTGTTAATGTGGTGTCTATAACTTGGTGGTCTTAACTTATTCCAAGATCTCCTGTAGAGGGGCTCTATATAGACCCCATCTTAGGACACCCTTAAGCACCTCTTTAGGTCCCTAGCACTCACCCGTACACCATAAATCATAAGTCATACTCTGAGTACAAATCTAGAGGCCACCAGACGCTCCATAGCCCTATTCAATTCTGGTCAACTTTCTAGTTTGAGTGAAGCTTATTGAAATCTTGAAAGGCGCCGAATTACCTTTCAAATGTTCCAACCCGTATGCAAATCAGCCTCACGATCAATACAAACATGCTATTTTACTCTGAAAACCCATCTAGATGTCACCAAGCGCTCATGGGCCCTATTTGACTCCAATCAGCTCTCCATCCTGAGCAAAGCTCAATGAATCTTCTAAGGTCTCTAAATCCACTTTCTAATGGTTCATCTCATGCATACATTGGCCTTACAGTTCGAACGAACAATCCATTTTACTTAAAATGGCTATCAAACGCTCTCAAGCCCCTTTTGACCTAGTTCAACTCTCCAAACTGAGGAAAGCTCAATGAAATCTTAAAAGGAACTAAATTACCTTTCCAACAGTTTGTCTCATGTACAAACTGACTTTATAGTTCGGGTGAATGATATATTTTCCTCCATAAACCTCTAGTTTAGAGACCATTGATTCTTTCAATCCTCATTTGACTTTGATCAACTCCCAGACCCGGTAGTGGATCAATGGATTCTTAAAGGACTTTAAATTCCCTTTATAATGTGATAGGGGGAGATATGGTATCTAATCATATTGTAATTATATCTTAGTTTGGGAGATTTATCTTAGGGAGAGACGTCTTTCTAGGTAGGTCATTTATTTGATAAAGGGGAGAATTAATTTAGGGGGAGTATTTATTTTTCATGCATTTAATATTCTTAATATTCCCTATGCGTTTGATAGTTTGCTTAAGTGTGCAGGAATTCTTCTAAATGGCAACTTTCATCGGTAAAGATATTGATCCTTGGGTTTTGAGCCAAGCTATGTAATTTTTCATTTTGGGTGGGATATTTTTTTTGTCTAGTGGAGCTTGACGGCCCTTTACGATTTTTGTTTGGTTTTAGTCCCGGAATAGCCAAAGGGGGAGATTTGTAAGGACACAAGTCTCCGATTGAGTCTTAATGTAGTGTTGGCTCAATTCCGGACAAAAATATTTGAGTCATAGGATAGTGTTCAAGTGTATCCATCCAAGCCTATGACGTATTAGTTGAAGACGTAGCGGCCAAGAGTATAAAGCTTCATCATATGCCGAGTTTAATGTGCCTCGTTTCTACGTCAATAACATTGGTTCCAATGCTCCTAAGGTATGAATGAATTTTATATATATAGGAGCTTTGGAAATTTATTGGGTGTAATTTATAATTTTTTATAAATAATTTTTAACGAATTTGTTTTACTCAGAAAATATTTTTTAAAACTTTTCATAAAAAAATTTGGACTTAAAATGAATATTGCTTCTTCTGACACGTCATTCGAACGAACTGGAATATCATTCAAACGAGATTTCAATGTCGTTCGAATGAACTGGCATCTCGTTCGAACAAGATTGTCAGGTCATTCGAACGAGACTTCTAACGAGATTGTTTTTTTGCACTGGAACATCGTTAGTAAAGTCGTTCAAACGACATTGGCAGGAACAACTTTTGGGCATTTTTTATAGTTTTCTCTATGTTCCCACAATGTTTTCCCCACTACTTTTTGACAGATTTTCTAAGTGCGGGAACCAACCTTCTCCAAGTAACTTTTTCATATACTTCTGTCTCCTAGAGAGAGTTTTGAGAGTTTAATTTTTCCATGAAAAGGTTCAAGTTTTGAGTGTTTTATTTTTCAAGAAAATCATCCTTAAAAACTTTTGGTTTACACCCATATTAGTTTATTCTAAGTTCCTTAATATATATCCTTGCTTGGAGTGTTTGGCACCAGGTTTTTCTCTACACCTCAAAGAAGAGAATTTTGGGTTTGCTTCTACATCCCACAAAGAAGAAGATTATTTTATGTGACATACCCACTTGGAGAAAGGCTCCTTGTTCGGATGGCGTTGACTAAAAAAGTCCGATCGGTGGATTTCGAGACCGTGGTGGACCTCCGTGGTTATTCGCTAGGAAGAGGTGTGTACAAGAAGAAGCGTCGAGGCTTGGACGGAGTCAAGTCGAGTGTTGTAAGTCTTTTTTGTCTTTTACTTGTAAAACTGTACCTAGTGGATTTGAGGCTAGGGTCGCCCGAGGTTTTTTCCGTTTTGGGTTTTTCCACGTACATCGCGACGTAGTGGTTGTTTACTTACTTTATCTTTTTCAAATCACAATAGATGCATGCTTAGGTTCAAAAGATAAAATTGGTATATTTAATTTGGTGCTATTTAATTCGGGTAAAAAATTAATTTAATACAAGTCATTAATTTTATTGGATAAAATTTGGTTTTGCTTAAATTGCAAAAATGGATTAATTATTTGTGGTGGGAAAATTTCTAGGACTTGGGTTAAATTAATTTGGTTTAAGTGAAAATGTATTTCTTGTTTAATTTAATTTCACTTTGAGTTTAGTTTAATTTTAACTTGAAGTAATTAAAATTTGTTGTGTGCGTGTTGTTTAGTTGAACCATCTCTATTCCGCATTTAAAGGAAAAAATATTTGAAAATTTTAAAATTAGGTTTCCTATCATTTTCACATCCCAAAAATTGAAGTTTCGTATGTTTTGACGAATGATTCACCCCCATCGGTGGATTCCAAGAATGCGGTGGATTTCGGAGTCATCGCCTAGGAGGAGGTAGAAGAACAAAGAAGCGTTAAGCTTTAAAGTTGAGTTGAGAAAGTAAGTATTTTGTCGTGTCTTGTGTAAAACCATACCTTACGGACTTGTGGCTGGGTCGTTCGAGGTTTTTCCATTATGGGTTTTCCCCATACAATAAGGTGTTGTTGTATGTTTATTTTTATCTTGCATATTCATCATGTAGATGCATGCTAAGGGATAACAAGATAAAAATCGATTGAATCACAACCTTTTTTTAATTGGTGCTAATTCAATACTTTGGGTGAGTTTAATTCAATCTAATTCAAGTTGCAATAGTAACATGGCAAAATACATACTTTAGATTGTTTGGCATAATTTGAACTTGAATTGGATTAAATTTGTGTTTAAGTATAAATCCAAATATTTGTTTTGTTTAATCTCAATTTAGTTTCGAAGAAATTAAAATTTGATTAATTTTTATAAGAAGTTTAAAATTTGGATTTTTGGAAAACGATCACCTTTTCAGATTTTTAAATATCGAGGTATCAAAGCATATCTTATAATTTAGAGGAACTCACCCCCTTTTCAAGTGGTATCAGAACGGGTTACACTAAAATATTGTGTGAACCTGATTTTTTAAGGATTTGTTTTAATATGAAAAATATATCATTTTCAAAATTTCCTATTTTTGATGGTTCCCACATGCTAGCACAGGACTCCTCACTTATTACATCTTATGAGTAACTGCTTCCATGTTTACATACACTATCCGTGCTTCATGCTATATTCTATCTAATTGTATGTATGTTTGTCATTTTCCAGTCTTTGCTTAATCATATGTGTTACTAGAATTAAGATATGTGTATCTTTTTTATTTTATTTGTTTTATTTTTTTGGTCTAATTGAAAAAATACAAAAAGATTCTGCTTGTCTTTTGAGTTAAATTTTTGTTGTTTTTTTGCCTAAATTTTGAAAAAACTCAAAAATATTTTCTAATCTTGTGTATTTTAGTTTTGCACATTTTATGTGGCATATACTTGTGAATCTAATATCGTCCCCGCCTTCATGTGGCTAGAACTTTCGATTAAGATTTTCAATCCTTAAAGTGTTATTTATCATGCTTGCATGGAGTAGTTTGACTTCGACTTACTTAATAGTTTCTCCTTTTATATGCCTCAATTCACACATGCACGAGCTCATTTGATCTGTAACTTCACATTTATATTTGAGCTAAGTGATATGTTCTCCTATCAATGTAGTCATCTACACGTAGCTATGATAATGGAGGATTTGTGCATGTAAGAATCATTGCCCAGATTTAATTATAAAATAAAAAATATTTATCGGGTGTAGTGTTTATCAATGAAATTGGGATGCGAAAGATAAACTCACTTTGCGTGAATAGCCCCCAATGAAATATGGCCTAAAAATGTGGCATTGGTAAAATTAGCCAAGGCTGAAGTAGTTGTGTTTGATATGAACATTCAAAAGAAAAGATAAGAATTATTATATTTGAAGTAGTTTGGATGCATATATCAACTGGTTTGCACAATGACAATATATCCTAGTTATGCTCCTTTTGTCATGACTCTATTGGTTTATAGAATCATTAAAATTATAGGCTTGTGTTCATTGTGTATGTTTATTCCTAGAGTTCACTTTATATTGTCACATGAGGTTATATCTAAGTTGATAAAGTTTTGCAATCAAATAAGAGATTTGTGAACATGTTTAAGTGATTGATTCTTAATTCTTTTGTTCCTAATTCACACCCATTCACTACCGTTTACCACAAGTTATTTAGACACATTTTTACCATATGATTATGGAAAGATTATTGTATTTTGTATCGTGTGTGGTGTTTGTACCTATCAATGTGTGCGCGTGCGTTATTGATATCTTTTATGTGTATATATATATACTGTATTTTTTTTAGTCTTTGCCTTGCTTTCTAGTCCATGTCTGATTCATGTTGAAATAAATATTCAGCTTATTGCGATTGATATATCATGCGTATATAAGTTTATTCTATTTTGTATCATTTTTTATCTCATCATAGTTAGTATTTATTAATCTTTGTGTTAGATTGGTTGCTTCTCATACCTTGTGCTTTATTATACTTGTCATTTTATTCACCATTGCATAATATACATGTTTTTCCATTATTCCTATCCCTTGTTACATTTAAGGGGAGAATTTTTCAATTAGGGAGAAAGGAGTTAATATATGTATTTTAATCTTTGTCTATTCTGGAACAAAAATGCGGAGAAACGGTATCTAAACCTTTTAAATTTTGAAAAATCAAACTTAGAGGAGACGTCTTTGTTAGGTAGATTATGTTACACAATGGGGAAGAATTTATTTATGCACTTTATATAGTTATATACTCTATGCGTTTGATTGTGTGTTTAAGTGTGCATGTTTTCATCTTTAGTGGCAACCTTTTAAAGCGGCAAAGCATTTCATCCATTGTGTCTAGTCAAATGTCTGTAAATTTTTATTTTGGGAGGGTTTATGTCTTTTTAGAAGAGTTTGACGGCTCAAAGGTTCTTTAATTTGGGTTTTGTTCTAGAATAGCCAAAGGGGGAGATTTGAAAGGTCAAATTTCCAATTGAGTCTATTTGTAGTGTTGTCTTAATTTCGGACAAAACTAATTGAGTCATCCGATCAAGCCTTGATATTTCAGTTTAAGACGTAGCGGCCAAGAGTTTGAGGATTACATTATTTCCAGTTTATGTGTCAAACTTTTACGTCATCAACATTTCAATATTTTCAAGGTCACTAAAGGTATGAATTCATTTAATATATAGAGAGAATTGGTTATTTTTTTATCGATCTCTTTTTATAAAACATTTGTCATAACGACTTTTTACTTTTATCAGAAAATTATTTTAAAAATTTGCATAAAAGTTTTTGGGCTAAAAAAGAATTTTTGAATTTTCTGAAAACTCATTTGAATGACATTTTTTCTTGTTCAAACGAGGTCGTTCGAACGAGATATCAAATGAGCTTCTAACGACTTTCTGTCATTTTTTTCTATTTTTCTATTGAACTCTCGTTCGAATGAAGTCATTCGAACGATTCATGCACACAAGAAATCTAACGGGATTTAACCTTTTATATCTATTTTCTAGTTAGTATCTCGTTTGAACGACATTAAAAAGTTCTTCGAATGACCTGGGCAGTTTTTTTCAGTTTTTGCTCGTTTTTAAATTTAACCTCACACTTCCCCACTAACTTTTTACCTGATTTAATACGTGCGGGAACAACATTTTTATCAAGATTTTTCCATACTTTCTAAATGTTATTGAGAGCAAAAACCTTTATCAAAAATTCTCCTTGGTGTTTGCTAATCAAATGATTTAATCTTTGGAACAAAACCAAGTTTTTACACCCATTGTTTGTTTTGATCCAAGTCCTAAATATATATTTGCTTTGAGATCACCATTGTCGGCATCGGGTATTTCTCTCATCCCAAAAAGAGAAGTTTCCTACGGAGGAGTCCGTTTTGTTAAAGATTCGTAGTGTGCATATGTTGGAAAGGCCTTCCTATGTTTTGACGATTGATTCATCCCCATCGGGGGATTTTGAGAATGCGGTGGACTTCGAAGACATCGCTTAGGCAGAGGTAGAAGAACAAAGAAGCGTCAAACTTTAAAGGCGAGTTGAGAAAGTAAGTCTTTTGTCGTGTCTTGTGTAAAACCATACCTAGAGGACTTGTGGCTAGGTCGTCCGAGGTTTTTCCATTGTGGGTTTTCCTCGTACATTGCGGCGTTGTGGTACGATTATTTTTATCTTGCATATTCATCACATAGATGCATGCTTAGGGATAACAAGATAAAAATTGGCTGAATCACAACCTTTGTTTAAATTGGTGCTAATTCAATATTTTGGGTAGGTTTAATTTAATCTAATTCAAGTTGCAATATTTAACATGGCAAAATGCATGCTTTAGTTTGTTTGGCATAATTTGAACTTGAATTGGATTATATTTGTTTTTAAGTATAAATCCAAATATTTATTTTGTTTAATCTCATTTATATTTCGAAGAAATTAAAATTTGATTAATTTTTATAAAAAGTTTAGAATTTGGATCTTTGGCAGACGATCACCTTTTTCACATTTTTAAATATCGGGGTATCAAAGATGTAACAACCCGCCCTTTTGGAGATAATTAAATTCCATAATTAAGTATAAATTGACGATTTGGAGAATTTCTCGAAATAGTGATTTTTGGGATTTTCGTGGATTTGATGATTTTTTGTGGTTGTTGTAATTATTTTTGGGATTAAATAGGTCGAAGTATTTTAATTATATGTCGTCGTTGAGTAAAGCGACAAAATGTAAGATTTTGATTTGAAAACCCGCATTAATTTTTATGGGTTAAAATAAGGAGTTGCGGTCAAGTACCTCGGATAAAAATTTCGACTACGCCGTGAGTCTCGAAATGGCCGAGATAGTCGAAAAAGAGTGTCCGATTGTCAAAAAATTAGTTTCGGGGAATTTTAGAGTTAAAATGGCTCGTAATTGAGTAAACAAGTCATTTTTGGGTTTTAAGGGGTTAAACCCTTTTCTCCTTATAAAAGGAGGGAGAGAGGGAGAAAAGAGAAAGAAGAAAGAAAGAAAAGAGAGAGAAGAGAGAGAAGAGGAAGAAAAGAGGAGAAAAGGGGAGATTCCGGCCAACCTCCACGGGATTCGGCTCGAGGTCGTCAGATTATATCCACGAGGCAAGTGTTTACTTGCTTTATTTACTTTTTGCATAAATCTCATACCGTAGTTTGGTATTAACAAACCCTAAAGATTTTGGGTTGGGTTTTCGTGGATAAAACGGGTCTTCGGGAGTTAAAATGAATAAACCCCTAAAATTTCCTAATTGGAGAAACCTAGAAATTAATCGAAAAAATTGGTGGTTTAGGGTTCTAGGATGTTTAGAACCCTTAATGTATGTTAATTTCTAGTTGGTTGAGGTTGTAGGACGTTGGGTGAGGCGACAAAAGCTTGGGAGAAGCTTTAATGGTCGAAACCGTCTCGGAGAAGACGATGAATAGTGAACTGCGTGGTTACTAAATTGATTCGGCCTAGAGGCGAATCGATTCAGCTCCTCGTCAAAAAATAAAAATTGAAGATCTTTTCGATGTGGTCGGGTGGGCGCCGAACGCGTATTTTTCTGATTTTTTTAGATTTATAGTGATTTTTCTACGGAAATCTGTCCGAGATCGAAATCTTTAGTTAGAAATTAAGGATAGAACTTTGGAGATAAATATTAGGGGTTCCAAATAGAGTGTTAGGACCTCTAAAGAATTTTAGGAGATATAAAAACTTTGGGTTTGTAGGAATAAATCCAAGTTGTGATTTAAATGGAGATTGGATTGAATTTTGGGGTATTTTGGAGATTGAAATATTTCCCAAACGGTGCCCCTCGAACAGGCCGAATCGATTCGGGTTTAGGCCGAATCGATTCGCCTAAGGGGATATGTGATTTTGCAGTGGGTCGAATCGATTAGGATTTAGACTGAATCGATTCTCCATTAAGGACCTGTTTGCAGAACACTTTCCGAATCGATTCGGATTGGGGGCCGAATCGATTCGCCCATCCGAATCGATTCACAATTGGGGCGAATCGATTCGCTTTGGTCAGATTTGTTAATTTTGCTCCCCTTAAGAGTATGGGGAGTTAAATTACAATTTGGGGTCTTATATGGGGGATCTTAGTTATGATATCGGGACTCCTAAATGATGGTTTTGAGGGTTAGTAAACCTTTAGATGAAAGAGAAGGCCTTGGATTGGTGTAGGGCATAATCCGGGGAACAAACATAGTTAACGTTAGGGACGAACAAAATTTGAGAGAGAGTTCGGATACCATCGAGCCTAATTATTTATGTAATTGAATGTATGTGAGTTGAATACATCTTGGTGAAACCTAGGAAGTGATCTCTAGGGATTTATATCTTTGGGATTATTGGTCATCGCTAGATGTGATTGGCAATTATGACCATATATATATATATATATATATATATTCAAGGAGGAATATGTGGTATATATGTATATACTATATGATTAAAGTATATATATGATATGAGGTAAATAATTTTGAAAATATAAAAATGAATGTTTTCAAAATGGAAAGGAAATGATTTTCATAATTAATAAATTATGGTTACACACCTCCCTAAATCGCTATCATAAGGGAAGTTGCGTGCGTATGGTGATTCCCCGTGGCTAATGAATGCAGGGTGGATATAGTCCTAGGCCATATGGCGATTATATATTTTACTGCGCTGGTGAGGTGATTCTGGGTGTGCTCATGACTCTCTCGCAGGCATATGGCCGCTTCCCGACGTTGGTAGGTTCCCAGGTTGTCTTGTTTGATGGGCCCTGGAAGATGATAGCCATTTAGGGGCGCGTCCAGTGGGGAAACTCGGAGGGACGGTCTTAGATTTGTTAAAGCAATTCATGATAATGGATTGGCTTTATATACATTTCCTGGATATAAGAAGGGAAATGGAAGCATGTGATATGATCAAAGCATTTTTATGATAATAAAAATGGCTTTGAGTACATTCCCTGGATATGAGAAGGGGAATGGGATGTTATAAAAAGGAAAAGCATTTTTATGATAATAAAATCGGCTTTTAAAAAGTTATATGTTTTGTTAAAGCAATTCATGATAATGAATTGGCTTTTAAATATATTTCTTGGATATAAGAAGGGAAATAGAAGGTTTTGATATGAGTATAGAATACGCCTCAGTCTGGGAGATAGATCCGGATGTGTATTATATAGTTGTATTATATGAGTAAATGAATTCTCATTCCGAGAGATAGATACGGATGTGTATTGAAATATGAATATATATACGAATAAATTGGGTGCCGAGGTCTAATGGATCCCGATGATCGACCTTGCCTCATACTAGTGTATCGAGGGGCTCCTTGTTTGGATTTCGCTTTGCGAGACACCCCACGCACGAATATGGCATTGTGTTGAGACTGGGGAGAAGTTTAATCCTTAGTTCTCTAATGTTTAGTAATTCTTATATGGTGTATGTGTATATATATATATATATATATATATATATATATATATATATATATATATATATATATATATATATATATATATATATATATATGTTATGTGATGAGGGACTAATGGATCTCGACGATCGACCTTGCCGCTCATTAGTGTATCGGGGAGGTTCCTTGTTTGGATTTCGCTTTGCGAGACACCCCACGCACGAACCTGGCATAGTGTTGAGACTGGGGAGAAGCTTAGCCCTTAGTACTTGGACTATCTAGGGTTGATAGTAGTTGGGTGAAAGACTAGTTTATCAGGGTAGCTTGACAATGATGTTTAGAGGGATGCGCTAGGAGTGCACTATTAGAAGAGAGGTGAGGGGTATCTCATGGGAGTGCGATACCAAACTTAAATATGAGAAAACCTTTTTCTAAAAATAAAGCATTTATGCACTTGCAAAATATTTTCAAAACTCGGGCTCTGACCCGTTTATCTACTTTTCCTCTCTTGCTATATATTATATATTTCTATAGGTGTTCAGACACAGGGACGCCTGGATGGCACTTCCTTCGAGTCAGACATCAGTTGCAGCAGCTGTGGATGCGTGCAGGTTCCCGATAGACGCTTTTATCCTTGTACTCTAGATAGGAGGTACCGTAGCACATCATTCGATATGGTTGTATATTTTTACCGAGTGTTCGATTATTTTATTTCATTTACGCAAGACTGTGTGGATGTTTTAATTATCTTCGCTTAAAAAGAGTAGTTAAGTAAAATTTTGACACCGGCCTAATAGGTTATTAGTAATTAAATGGACTTTCAATAGTGATGCTAAGAATGATCCATATGAGACTCCTGTCATAATTTTATATAGGAGTGATCGCACGGTATTTTATTAGGAAGGTGTCACAAAAGAATATCTTATAATTTAGAGGAACTCACCCCCTTTTCAAGTGGTATCAGAGCGGGGTAAACTAAAATATTGTGTGATCCTAGTTTTTTTAGGATTTTTTTTAATATGAAAAATATATCATTTTCGAAATTTCCTATTTTTGATGGTTCCCACATGCTAGTACATGACTCCTCACTTGTTATATCTTATGAGCAATTTCTTTCATGTTTACATACACTAGTGGTGCTTCATGTTATATTCTATCTAGTCGTATGTTTGTTTGTCATTTTCTGGTCTTTGCTTCATCATATGTGTTGCTAGAATTACGAAATGTGTATCTTTTATATTTTATCTGTTTCATTTTTTTTGGTCTTATTGAAAAAATACAAAAAGATTCTGCTTGTCTCTCAAAAAGATTTTCTAGATTTGTGCATTTTAGTTTTACACATTTTATGTGGCATATACTTGTGAATGCAATGTCGTCCTTGCTTCCATGTGGATAGAACTTTCGGTTAAGATTTTCAATCCTTAAAGTGTTATTTATCATTCTTGCATCGAGTAGTTTGACTTTGACTTACTTAATGGTTTCTCTTTTTATATGCCTCAATTCACACGTGCACGAGCTCATTTGATATGTAACTTCACATGTATATTTGAGATAAGTGATATGTTCTCCTATCAATGTAGTCATCTACACGTAGCTATGACAATGGAGGATTTGTGCATGTAAGAATCATTGCCCAGATTTAAATATAAAATAAAAAATATTTATAGGGTGTAGTGTTTATCAATGAAATTGGGCTGCGAAAGATAAACTCACTTTGCGTGAATAGCCCCCATTGAAATATGGCCTAAAAATGTGGCATTGGTAAAATTAGCCAAGGCTAAAGCAGTTGTGTTTGATATGAACATTCAAAAGAAAAGATAAGAATTATTATATTTGAAGTAGTTTGGATGCATATATCAACGAGTTTGCACAATGACAATGTATCCTAGTTATGCTCCTTTTGTCATGACTCTATTGGTTTATAGAATCATCAAAATTCTAAGCTTGTGTTCATTGTGTATGTTTATTCCTAGAGTTCACTTTATATTGTCACATGAGTTATATCTAAGTTGATAAAGTTTTGCAATCATATAAGAGCTTTGTGAACATGTTTATGTGATTGATTCTTAATTCTTTTATTCCTAGTTTACTCCCCTTCACTACCGTTTACCACATGTTATTTAGACACATTTTTACCGTATGAGTGTATAAAGCTTAATGTATTTTGTATCGTGTGTTGTGTTTATACCTATGTATATGTGCGTGTGCGTTATTGATATCTTTTGTGTGTGTGTGTGTATATATATAATGTATTTTTTTCAGTCTTTGCCTTACTTTCTAGTCAATGTCTGATTCTTGTTGAAATAAATATTAAGCTTATTGCGATTGATATCTCATGCGTATATAAGTTTATTCTATTTAGTATCATTTTTTTATCGCATCACAGTTAGTATTTATTAATCTTTGTGTTGGATTAGTTGCTTCTCGTACCATCTGCTTTATTATACTTGTCATTTTATTCACCGTTGCATAATATACATGTTTTTCCATTATTCCTATCCCTTGTTACATTTTGGGGGAGAATTTTTTTAATTAAGGAGAAAGGAGTTAATATATGTATTTGAATCTTTGTCTATTCCAGAACAAAAAGGGGGAGAAATGGTATCTAAACCGTTTAAATTTTAGAAAATCTAACTTAGGGGAGACGTCTTTCTTAGGTATATTATGTTACATAATGGGGAAGGATTTATTTATTCACTTTATATAGTTATAATCCCTATGTATTTGATTGTGTGTTTAAGTGTGCATGTTTTCATCCATAGTGGCAACCTTTTAAAGCGGCATAGCATTTTATCCATTGTGTCTAGTCAAGCGTCTGTCAATTTTTATTTTGGGAGGGTTTGTATCATTTTAGAAGAGCTTGACGGCTCAAAGGATGTTTAATTTGGGTTTTGTCCTAGAATAGACAAAGAGAGAGATTTGTAAGGGCAAATTTCCAATTTAGTCTATTTGTAGTATTGTCTTAATTTCAAACAAAACTAATTGAGTCATCCCCTCAATCCTTGACATTTGAGTTGAAGACTTAACGGCCAAGAGTTTGAGGATTACATCATTGCGGGTTTTTATGCCAAGCTTTTACGTCATCAACATTTCATTATTTCCAAGGTCACTAAAGGTATGAAATCATTTAATAGATATAGAGACTCGGTTCCTTTTTTATGGGTGTCTTTTTATAAAACCTTTGTCATAACGACTTTTTATTTTTCTCAGAAAATTATTTAAAAGTTTTTGGGCTTAAAACGCATTTTTGAATTTTCTGAAAATTTGTTCGAATGACATTTTTTCTCATTCAAATGAGGTCATTCGAATGACATATCAAACGATCTTCTAACAACTTTCAGCCATTTTTTATATTTTTTTCGTTAGAAATCTTGTTCGAACAAAGTCGTTCGAATGATTCATTCAAATAAGAAATCTAATGACATTGGACCTTTTATCAATATTTTCTTGTTTTTATCTCGTTCAAACTAAGTCGTGTGAATAACATTCAAAAGTCGTTCGAATGACCTGTGCGATTTTTGTTAGTTTTTGCGTGTTTTTAAATTTAATCTTCCACTTCCCCACTAACTTTTTAGCTGATTTACTATGTGCAGGAACAATATTTTTAGCAAGACATTAACAAACTTTTGAGGGCTATTGGGAGCAAAAACCTTTTATCAAAAAGTCTCCTTGGTGCTTGTTAATTAAATGTTTAGAACAAAACTAAGTTTTTACACCCATTGTTTATTTTGATCCAAGTTCTAAATATATATTTTCTTTGATATCACCATTGCTGGAACCAGGAATTTTTACCATCCCAAAAAGAGAAGTTTTCAATGGAGGAGTCCGTTTTATTGAAGAATCGTGGTGTGCGTATGTTGGAAAGGCCTTCATATGTTTTGACGATTTATTCACCCCATCGGTTAATTCTGAGACTGCGATGAATTCCGAAGTTATCGACTAGGCGAAAATAGAAGAACGAAGAAGCGTCAACGCATGAAAGGCGAGTTGAGTGTAAAACCATACCTATCGAACTTGTGCCTGGGACGTTTGAGGTTTTTTTCATTGTGGATTTTCCTCGTACATCGCGGCGGTGTGGTACGTTTATTTTTATTTTGCATATTTATCACGTAGATGCATTCTTAGGGATAACAAGATAAAAATCAGTTGAATCACAACCTTTATTTAAATTGGTGCTAATTTAATATTTTGGGTAAGTTTAATTTAATATAATTCAACTTACAATATTTAACATGGAAAAATGCATGCTTTGGTTTGTTTGGCATAATTTGAACTTGAATTGGATTAAATTTGAGTTTAAGTAAAATCCAAATATTTGTTTTGTTTAATCTCATTTTAATTTTGAAGAAATTAAAATTTGGTTCACTTTTATAAGGACTTTAAAATTTGTATTTTTAGCGAACCATCACTTTTTTTATTTTTAAATATCGGGGTATCAAAGCCTATCTTATAATTTAGAGGAACTCACCCCCTTTTCAAGTGGTATCAGAGCGGGTTACACTAAAATATTGTGTGATCCTGATGTTTTAAGGATTTTTATAATGTGGAAAATATATTATTTTTTAAATTTCTTATTTTTGATGGTTCCCACATGATAGCACATGACTCCTCACTTGCTATATCTTATGAGTAATTGCTTACATGTTTACATTCATTAGTCGTGCTTCATGTTATATTCTATCTAGTTGTATGTTTGTTTGTCATTTTTATAGTCTTTGCTTCATCATATATGTGTTGCTAGAATTATGGCATATGTATCCTTTCTATTTTATCTGTTTCATTTTTTTTCGTCTTATTGAAAAAATATGAAAAGATTTTGTTTGTCTTTTGAGTTAAATTTTTTTTGTTTGTTTGCTTAAAATTTGAAAAAACTCAAAAATATTTTATATTTTTGTGTATTTTAGTTTTACACATTTTACGTGGCATATACTTGTGTATCCAATATATTCCTCGCTTCCATACGGCTAGAACTTTTGGTTAAGATTTTCAATCCTCAAAGTGTTCACTATCATGCTTGCATTGAGTAGTTTGACTGTGACTTGCTTAATGGATTCTCTTTTTATATGACTCGATTCACACATCCACGAGCTCATTTGGTCTGTAACTTCACATGTATATTTGAGCTAAGTGAGATGTTCTCCTATCAATTTAGTCATCTACACATTGCTATGACTATGGAGGATTTGTGCATGTAAGAACCGTTGTCCAGATTTAAAAATAAAATAAAAAATATATTTATCGAGTGTAGTGTTTATCAATGGAATCAGGTTGCCAAAGACAAAATTACTTTACGTGAATAGCCGCCATTGAAATATGGCCTAAAAACGTGGCATTGTTAAAATTAGCCAAGGCCTAAGTAGTTGTGTTTTATATGAACATGCAAAAGAAAAGATAAGAATTATTATGTTTGAAGTAGTTTGGACGGATATATCAACGTGTTTGCACAGTGACAATGTATCTTAGTTATGCTCCTTTTGTCATGGCTCTATTGGTTTATTAAATCATCAAAATTCTAGGTTGTGTTCATTGTGTATGTTTGTTCCTCGAGTTCACTTTATATTGTTACATGAGGTTATATCTAAGTTGATAAAGTTTTGCAATCAAATAAGAACTTTGTGAATATGTTTAAGTGATTGGATCTTAATTCTTTTGTTGCTATTTCACACCCCTTCCCTACCGTTTACCACATGTTATTTAGACACATTTTTTCCAGATAAAAGTGGAAAGATTAATGTATTTTGTGTCGTGTGTGGTGTTTATACCTATGTATATGTGCGTGTGTTTTATTGATATCTTTTGTGTGTATATATGTACGGTATTTTTTTAGTCTTTGCCTTGCTTTCTAGTCCATATCTGATTCATGTTGAAATAAATATTCATCTTGTTGCGATTGATATCTCATGCTTATATAAGTTTATTCTTTTTGCTATCATTTTTCTATCGCATCACAGTTGGTATTTATTAATCCTTTTCTTGGATTAGTTGTTTTTCATACCATGTGCTTTATTACACTTGTCATTTTATTCAACAGTGCATAATATATATGTTTTTCCATTATTCCTATATCTTATTACATTTAGGGGGAGAATTTTTTTTAATTAGGGAGAAATTAGTTAATATATGTATTTTAATCTTTGTCTATTCCTGAACAAAAAAGGTGAGAAATGGTAACTAAACCTTTTAAATTTGGAAAAATCTAACTTAGGGGAGACGCCTTTCTTAGGTAGATTATGTTAGACAAAGGGGAAGAATTTATTTATGCACTTTATATACTAATATTCCCTATGTAATTGATTGTGTGTTTAAGTGTGCATCTTTTCATCTTTAGTGGAACCTTTTAAAGCGGCAAAGCATTTCATCCATTGTGTCTAGTAAAGTATCTATAATTTTTTTGTTTTGGGACAGTTTGTGTCTTTTTAGAAGAACTTGACAGCCCATAGGATTTTTAATTTGGGTTTGGTCACATAATTACGAAAAGGGGGGCTTTGTTAGGGCAAATCTCCAATTGAGTCTATTTGTAGTGTTGGCTTAATTTCGGACAAAACTAATTTAGTTATCCCTTCAATCGTATGACGTTTGAGTTAAAGACGTAGGGTCTAAGAGTTTGAAGATTACATTATTACCGGTTTATGTGCCAAGCTTTTACATCATCAACATTTCATTATTTCTAAGGTCTCTAAGGGTACGAATGCATTTAATATAAATAGAGACTTCGTTATTTTTTTATGGGTGACTTTTTATAAAACTTTTGTCATAACGGCTTTTTATTTTTCTCATAAAATCATTTAAAAATTTGCATAAAAGTTTTTACGCTTAAAAAGTATTTTTGGATTTTCTGAAAAGTCGTTTGAACGACATTTTTTCTCTTTAAAAAAAGGTCATTCGAACGAGATATCAAACGAGCTTCTAACGACTTTCTGCAATTTTTTATTTTTTTACGCTCGAACTACTCGTTCAAGCGAGAAATCTAATGAGATTTGGCCTTTTATCTTTGTTTTATCGTTAGTATCTCATTCAAAATAAGTCGTTCGAACTACATTCAAAATTCGTTCGCACGACCTGGACAGTTTTTGTCAGTTTTTGCCAATTTTTAAATTTAACCTTCCACTTCCCCACTAACTTTTTACCTGATTTAATATGTACAGGAATAGTATTTTTTAGCATGACTTTTCCATACTTTCTAAGTGCTCTTGAGCAAACACCTTTATCAAAAAGTATCCTTGGTGTTTGTTAATCAAATGATTTAATCTTTAAAACAAAACCAAGTTTTTACACCCATTGTTTTTTTTATCCACGTTCTAAATATATATTTGCTTTGAGATCACCATTGTTGGCACCAGGTATTTTTCTCATCCTAAATAGAGAAGTTGCCTACGGTGGAATCCATTTTGTTGAAGATTCGTGGTGTGCATATGTTGGAAAGGTCTTCCTATGTTTTGACGGTTGATTCGCCCTAACGGTGGATTCCAAGCCTACGGTGGATTCCGGAGTAATTGACTAGGCGGAGGTTGAAGAATGAAGAAGTATCAAAGCTTAAAAGGCGAGTGGAGGAAGTAATCCTTTTATTGTGTCGTGTGTAAAACCATACCTAGTGGACTTGTGGCTGGATCGTCCGAGGTTTTTCCTGTTGTGGATTTTCTTCGTACATCGCGTCGTTGTTGTATGTTTATTGTTATCTTGCATATTCATCATGTAGATGCATGCTTAGGGGTAACAAGATTAAAAACCAGTTTAATCACAACCTTTGTTTAAATTGGTGCTAATTTAATATGTTGGGTAAGTGTAATTTAATATAATTCAAGTTGCAATATTTAATTTGGCAAAATGCATGTTTTAGTTTGTTTGGCATAATTTGAACTTGAATTGGATTAAATTTGTGTTTAAGTATAAATCCAAATGTTTATTTTGTTTAATCTCATTTTAATTTTGAAGAAATTAAAATTTGGTTAATTTTTATAAGAAATTAAAATTTGGTTAAAATTTGGTTAATTTGGTTATTTTGTAAATCCAAATGTGTGAATTGTACAAGTCTAAACACACATGTGCACAATTATTTCCTAAAATATTTCACTTTTGATTTTTAAAAATGTGAGAATTTTTGAAAATATTTAATAAGTTATTTGAAAATAGTCTCAAAGGTTTTTAAATGTATTTAAAATTATTTTGGGAATTAGTTATGTGCTTTGAACTGTTAAAGCCTCTTGAAAATTGATTTTTGGATTAACCGTTTGCACGGCTCAGTATTGTGCCCATGTGCACGGCTGTGTTCACATGGATACATGTTTTTCCCATGCAGACAGACTTGGCATATTTCCAAATTAAATGGAATCGTGAGCATGATCATAACTAACCATTCTCACGACGGCGCCAAATTTTGAAATAATACTATTTAAAGGCCAATTTTTCCCAACATTTCAAAATATTTGAAAACCTAATAACTCAAATACATTTCTAAGAGGATTTTTGAGGTTAAGAGAAGTTTTCCTTTGCTTCTCCTTCCAATTTCATTTGTTCCCCCCTATTTTTTTAAAACTTAGATCTATGCTTAATTTATGCTTTTGAGCAAAAATTGAGAGTGTTTTGGTTTATATTTTACATAGCATATTCAGTTCAAATCAATATACCTTTGAATTGAATGATCAACCACTTCGTGATTTAAATATAGAGGCATTTCATTATATTCAAGATATTGAAGTGTGGCGCGATTCCAAGGAAAGATAATGGACTTCTTCATTCATTGCATGGATCTTGCGATGGATTCTCATTGACTATGGGAAAGAGTTGAAAGGTTCATAGATAAATACACAATGGGGATTGTGTGAGACATACCTTATTGTCTTACATAAAACTTCTTGCCAAATATAAATTAGAACTGAAGTGCGTCGATGTTTTTTTACCCCTAGGTGGGGGTTTCCCTTATAAATCGTGTCTCATGCTAGCCTTTATATATTTTTAATGGTCTTTTACACAATTGAAAACACATTTCACATAGATATAGTTTGAACCTTAAGAATTGACTTAAAACTTAATTAAGTGTATTAGATCAAGATTTCATCACCGAAATCACTTTATTATCATCTTGTGTGAGTTTTAAAGCATTTGAAAAAGTTTTTTATTTTATAAAATCAGTTGATTTTAGTTTTAAAATTGGTAACATTTTGTGAAAATGTGAAAAGATAACCTAGGATGTTTTCAAACCTATTCAACCCCCAGGTTTGGTGTTCATATTTAATAATGCATTCCACACAACACCTTCACTTGTTGAGATATACGCTTTTAGAGTTTGTGATTACACCAATAACTATCCTCATTTAGACGGATCCGATTATGGACATTGGAAAGTGAAAATGTAAGAGCATTTGGGATCTCATCTTGAAAGAGTGTGAATATCCATAAAAGATGGTTGGCTTCGTGTGAAACAGTCACTGATTAATTGGAGTGAAGCAGAGTTTGTAATGTGCAATTATAGTTCAATTTATTTAAATGTCTTGTTTGAATCGTCTAGTAAGATTGAGAATAATATGATAATCAATTGTGAGATGGCCAAAAAGGCTTGGGATGTTTTGGTATTCATTCAAAATGGAGCTTCGGTGGTGAAAAGAGATAAGTTAATAAGACTTGCGACTAGCTTTGAGATGATGAAAATAAGGCAAGATGAGACTTTCAATGAAAACTATATTTTTTTATCGAAAATCTTCAACACATCTTTCAATCTAGCGTAGAAGATTGAGTAATATCGTATAGTTAATATCGTTGGCTTCTAAGTTTATAACAAAGGTTGTTATTTTCACTCGAGCCGTGAGTGCACATCAACCTTATGTGATCAGTTAGTCTTCGTCGAGCCACGAGTGGATAACTGTCTCATCGATGCCGCAAAATCTATGATCATTTCCAGTTGGCCAACATGATTAAATCCATCTCTGGTATGGAGTCCCTATATTGCAACACAGACTTTTTGTCCTTCCATAAATAGCGGGGGCACGTGTTCTTTTTCCTTGTCTTCCGTTTCACACCTATATTGGCCAATATATTATCCCGTAATTCAGAGGCATGATGAATTATTTTCCTAAAATATATAATATAAGAAAGTTATTGAATTAACATTAAACAAAAATATAATAAAATGTCATATGAAAGTGAAATGTTTGATAAAAATATTGAGATTTTAATACCTTTAGGGCCACCTATATGTTCATCTCCAACTCATTAAACATGTTCCTCCAATCATCGTACCTGGGACAAATATTGACTTTATTAACTCCAATGACCGCATAATTTTATTCATCTTATTTTAAATAATCCTCTCATGCTTACCAAACTTTATGGAATTCTGCTTGACGATCCCGAGATTTGATGACCTGATGTAGACCTATCGTGTAAAAACAGGCTTTAGTAGCATTATCTAACAAAAATAATATGTAAATACTCAATTGGGATATAAGAATTTACATTATGATTCCATTTTTATGGATTTGTCAAGATCTTTGTGAGATCTATGTGTAATTTATGATGGAATTGGAGGAGTAATGAGGATATCATATTTTTTTTAAAGAGAGGGAAAAGGACCTATTTATAGGTCTTGTTAAAAAATTTGTTCCTCCAGGCATAGGGTTAAATTTATCCGTGTGCATCATTTTAGCCAATATGAAATTATGGATAAAGTGGTGTGTGGCCATGCTCACGGGTCAAATCTTTGTTTTGCAAACAGTTTTCGTGTTTGCGGGTCTAAATGGGACCCTAAGAACAGTTTGAATGCAAATGGAAGAAACTTGAAACAAAATCAAATTTAAAATCATGATTTTTTTCCAAATGTATACACAACATACATTCGAGTTAACAAATAACAAATTCGAGATTACATTTAGCTAAATTAGAGATTAAATCCTAGTTTTTTGAAATTTTAATATATCAACCCACATTAGACAAAATAAAGAATAAATTAAAGATTAGATTTTATTGAAAATTACAAAATGGAATCCTCATCATATGCCCAACTAAAATTACTAATCTATATTGAGATTAGATTTTACAACCCAAATAAATATACTCATGTAAAGTGTTTACAAATTGCTTCAAGTTCGGGTCATCATCCAAAATGGATTGATAGTCGGTAGGAGTTGTCAGGTCATCGACACTACTGGTGATATGTTTTGGCACATGTAAGACAACTGACCACGATTCAATGTTGATATAATCCGTGTAAAAACTTTCTTGGGATTTTCAAATTCACAAACAATGGTTAAATGATGTTAAGGACACCATACCGGATATGTTTTGAATTAGACTAATTCAAAAAAGTTTGAATTACACCATAAAAAGTCATTTATGTTCAATGATGTTATTTTCTTCGGCACTCACCTTGAAATATGTAAGAGCCTTATATGAAATTTTGTTGTTTTCTAATGAAGTATTTTGCTCATACAGCCTGGACGATAATATATAACCATTAAACTGATATTTTCTAAACTTGTGTCCTATGAAATTAGGTCCATTAGTGAGACGATGAAGCCTTGATATGGCATAACCCATCTTCAATAATTGAAATCATGGATTATATAAGTTAATTATATCATTTTTAAACTTGCAATTATTATCATTTAATAAGGAACGTGTGGCGTAATAACTACCTCCTGTGACACCTAGAGTCTAAATTCACTGTTTGAATGTGAAATTGTCTTTCGCTTTTTATTGTGTCCATACTCATTATATTTCAACATTGAATTGCAAAATTTATCAAGAAGGTGATCATTTATATTAGATAACAACACGAAGTAAAATTACAAAACCAACTTATACTCTCCATTCCTCATTATCTTCAAGGGTTTCAAACATATAAGGAGACACTTTCTCACATTAAAAACTTTTCAGTTTATCTTGTTTGCCCATTACTTAACCACCTTCCCAAAAAAAAACCTTCATCGACGAACTCATCTCCATCATCTACAATGTTAGCGTCGATCATATATTTCCTAGAAAACACAAAGGCCTCCAAAATAGTGTATTCCTCAACAATGGATCCTATAATGTACCTTGTATTCTTAACATACTCTTCAAAAATTTTCATCAACCTATATACTAAATTTATTAAAACTCAGCAACCCGTATATGAAATTAATCATACTAAATTAAACAGCACCAATTTATATTAGGAAGTATACCTTTCATATGGTTACATCCATCGATATCTTACTTGGTCACAAAGAATTATCTCATCGCACAAGTGCACCAATAAGTGAATAGTGATGTTAAAGAAGGTCGGGGGAAGTAATTTTCTAATACACAAGTTACTTCAGCTAAAGTTGTTTTTGGAGTAAAGTTGTTTTTACAGTCACGATGTGTTTTTGGTTGACTATTGTTGCACACAGGAGTGTGAGGTAAGGGATAGTCTGCATAATGTCCCCTTGTAAAATCTTATTCTTAGAGAAATAATGCTTAAACAATAAGAGACTTATTACATGATCACATGACAATCATGAGACTTCCACTTTTATAGATATTGTGTGGCATAGCTGACAATCGTCTATAAATGTGATGGAAAATTAGAGGGAATTTTAAAATTATATAATATGTCTAAAAGAACATTTGTTTCTTTGCTCGTCAAAGCATATGCCCCAGTAAGAATTATATTTCTCCCACTATTGTCTTCTTTCAGCCATAATTCATCTTAATTTTCAACACTTCAAAATCACGGCATGCATATTCTCCATATTTCAAATGACTTACACTTAGGCATATGATCATAAGATGTTCAACGATGTTCTTCTTGGCATGCATGATATCTTAAACAATGTGCACGAGGTCTCCCTTCAAATATGGTAAGTTAAACAATATTGACCGCCTAGACCACACCTTCCTTTTTTGACTTCATTCTCACTAGGGTTTTTATGCTTGACATTCTTGGATTTACGATTCTTCCCTGGCACATTATATTTACATTTATAGGAACTCCTTTCAATTTCTAATTATAAATTTTTTCTTGTCGATAGCCTATGTTCGGCCCAAACCGATAAAAAATTAAAAATTCTATCAAATCTAAACTTGTGATCGGTAGGCAAGAATATCCTATGAGAATGATATATAAATTTTCCTCTATACTTTAGATGTTGATATATAGTATCCTCTACACAAATGGGCCACCCAAAGTAACTATGAACATTACAACCCAATAAAGTCCCATAAGCTAGGAAGTTATGAATTGTCTAGATTAGCATAACTTTCAATGTGAAATCTTCATGTTTGTTAGAGTCAAATGATTTCACTCTTGCTTTCCATAACCCATTACATTCATCTACCAACATTGCCAAGTAGACACCAATTTCGTCACTTGGTGCCTTTTGCCTGGGTATCAACAAAGACAACATCAAAAATTCTGGTCTCATGCATAATGAATGGTATAGATTTAGGGGTGTTAAGATCACCAGACATACACTTTGATTTGTACTTAGGTTACCGAATGGCTTGAACCCATATGTTGACATAGCCAAATGAATATAACGTTGTTCATTGGTGAAGTATAGGTAATTAAAATTTATGTTTTGTGAACTAGTTATGTCAACGAGATAACACTTGAGATTATCCGCTACTTTCGTCCTAGTGTGCCAAGTCATTCCCTCCTCTATCCATCGTATTGTGAAAAATCTCTTCAACCTGGGACCAACAAAAAAATATGTTAATACATTTTTGGGCACTTTCAAAATTTCACTTCTATTACCAGTCTAACCATGCTCTGGCACATATTTAGGCTCCCTATATATCGGACAATGATCAAGATTTTCGTACTCCTCCTGGTATAGTATACAATCATACTTGCAAGAATAAATTAATTTATACTTCATTCACAAAACTTTCAAATTGTTCTTCATGCTTCGATATTTATTTGGAAGCGTATTCTGCTTGGGGCGAAAACTCTTCACCCAATTCATAATTCCAGTCACACTATTGCCAAACAAATTAAAACAACTCTTCAAACTATGCAAACAAACCATGGTATGCAAAATTATATAATCTTTACCATAATTAGGGTATAATGGTTGGGTCGATTTTACTTTTAAGTATTAGCAGCCATCATCAAGGTTTATCCCGACACCATCATGAGAAATAGAACCTCCACCACAAGATTCGTGGTCGTCTGTATCAGAATCCTCATCATCTCCCAATACATGAATTCCATAAGCATTGCCTATTAGGTAACCTAACATATTACGTTCTACGATATCCTCCTTTTCTTCCACCACTATCCTACCTGACGGTTGTGCGTGAGCTTATTCGGGGATAAAGGGCCAATGTATTTCTCCATGAAACACTCACGCCCGATAATCGTCTTACATACCCTAATTAAGAAAATATAATTTAAACGTTTTCCACTTAAACAATTTTCCATTTCTATAATGTGCACAAGGACATGATAACTCTTCATCGTTGAGGCACCACTTTACGAATTGTACAAACTCGTTTACACCTCTACAGTATACATCCCCGAGTCTGCTTGTCTCACTCATCCACTCTTTTCATAGAGGATCCCCCATAATAGCTTCTAGAAATCGTTACCTATAGTTTTTAAACAAATGGGGTAAGAATAGTTCTAAACCAACGGGTCTAATTATTGAAGAACGTTCACTGTGTTATTTGTCATTTTCACCCAAATTATATTTTAAACCCTACCAGTGAGATTATTTATAATAAAGGGTTTTTTACAACCTATCATGTTGAAATAATTAGCAACGTATCGTGTTCAAATAATAATATTAAAACACTATGATGTTGGAACCCTAAATGGCGTATAAATACCAAATTGGTTCTATTTATACTTTATAACCTAGCGGAATCCAACTTTCAAAACCTACGTAAATTTGAAGAATATTAAAAATTATCAAAGAACATTCATGTTTTTTGTCATTTTCAATCAAATTATACTTTATAACCTACACGTGACATGTTTTATAATAAAGGGATTTTTACTAATTAGTCTCGCTTTATAGGTCCAATTACAAAATGTCATTGTAAATAGGACTTATCTGTCAAGCTCCCTTAAATAAACTCACAAATTATATTTTTAAATAAAACCATAAATTATATTTTAAATAAATTCACTAATTATTTTTTTAAATAAACCCACAAATTATATTATAAAATAAACTCACATTATTTCTATCAATATCAAACCTAGATTTTGCACAAATTGTTTCTAACAATATCAAAGTCATACATGTATATACAAATAGTTTAGAAACAAGATTATAAATAATATTAAACAAATATACAATTCAAATATTAAAATTCTAAAGAAAATGGTCAAACCTAGTTTTCATACAAAATGATTTCAAGAATAATAAGGTAATATATCTATATAGAACTACCTTACAAGCCATACACATACCATTTCATATGTATATACGCACACACACAGTCTCTCTCTCTCTCTCAAGTGAGAGAGAGAGTAAATAAAAATGGGAGATTTTGACCGGGGGAGGGGGTGAGGGGGAGAAAGAGAGACGGCTTAATGAGAGATAGGAAGTAACGTGACATATTTTGGTCGAAAGAAGGGTTTTAGCTGGATGTCTTCCATCAGAATTGTCACCATCCTATAAGGACCGTGACAAAAAAAATTATCTTTGACCTTGTCACGATCCTTGGCCATGACATGATTGTGAAAAATCTTGTCACGGTCAAGGACTGTGACAAGTACTGACCCAAAAAGTATGATAATTTTGGTGTTTTGATGTAGTGTCTGTATCATCTTATGTGTATTTTTATAATAGTCATAACTAAATAAAATGAGTTTTATGGGTTTTTCCATGGAATGGCTAAAGGGGTAGATTGAAAATATGTTGAATACCAATTTAAAATGATGTTTAAATTTAGTAAATTAATTTTGTGACAAAACACTGAGTATTGTATAAACAATTACATAGCTTGTATTCATATTGATGACGTAGGTGAAAGACTTGATCCCATTGAATAGTCTTGCACATCTTTTGACTTTAACGGATCTAACACTTGTACTTTGATTCCGAATAAGGAGTAATTTGAAATTTTATTTTTAAGGTTGTGATTGTTTGACATATAAATTTTGCACACACACATGTTATTTGAAAAACATCTTTTTCAAATTTTTATATTGCAAAATCTTTCAAGTTTTGTAAAGTTTTTATAAGAAAGAGGGCCTTTGATTAATTAAAACCTTGACATATTTTGAAACAACATCCTTGTGCACATGGCATTGATTTTTAAATTTTTTATGCTTTCTTTATGCTTGTGAAACATCCTTGTGTGCATATTTTGAAACAACATCCTTGTGTGCATATTTTGAAACAATATTCTTGTGAAACAACACCCGTATTTTTTATGCTTTCTAAATTTGGGGATTTATTAAATTTAATGTGAGTTATTAATTTAAAATAAATTCGAAAATTAATTATATTTTTATAATTACTAACGTGATGTGAGTTAGTAAGTATGGGAAACTTGTTGAATATTACTGATGAGCAAAGTAATAGATGATATTGGTTCTATTAAATCTCACGAGTGAATAAAATGACAAATTTTGAAAATTTAAGTCGGGACGCGCCTGTGTCGTGTCGGGACTAAATATCGATTAATAAAAGTGAATAAATTATAAGTTGCTCGTATGGTCATTTTGAGTGCGCCAAAGTGTCCGGAAGGGTCGAGATAGTCAGAAAAGTATACCCGGGGATTTAGTTTGGATCTCGGGGCATTTTTAAGCTTAATTAGTATCCCGGGAGGGCATTTTGGACATTTTGTAATTTTGGGTAATTAAACCCACGAATTTTCAAGGATTATATCAGATGCCTAGGGTTGTCTTCTAGGGTTAACACAACCAAAGACAAGTGACGGCCATAGGAGAGGGAAAGAGAGAGCTTGCCAAGGAGTTCTAGGCCGAAAACTCCTCCGTTTGCGCCGCTGTCGCCGCCAAACGATAGATCAAGTTGCAAGGATCATAACCACACTGATTTGAGCACAAATCAGAGACCAAAAATCCCCAGACAAGTATTTATCTTGCTTAATTTCGTTAATGCTTCATTCATGTTAGTTTAGGGTTGATTAGGATGAGTTATATGAAAGAAAACCCATGTTGGAAATTAGAAAATTTCATGTTTTAGTGATTTAAATGATAATCTAGAAATCCCCTTTATATACAGAGGCTTAACCATGGATTTATGATGAATTAGAAGTAGTATTTCTGGAGAAAGAATGATCTGAATTAAGTTAAAGAAATTTTTAGGGTTCATGAGTATTGTATGAATTTGGGCAATTTTAATCCATGAATCTTAATGAAACTCGCATGCTTTACGTTAAATATTGTCCATTTGGGTTTAGGACGTTTGTGGTATAAATTTCTGGGAGTTTGGGAGTTAAAACTTTGGATTTGAATGAGGCTGGATGATAGAACCCGTAACTGGTTTTCTGCAGAATTCGCCATACCTGTTTGATCGATCGATCGAACCAGGAGTATCGATCGATTGACGCATCGATCGATCAAGCTCCTGCCATCGATCGATCGACCCCTCCTGGTAGACTCATATTTTCCCTTCTAAATAGTTGAATTCAATTTAAATGTGTAATAATCTTTGGACATTCTTATGAAAATATTTTGGGAGGTAAAGAAGACCAGTAGGACTTATTAAAAATATGAAATCTTTAATGTAAGACGAGATTTACATTTTCGGGGATGTTTACATAAAAGGGATGATGGAACTATGTATTAAAGAAAGAGACGCATAAGATAGTTACGTTGGAAAATAAATGAGTACCTACTGAAATTACACTTGGGCGTATAGAAATTCACGAGTGTCACTTGATTAGTTGGAATAATCCCACAAATTAAGATAAGAGGCAACCGTTATACGTAATAACTAAATAACGAATAATAAGGACAAATGTCATAATTATGGGTTATGAGATGTACCTAAATTTGATATGGTAATAGTAGTATATTTGTATGACTGTGTTTATGCATATACTATATACGTGTGAAAATCATTCCCACTCTACTTGCTATCCCTGAGGTTACCGCGCTGGGACAGTCTTATCTCGATGAGACCTTTATGGGGGATATTGACTCGTACCCTAGAAGATAGAAATCCTTTGGTACAGGCTATCGAATCGATAGTTCAGACGGTCCTAAGAGACGTGAGGTCATGTGCTGACCTCTTAGAGACCTGGAATCTATGCTTCGCCTCAATATTGTTTGCGTTTGTGTTAGTACAGTTCGAGAGTGATTCCGAACTTGTATTTCCCTTAGTACGAGTGATACGGGGATTGGATAGCAGAGTATGCCCGCACCATAATTATTATGTGGGGTGCCGTTAGAATATATATAATATATGAGTATTTAATATATATATATTAAATTCTGGAATTTGGGAACTACCTACTGTGTTTATGGTAAGTAAGATATGAATAATTATTTCAATTTGGGAATAAGTGTTTGAAAAGTATAATATATTGCTGAGAGACTTTATTAGTAAATAAGGTTAAATGAGAACTATGTTGTTAAATGAAATGAACCTCTTAAACAATTGAATTTGTCAGATTAAAATCTTACGAGCGGCATAAGATAAGATAAGATAAGTTAAACCGTTGGGAAGGTTAGTACGATATGCGTGCACATTAGAAGAGAGGTGAGAATTTCTCAAGGGAGTGTCGCACTAATATGTTGTTGTATTGGCCAGTAAACATTTTAAATACTTGCTAAACAAATTTTAAATCGTTTTTACAATCGGGCTCTGACCCGTTTCCATTTTCTTTTCTCTCTTGTATATATATGTATATATTACACGTGCCTAGCCACAGGGGCGTCTTGCATAGGATCCTTTGGAAGGAACGCGCTGCAGCTTAGGTGGGAGTTGCAGGCCTCTTGCTTAGACGACCTCATTTCTTGATTCCACTCCTAGCATTTATTTTATCAGTTGCGCATGTGTCTCCCTTTTCCATTATTCAGTTGTTTTATTAGATATTGTAATTCATTTATTTCCAGTATTTACACTTTGGATTTTTATTACTGTCAGGATGTTTTCCTTTAAGTTTTAATGTTGGGATTTATTTGTTGAATGTTTAATTCTTTGGGATTATAAGTTATAGGATAATTGTTGTGTGATTCTTTAAATTGTGAATTATGTAAAGTTTTAAATGTTGGTTTATAAAATAAAATTTGGAAAGTAATGTCTAAAAATGGTTTTGAAACTTAGCTTAATTATCTAGGGTGTTTAAATTGGAAAAGTTACTTTTACGACAGTGATGCTAAGAATGAACCAACTGTTCACCTTGATTTTAATTTAATAAAGGAGTGATCGTCCGGTATTTAATTAGGCGGGGTGTATCAGAGCATCAAGTTCTAGTGTCCTTAGGATCTGTATGGCTTATTTCGCTTTCAGCTTAACGTTTTTGTTATAGAGCCCTATTTTAGGATTGTTGTATTCTTGCTTTTACGATTACATCTTCAGCTATTTGAGATTTGATAATAATTGTAAGACTAATAAATTTCTTCACGTTTCAGATGCCTTCGAGACGTGCACCAAAGGATAGGCGTGCCCAAGCCGAGCAGCCAGCAGCTCCGGCTCAGGGAACGATGAATGCTAATGAGGTAGCCGCTATTGTTGATCAGGAGGTGAATGCCGTGTTAGCGGTAGTACAGCAGGCTCCACCCTAGATTCAGGCATTGGCGCCAGTACCTGCACAGTTTCCATCAGCATGGGAGCAAGTTAAAGATGCCTTTCAGAAGGCGCATTCCCCTGAGTTATCGGGTAGTTCAGATATCATCATTGTCAGCTAATGGAAGAAAGATATCCAGAGGCATCTGCGTATGTATGAGTGCACGAATGTGTAGAAATAGTTGTTGGCCTCATTTAAGCTAGTGGGAGCCGCTTTGCAGTGGTGGGAGTCCACCACCACCTTGGAGAAGAGGGATACTATTCCGATTCAGTCATTCTGGGAGCGGTTTGACTGCAAGTATTTTCCATCCGCCGTGTAAACTGAGATAAGGTGAAAGTTACTGAACTTGAAGCAGGAAAATTCCACTGTTGCTGAGTATGAAGAGGAGTTCACAAGACTTCTCACTATAGTGCCAGATGAGGCACCCACTGAGGGTAAGAAGATACTATTGTTTGTGGACGGGTTAGATTAGAGGATCCGTTAGCACCTTATAGGGAATCTGTCTCTGAGTACCTTCAGAGATGTACTCAATGCTGCTTTACTACACTGCCAGGATCACCCCTTCCATCTGCAGGCAAGCAAATGGGCAGGAGAGTTTCGTCCAGCAGGGCAGGACAGGGGGTAGTGGCACTAGTGGAGCACCAACATCTCAGGGGCAGACTCGTCAGCATGAGCAGAGTTCCCATCAGGGGGACCCTGCCAAGCGATTCTGATCAGGTGATCCCAGGCAGGGATTTTAGGGATTTAGGCAGGGTCAGCAGAGCCAGCCTAATCAGCAGGGCCAGCAAAGCCAACATCGCCAACAGCAGGGTCAGCAGCAAGGCCAACAGGGCCAGTGGCGGGGGGGTAACGGCCAACAGGGTTGTGGTCAGTAGGATCAGAGGGGAGGTAATTTCAGAGGCCGATGTTTTGTGTGCGGCAAGCATGGCCATAAGCGCCAGGATTGTCCAGAGGATGATAGGTCCCCACAGCAGCAGGGTGCCCGTAATGAGCCACAGAGGCCACTTTTTCCAGTCGCCCTCCCAGCACTAGCTCAGGTACCAGCCCTACCAGCCATTCCATCTGCTTCAGTGCAGCAGGGGCAGTTACAGTACGAACGTGTCTATAACGTCCACCAGGCTGCAGCCCCGATTGAGGGTATGTTTCCCATCCATGGTACTATGGGTATGGTTTTATTTGATACTAGGGCGACGCACTGTTTTATAGCTACCCATTTTGCTAAGGCCTTAGGGTTATTAGCCACAGCAGAGAGCACTGTGACGTGTGTAGACTCACCATTGGGAAATAGATCGTTAATTTTCGTTAATTTCTCAAGGGAGTGTCGCACTAATATGTTGTTGTATTGGCCAGTAAACATTTTAAATACTTGCTAAACAAATTTTAAATCGTTTTTACAATCGGTCTCTGACCCGTTTCCATTTTCTTTTCTCTCTTGTATATATATGTATATATTACACGTGCCTAGCCACAGGGGCGTCTTGCATAGGATCCTTTGGAAGGAACGCGCTGCAGCTTAGGTGGGAGTTGCATGCCTCTTGCTTAGACGACCTCATTTCTTGATTCCACTCCTAGCATTTATTTTATCAGTTGCGCATGTGTCTCCCTTTTCCATTATTCAGTTGTTTTATTGGATATTGTAATTCATTTATTTTCAGTATTTACACTTTGGATTTTTATTACTGTCAGGATGTTTTCCTTTAAGTTTTAATGTTGGGATTTATTTGTTGAATGTTTAATTCTTTGGGATTATAAGTTATAGGATAATTGTTGTGTGATTCTTTAAATTGTGAATTATGTAAAGTTTTAAATGTTGGTTTATAAAATAAAATTTGGAAAGTAAAGTCTAAAAATGGTTTTGAAACTTAGCTTAATTATCTAGGGTGTTTAAATTGGAAAAGTTACTTTTACGACTGTGATGCTAAGAATGAACCAACTGTTCACCTTGATTTTAATTTAATAAAGGAGTGATCGCCCGGTATTTAATTAGGCGGGTCGTCACACCCTCTAGGATATTTGAAATAACCCAAAATCGTAAAAGGTTTGAGAATATATATTGAATCTACTGAGAAGTTATAAAGGTCATGGACAACAACTCAACTCATGGTTGAAAGCACTAGCTTGTGGCCTGTGTTGAAAGTCCACATATTTTACACCTTAGAGGTCTCAAGAAAATCCAGTGCGTGGATTAATGACATGGCCCGGTTGCTCTTATTTCTTGCATACCAAGTTTTTTGGAAGCCTTTTTAAATATTCCATCTTAACAATACTTATCCACAAGTCACGTGCATTGTGCAAGTGACACCCCTACTATAAATAAAGGTTCTAACCTCCTTATTTAAGAAGGAAGATCTACGTAATGAAGTGCTTCCCATATCTCTCCAACTTCTCTACACTGGAGCCCACACTCTAATCACTTGCTCTAATAATATGAATCACTACATGTCGCAACATCTTCCAGGCTCAGTACAGAGTTTGCAGACTCCACTAAACAAAACTTGTATGTTTATGCATTTACCTTATTTCTCTCCTCTTATATGCCTCTAAGACCCCCCACAAACTTATATTATTACATGAATATATTGAGAATCAAGCTCAATAACGGACATAGGCTCGTATTAACGTCTAAGTCGCTTTAAATCTTGCGTTTATCACTCGTTATCTCTCTTTTATTCTATTTCTATACATTGATTGTTGTGTATGGCTTTAATGGCATGGTTTATTCTAATCGATCCATTTTTTGTGCAACAATGGCGTCGTTTGTGAAAAAAGAGGTGTTTTTACCAAGTTTCTCATAAATCGGTTCCATTATACCCTATTTCATCTATAAGGATCTTCGGATCTACATCTTGTGGGTGAGATTTTAGTGGATAAACCCATATTTTCATATAAACACATTAAGGGGATCTCCATCTTTTCAAATCTATTTTTCGAAGCTAATCTTGAGGTTTTGGGGCAAATCCATTTACCCTAATGATTTTTTCATATCTAAATCTTGCAAAGAAGCTTGACACACCACAACCTCATGAAGATTGGAAATTAGGGATGCACATATTTTCTACCTTAACTGCACTTTTAGGCATTTTTTGCTATGTTATGACTTATATAGTAAGTATTTTTTGCTAAACTTATTTCACTTTGCACATAAGCACTTGTTATTCATAGGTTCACACCCCCAAAGACTTTTTAGTCTAATTCTTGGGGTGGAAACTCATATTTGTTCAAATTTGAGAGAAAATCTATGCTCTGCCCCCGACTATCCGGGGTCTAAACATATTGTCATGCTACAGACCGTGGCCTCCAGTCGACAGCTTAGGCCAATTTTTCTATTTTTGGAATATTTGGCATTTCCTATTATAAAATTGTTATCTTTTATATCAAAGATGCCAAAAATGCATAAACCCCTATAACATGTTTTATGGCTTATGGGTCAAGTTAAATTGTATAAGTCTAGGTTATAGGATTGAAAATTGATGATTCCACAAGCAAAATCCAACAAGGCGATTTCCTTTAGGATCGATAAACTGCCCAGATAGGTTAAGATGATTTTTCTAACTTTTCAGATACGGTTCCATCCAAGGGCATGTGATCGGTAAATTATGCGCTAAAAAAAACATCCTTGTAGAATACCATATTCGATCGTATTAATCACAATGGAAAAATTCGTTGTAAAGTATGAAATCCACAGCCTCATACTTTATTGGCTTAATAGGATGCTGAGTCAATGGAACCGATCGCATCCCATTATTATTATTTAATTATGTTTGACTCTTCTTACTCTATGATTATTGGATTTCTCACTGTGTTTAGTTCATCTCAAAGAAAAGATTTTCTGGAGAACTAACGATTTTAAGAGAGAAAGATCATGGAAAGTAGTTCAGGGTCAGGCCCCCAAAACACTAAAGACATGGCCCACTTGATGAGATGCATCAACCATTTGTACGAGAGTCAGGCATCACTTTAAGTCCAGATCAAAGTCCTCAAACAGAGAATTTTTATAGTTGAGTTTGCGTCCCTCACTAATGCGTTGATGGACAAAGAACCTAAGGCGAAGACTGAGTCCATGGTCTCTAATAGGAAGACTAGGGCAGACTGAGGAAGCATAGAGATTATCCATAAAGGCTATATAAAGAGTTCACTGTGACACCCCGACTAATTAAATACCGGGTAGCTACTCCTTTATTAAATCAATACAAAATGCCAAGTTGGTTCAGTTAATATCATCACTGTCGAAAACATTTTAATAATTACTAACCACCTAGTATTTAAAAAGTAAGTTGCCAAATTTTAAGTTAAGTCTGATTAACATGCAATAAAAGAGTAATGGAAGAACAACATAATCCATTCACCATAATGAAGTAATAAATAACCAACGAAGTAATAACAGTCCGGAGGAAAACTCATCACAACAATCCCACAACTGAAAATAAAATGACAAGTCTGAATCCTGAATTAATTACATGCCCGAAGACTGAATAACAGAAATAAATGAAATATCTCTAAAGAAATGGGCGACATGCCCTACAACTGATAAATACTGAATAGAGAGTCAATATAGAAGAAGCATCTACAAGCAAAGTCCTGTAACTTCCACAAACATCTACAGCTCGTCACCTGAATGAGGATCCTAAGCATGGTGTCCTTGTGGCTGGGTACCTAAAATGGTTTTTACAAAAATAGATTTGAAAGCAAATGGGTCAGAGCCCGAAAGTGGAAATCATTTTAAAAACAGCAAGTGTTTTAATAACATTAAAACATTAAATGCAAAATACATGTTAGGACGTGCACTCACATGAAATTCTCACCTATCGACTACATGTGCACTCCTAACGTACCGTACCCATCTAAATGACATCCATATCTAACCAAACCGTAATAAGTTCTACCCCTTACTACTCGATCCCCATATTACACTCTAGCGTTATCAATTGAAATAGAGAGCTTTACTTAAACTCAGATTCTCAATTTGTAATACAATTCACTATCAGTTAACCCGTTATGTTTTCTCGAAACGATTCCATATTTATACACACAATACCACATGAAAGTTCCCATTAATTAAGAGTATATTATTCACGTCATAAATATACAATACAAGCACCCCGAGACTAAGCTGCGGTGCACACATACTCTGCTATCCATCCCGGTACATCACGTACATAAGGATCACGTATTCCGAATCTCTCAGGAATCGTTCTCAGATAACAACATCACAAATAATGGAGGCGAACACAGTCACATCACATGGGTCACGCACATACCTACGCTCCCACGATCAGCAGACTTATTAATATCCCAATAAGTCCTTCTCTGACCTATGTTCATCGAGGTAACCAATCTAAATCTGGGCAACACAAGGATTAGAAGGCCCTAAGCGAACGTAAACCTCCCGTGATAGCAAGTATGGTAGGTATGTCATACACATAAAAGCAATACCTATACTAAGTATGCACACATCTTAGAAATCACCATAGTATATTAGTGGTACACTTCTCATTCGTACCGACATATAAGGCTACACAATTTATATGTTCCCGGTTAATATAATAAATTAGGCCGTCAATAGTTCTCGCACCGTAATAGACACTCACGTCCTATTCCATAATTCCCCTTAGGTTCAAACTACACTTCTAGGTTTCACTCCTCATTATACCTCAAATGCCCCTACTATATCAATCAATCAACAAGAAAGTGCTATCTCTACATATAATCAAGGTTACGGGACACTCGGGATCAAAACAGGCTAAAAAGCCTAAACTGTCAGCTCGTTAGAAGTCTCGTTCGAACGAGGCTGTTCGAACGAGAGTTCGTTCGAACGAACTGGGCCTTCTAACGAGATCTCATTCGAACGAAATTCATCGAACGAACATCCCTCTCGTTAGAAGTCAGACTGTCAACTCGTTAGAAACTCGTTCGAACGAGCTCGTTCGAACGACCTGGGCAGGTCTTCTAACGAGTGGCCAGATTCGAGCCCAGAAATTCCTTTACTCGTTTTTCAAATTTCTCTACACCTCTAATCTCCTCTAAACATCGTTCCAACATCAATTTAAGGTTCCTAATTCGTACTAAACATTCATAGATCATATCTAAACGTTTATATAGGGCTAATACATCTTAAACATCATCAAATCATCAAATCCCTTCATTTATCCCCCAAATTACATGAACATGAACCCTAAAATTTATAAATCATCAATGAGCCTAATCAAATTCGTTTTTGTTTCATCCAAGATATTATTATCATCAGAATAATCACCTACATACAATTCTACATGCAATTCCTCGTCAATATACAAGATTCTAATTCCAAATTTAATGAGTTTTCATCCAACTCCCAAACAAATACAATTATAACAAATTCCTACGCATGGAAGAAGCATTCTCTGAAATTAATTTGAATTAAACCACTTACCATATTTGAATCTCTGATTTTGATGTCGAATTGATGGTTGGTTCTCTCTCTTTCTGCAGAATCCTTCTCTCTTCTCTCTCTACAAGCTTTCTTCTCCAAGTAACAATGGTGGCTAGGGTTTTTGCCTAAGGAACTTTTGGAACAATTTCTAATAAGCCCCGTAGTCCAATAAGTCTTAAGATGTGGTTAGTGGGTTTAGTGGCAATTTCCAAGTCATCTTTTTAATTCCCAATTTTCGTAGGTTTTAATTCCCAAAATTACCAAACTACCCTTATACGTTGTCGGTATGGCCTAAAAATTCCCCGGGACCCAAACTAAACCTCCGGCTAGTGTTTTCTGACTATTTCGACCCTTCCGGACGCGTTGGCGCACTCAAAACGACCATACGGTTAATAGAAATAAAATTCACTCTTTAATTATCATAATTATATATTTGACGCGACTGTCACACGCGTCTCAACAAAATTCCCAAATTGTCGTACTTCAATCTCACGACAAATTTCATAATTCAATATTCATATATAATCATATATGCACATTATAATCAAATACCAACTCGCATCACGCTAGTATTTTAATCCGGATTAATTTCCAATTAATACGCATTTTATTCAATTAATCCCATAAATAAATATCACAAAAATACGGGGTATTACATACTTCCCCCCTAATAACAGGATTTTGTCCCGAAATTCGGAACTAGAAAGTACCTGATAAGAACAACTCTAGATAACGTTCTTGCATCTCATCCTCGCGCTCCCATGTGGACTCCTCGACATTATGATGTCGCCACTGAACACGCACTAACGAAACTATCTTTGACCGCAGTTTCCGCTCACTTCGGTCCAAAATAGCAATCGGCCCCTCCTCGTAGGAACTATCAGGCTGGAGATCGATGTCCTCCAAAGAAATGTGTGAATGAGACAAATCGTCTCTAAGATATTTCCTTAGCGAGGAAATATGAAATACATCGTGAATCCGATGCAAATGCTCCGGTATTCCAAGCTTATACGCAACCGGTCCAATCCGCTCAATAATAGGAAATGGTCCCACATACCTCGGTGCCAACTTCCCTTTCTTCTCGAAACGCATAATCCCCTTCATAGGAGATACTCTGAGCAAAACCTGGTCCCCCACTTGGAACTCTCTGAAGAACCTCTTCACATCAGCATAGCTCTTCTGCCGATCCTGAGCTACCCGAATGCGACTACGAATCAATTATGTCCTTGCTGAAGTATCCTGAATCACTTCCGGCCCAAGTAGTTTGTTGTCTCCCACCTCCAACCAACATGCTGGGGAACGACAAGGTCTACTGTACAACGCCTCAAATGGAGCCATACCAATGGTGAACTGGTATGAGTTATTGTAAGCAAACTCCACCAGTGGCAGATACTACTCCCATCCACCCCCAAAATAAATGATACTCATACGTAGCATGTCCTCCAACATCTGGTTTGTACGCTCCATTTTCCCGTCGGTCTGCGGGTGGTACGCCGTACTCAACCGCAATTCTGTGCCCATGGCCTCCTGAAAACTCTCCCAAAACCGTGAAACAAATATCTTGTCTCGGTCATACACGATATTTAGGGGCACACCGTGAAGTCTCACTATCTCTGCAATAAAGAGCTGGGCATACTGTCCCGCAGTGTAGTCTGTCCTTACGGGTAGAAAATGAGCGACTTTGGTCAACCTGTCCACAATTACCCAAATGGAGTCGTGACCTCTCTGTGACGTAGGCAATCCCGTGATAAAGTCCATGGAGATGCTCTCCCACATCCACATCGGGACCTCCAATGGCTGTAGAAGTCCTGACGGCCTCTGATGATCCACTTTAACAAGCTGACAAGTGGTGCATTTTGAAATAAACACGGCAATATCTCTCTTCATCCCGCTCCACCAATACTGTCGTCTCATGTCTTGGTACATTTTATCCCCACCGGGATGTACCGCGAACCGTGAGCCGTGCGACTCTGCCATCACCTTGTGCCGCAATTCCTCCCCTTCCGGAACTACCAATCTCCCATTGAAGCGTAATCCCCCGTCTGAGCTAACGGTATAGGATTCGGCTCCCTTTGCTAGTAACCGAACTATCAGCTCCTGACAGAACGAGTCATCTGCTTGTGCTTTTATCACTCTCGTGACAATCTGCGGCGTAACAGTCATTACTGACATGAATGATCGGGCCACTGCATCCTGGTGTCCCAACTCCTTCCACTTTGCCTTCCACACCCCTGCCACTTCATCTACTGGCCTACGGCTCAACGCGTCTGCTACCACGTTAGCCTTTCCCGGGTGGTACTGGATATTAAACTGATAGTCCTTCACAAACTCAAGCCACCTTCGTTGCCGCATATTCAACTCTTTTTGCGTGAATAGGTACTGTAGGGACTTTTGGTCCGTGAATAATCGAAACTTCTCCCCCAAAAGGTAATGTCTCCATATCCGAAGGGCAAAAACAACTGCCGCCAACTCCAAGTCATGAGTGGGGTAATTCTTCTCGTGAGGCTTAAGCTTACGGGAAGCATAAGCTATGGCCTGACTCTCCTGCTGTAATACACCTCCAAGTCCTTGTAAGGACGCATCGGTGTAGACTAGATACTCAACTCCCGGTCTCGAAAATGCTAACACAGGTGCTGAGGTCAACTTATCCTTCAACTCATCGAATGCCAACTGACAGACATCACTCCATATGAATGGCACACCCTTACGAGTCAGATGTGTCAAAGGACCCGCTATCTTCGAAAATCCTCGAATGAACCTCCTGTAGTATCCTGCTAGTCCCAAGAAACTACGGATCTCCGTCGGTGTCGTGGGCTATCCCCACTCCCTCACCGCGGATACTTTCCCCGGATCAACAGATATCCCCCGGTCGGAAATAATGTGTCCCAAAAACTGGACCTCCTTTAGCCAAAACCCGCACTTCTCATATTTTGCATACAGCTCGTTCTGTCGTAGCGTCTGCAAAACTTGCCTCAAATGCTCGGCGTGCTCCTCCTCTGTTTGGGAGTAAACTAGAATATCATCGATGAAGATAATGACAAACTGATCTAGGAAATCCCTGAACACCCTATTCATCAAGTCCATAAACGCTGCTGGAGCGTTGGTTAAACCAAAAGGCATAACCCGAAACTCGTAAGAACCATATCTCGATAAGAACGCAGTCTTTGAAACATCCTCTTCCCTGATACGCAACTGATGGTATCCCGATCTCAAATCAATCTTTGAGAAGAAAGAAGCTCCTCTCAACTGGTCGAATAAGTCATCGATTCGAGGCAACGGATACTTATTCCGTATTATGACCTTATTCAACTCTCGGTAGTCCACACACAATCTCAGTGAACCATCTCTCTTCTTCACGAATAACACAGGGGCACTCCACGGCGAAGTACTCCTCCGTATAAACCCCTGACTCAATAACTGCTCAATCTGATCCCGTAGCTCTACGGTACGGTGCGCGTGCTATAGGTCTCGTATCTGGCAATAAGTCTATGTCAAAGTCTATCTCTCGACTGGGAGGTAGGCCTGGTATCTCCTGAAACACATCGGAATACTCCCTGACAACCGGGATCGAATCGAAAGGGATCACAACCTCCTTAGAGGTATCCTCCTCTAGGTAGTACAAATGAGCGGTCGAGCCTCCCTCTGGGCGAGGCATCGCCACTACAAACAGCTCTTGCCCCAGAATCGCAAAAACAATGCTCCCACCGAAGCAATCAATCATGGCTCTATAATCAGCGAGCCAATCCATACCGATAATCACATCGTGCACATGCATATCTAATACCAACATGTCGGCAGGTAATACCAGACTACCAATCTCTACCCCCACTCCCCGGCATATAAAGAAAATAAGCAACCGACTCCCCAATGGTGAGTCTACACACGTCACTGTGCTCTCTGCTGTGGCTAACAACCCTAAGGATTTCATAAAATGTGTAGCTATAAAACAGTGTGTTGCCCCGTATCAAACAAAACCCTACCCATAGTACCATGGATAGGAAACATACCCTCAATCGCGGGTGGTGCCTGTGGAGCTGCTGCCTGGTGGACGTTATAGACACGTCCATACTGTAACTGCCCCTGCTGCACAGGAACTGCTGGAATGGCTGGAAGAGCTGGCACCTGGGCTGGAGCTGGAATAGAAGGTGGAAAAGGTGGCCTCTGTGGCTCATGTCGAGCACCCTGCTGCTGTTGCGGGGCCCTACCCCTATCAGGGCAGTCCTGGAGTTTATGGCCAGTCTTGCCACAAACGAAACACTTCCCCGGGAAGTTTCCCCCTCTCTGCCCTTACTGCCCCCGGCCCTGGTGGCCGTTACCGTTCCTCTGCTGGCCCTGCTGAAACTACTGTTGACCATTATGATCCTGATGGTTCTGATGGCCCTGCCGGAAACCTCCCTGCCCGTGCCTGAAATTTCCCGACCTGAACCTCTTGTGATCCCCCTGCTGGGAACCCTGATCACCCTGCCTCTGTCCCTGAACAGAATATGCCCCACTGGCACCATTTCCCCCAGTCTTGCCCTGATGGCTGGACTCTCCTGACCTCTTGCCTTCAGTCATGTGAAAGCGATGGTCCTGGCAGTGTAACAGTGCAGCGTTAACCACATCAGAATAAGTGGCTAACGATAGGTTCCCTAACAAGTGCTGACGAATCCTCCATGTCAACCCGTCCGTAAATTTCTGTATCTTCTTCTCATCTGTCGGTATCTCATCCGGAACAATGTTCAGAAGATCAGTGAATTCGGCCTCATACTCGGCCACAGTCTTACCCTCCTGCTTGAGGCTCATCAACTTCCTCCTCATCTCCGTGTGAACAGCTGACGGAAAGTACTTGCGGTCGAACCGCACCCAAAACTCCTGGATAGTGAGAGTATCTCTCTCCTCCACGGTGGTAATAGACTCCCACCACTGCAGTGCAGACCCCACTAGCTTAAAGGTAGCTAGTATCTGCTTCTGGACATCGGTGCACTCATACATCCTCAAGTGCCGCTGAATATCCTTCCTCCACTGACTCGAAACTACCACATCGGAGCAACCTGCGAACTCCGGAGTGTGTGCCTTCTGAAAAGCATCACGTACACGTTCCCAAGCAGAAGGGAATGCATGAGCCTGAACTGGCGTGGCTATCGGTGCCTGAGGTGGTGCCTGCTGAACTACAGCTAGTGCGGCATTTACTGCCTGGGCCACAATGGCTGCAACCTCGGCGGCATTCATCGTACCCTGAACTGGTGCGGGCTGTGGTTCTGGCGTAGCATCCCAGGGAACCCGCTGTGCACGTCGTGGAGGCATCTGAAATAAGAATGAAGTTTATAAGTTCGCAGTTATAAACTTGAAATGGCTGAAGAACGTAGCATATACAAGAGAATACAACAGTCTTAAAATATAGGGCTCTACATCAAAGAAAGCTCAGCGGAAAACATAATAAGCCGTACAGATCCTAAAAGACACTAGAACCTGATGCTCTGATACCACCTGTGACACCCCAACTAATTAAATACCGGGTAGCTACTCCTTTATTAAATCAATACAAAATTCCAAGTTGGTTCAGTTAATAGCATCACTGTCGAAAACATTTTAATAATTACTAACCACCTAGTATTTAAAAAGTAAGCTGCCAAATTTTAAGTTAAGTATGATTAACATGCAATAAAAGAGTAATGGAAGAACAACATAATCCATTCACCATAATGAAGTAATAAATAACCAACGAATTAATAACAGTCCGGAGGAAAACTCCTCACAACAATCCCACAACTGAAAATAAAATGACAAGTCTGAATCCTGAATTAATTACATGCCCGAAGTCTGAATAACAGAAATAAATGAAATATCTCTAAAGAAATGGGCGACATGCCCTACAACTGATAAATACTGAATAGAGAGTCAATATAGAAGAAGCGTCTATAAGCAAAGTCCTGTAACTTCCACAAGCAGCTACAGCTCGTCACCTGAATGAGGATCCTAAGCATGGTGTCCTTGTGGCTGGGCACCTAAAAGGGTTTTTACAAAAATAGATTTGAAAGCAAATGGGTCAGAGCCCGAAAGTGGAAATCATTTTAAAAACAGCAAGTGTTTTAATAACATTAAAACATTAAATGCAAAATACATGTTAGGACGTGCACTCACATGAAATTCTCACCTATCGACTACATGTGCACTCCTAACGTGCCGTACCCATCTAAATGACATCCATATCTAACCAAACCGTAATAAGTTCTACCCCTTACTACTCGATCCCCATATTACACTCTAGCATTATCAATTGAAATAGAGAGCTTTACTTAAACTCAGATTCTCAATTTGTAATACAATTCACTATCAGTTAACCCGTTATGTTTTCTCGAAACGATTCCATATTTATACACACAATACCACATGAAAGTTACCATTAATTAAGAGTATATTATTCACGTCATAAATATACAATACAAGCACCCCGAGACTAAGCTGCGGTGCACACATACTCTGCTATCCATCCCGGTACATCACGTACATAAGGATCACGTATTCCGAATCTCTCAAGAATCGTTCTCAGATAACAACATCACAAATTATGGAGGCGAACACAGTCACATCACATGGGTCACGCACATACCTACGCTCCCACGATCAGCAGACTTATTAATATCCCAATAAGTCCTTCTCTGACCTATGTTCATCGAGGTAACCAATCTAAATCCGGGCAACACAAGGATTAGAAGGCCCTAAGCGAACCTAAACCTCCCGTGATAGCAAGTATGGTAGGTATGTCATACACATAAAAGCAATACCTATACTAAGTATGCACACATCTTAGAAATCACCATAGTATATTAGTGGTACACTTCTCATTCGTACCGACATATAAGGCTACACAATTTATATGTTCCCGGTTAATATAATAAATTAGGCCGTCAATAGTTCTCGCACCGTAATAGACACTCACGTCCTATTCCATAATTCCCCTTAGGTTCAAACTACACTTCTAGGTTTCACTCCTCATTATACCTCAAATGCCCCTACTATATCAATCAATCAACAAGAAAGTGCTATCTCTACATATAATCAAGGTTACGGGACACTCGGGATCAAAACAGGCTAAAAAGCCTAAACTGTCAGCTCGTTAGAAGTCTCGTTCGAACGAGGCTGTTCGAACGAGAGTTCGTTCGAACGAACTGGGCCTTCTAACGAGATCTCATTCGAACGAAAGTCATCTAACGAACATCCCTCTTGTTAGAAGTCAGACTGTCAACTCGTTAGAAACTCGTTCGAACGAGCTCGTTCGAACGACCTGGGCAGGTCTTCTAACGAGTGGCCAGATTCGAGCCCAGAAATTCCTTTACTCGTTTTTCAAATTTTTCTACACCTCTAATCTCCTCTAAACATCGTTCCAACATCAATTTAAGGTTCCTAATTCGTACTAAACATTCATAGATCATATCTAAACGTTTATATAGGGCTAATACATCTTAAACATCATCAAATCATCAAATCCCTTCATTTATCCCCCAAATTACATGAACATGAACCCTAAAATTTATAAATCATCAATGAGCCTAATCAAATCCGTTTTTGTTTCATCCAAGATATTATTATCATCAGAATAATCATCTACATACAATTCTACATGCAATTCCTCATCAATATACAATATTCTAATTCCAAATTTAATGAGTTTTCATCCAACTCCCAAACAAATACAATTATAACAAATTCCTACGCATGGAAGAAGCATTCTCTGAAATTAATTTGAATTAAACCACTTGCCTTATTTGAATCTCTGATTTTGATGTCAAATTGATGGCTGGTTCTCTCTCTTTCTGCAGAATCCTTCTCTCTTCTCTCTCTACAAGCTTTCTTCTCCAAGTAACAATGGTGGCTTGGGTTTTTGCCTAAGGAACTTTTGGAACAATTTCTAATAAGCCCCGTAGTCTAATAAGTCTTAAGATGTGGTTAGTGGGTTTAGTGGCAATTTCCAAGTCAGCTTTTTAATTCCCAATTTTCATAGGTTTTAATTCCCAAAAATCCAAAATTACCAAACTACCCTTATACGTTGTCGGTATGGCCTAAAAATACCCCGGGACCCAAACTAAACCTCCGGCTAGTGTTTTCTGACTATTTCGACCCTTCCGGACGCGTTGGCGCACTCAAAACTACCATACAGTTAATTGAAATAAAATTCACTCTTTAATTATCATAATTATATACTTGACGCGACTGTCACACGCGTCTCAACAAAGTTCCCAAATTGCCGTATTTCAATCTCACGACAAATTTCATAATTCAATATGCATATATAATCATATATGCACATTATAATCAAATACCAACTCGCATCACGCTAGTATTTTAATCCGGATTAATTTCCAATTAATACGCATTTAATTCAATTAATCCCATAAATAAATATCACAAAAATACGGGGTATTACATTCACCCCTCTGAAGTATGACCTAGAAACTATTTTGTCCAGCATCAAAGCATGGAACCTCCTAAAATGGACAGGGAAGCTAAAATCTCATAGTACAATATTAAAGAATGGTGTTATTTTCACAAAGACAATGGTCAGATAACCAACAAATGGCTAAGCGTCAACAATGAGGTCAAGAGTCTTGTCAGACAAAGAATACTCACAAAGGATGCAACCTTTAACTGAAAAGAAAGATGTTGCAGCACTCCAAAATAATTGAGGAAGAATTTTGTTCATTTTGTACTTTTTGAATCATTACAAAGCCCTAGCTTGGATAGAAAAATCAAATTTCTATTCCCTCAAGTATATATATCAATGGAACTCCTCAACGGGTGGATTGACCTAAACCTGGTGTATATTTGCCATAGTTTGTTCAAGGCCTAAGATAATATTACGACACAACCTAAAAATTAAGATGAGACAATAAAACACATGTTTGGCATAAAGGAATAGAAAAATACGCAGTATTGGTACTGAATAAACTTGTTACAATATACCGTTAAAAGTTATAAAAATATCATTTATAATAAAGTAAAAATATAAAAAAAAAAATGAACAGGTTATAGTCGAATGGAAAAGAAATCAGCAATCTCTCTTCTTTGACTATCATTTTAGTCTGGTCAGAACTTGTCACTGCTATCATGGGAAGTCAGATAGGTCCTGGTGAGATGAAGAGGAAAAACGTCTAAAGGGACCCACTTTTATTTACTGTCAAAGGGAGCATGCATGTACAATGGACAATTAACTTAGTGCATACACCTAAGTTGCGAATCCTTGGAAACTTTTAAATTCCCCAAGGCATCCAGCCAACTATATTTGTAGGCCATATTTTTTGCCTTCTCTAATCTAATAAGAGCAGTTGCTCAACCTTTATCATAGCCTACTGAACACACAACTTGGGGACCCATCCTAAATAAGTAGCGAAACATGGTCACATCAAGGTTGAGTCCCGTGACCATAACATGAGCTCTTTGTCTACTATCCTCGGCATCAGCTTGCTTCTTCTTGAGATCATCATTCTTGAATTAAATAAAGACACCAACATATCTAACGTCTCTTATCTAGTGAGCTGAGCATTCAAATTGTTCATTTCCTCTTGCATCAGGGTGCCCAGGTCCTTAGCGTCATCCTTTATCTTAGCCACCGAGGTTGACTGTCTCTTTAGGAACCAATCATCTTCTTAAGAGCCTTACTAATACTAATAGACAAAAATTCTTGGGGAGCCTGAGCATTTGCATTCCGACTAAGAAGGACATCTAAGTTGCTAGAAAAAGAAGGAATGTCCTCGATAATAGACTACAGAATGTAAAAACAAATAAAAAGCATTCAGCAAGGTGTTTGGGTAATATTACGGTTAATAAAGAGAAATATTTTTCATTAATCATTCCAAAAAAGGCAAAGCCCTTATAAACAGAGATATGTAAAAAATGGTAAGAACATGAAGGAAAAATCATCCCTATACTAAGTGCCCTTATTCTTCACCGTCTCCTCATTATCTAGGGCCTTTCCCTTGGACATAACATCCTCACTTTGAATGATTGGGGGGTAGATTATTCCTCAACTATTAGTGAAGAGTCTGTCTGGCTTGTGCTCGCCAATTAGTTTGGAATCCATCGGGACATTCGTCCTCACCAAGGCTTCATCCCATCCTTTTTTGAAGCTTAATCTTTGGATGTACTACACTAGCCTTTGGCATCCTCAAAGGCTTCAGTATAGCCTTTTTCATAGCTTTCCTCTTTGGTTGAGGAAAGGTTCTTGACTTCCTTCATTAACCAAGACTACTCAACCTTCAGTTTATCATTCTCAACCTTCAGCTAGACATTCTTGATCTTCAGTGCACCCATGGCATCACTGGTAGACTTATTCTCCTTCTTGTAAGCCTTCTTGGCACTGGCCAACGCTTTCCATAATTTTTAGAGAGCCTCATTGAGCTCGTCATTAGTTTGGGACTGGTCCAAGCAACCATTTAAAATTTGAACAAAATCTTCCACAAGCTGCAAGCAAACGAACACAAAAGACATTAGTCACATCCATATTAACATAGAACTAAAATAAAAAGGGGAGAAGAAAGAACTAGTGAAATTGACACCTCGACTAATTAAATACCGGGTATCTACTCCTTTATTAAATTAATGCAAAATGTCAAGTTGGTTCAGTTCATAGCATCACTGTCGAAAGTGTTTTAACAATTACTAGCCACCTAATATTTAAAAAGTGAGTTGTCCATTTTAATTAAATCCGATTAACATGCAATAAATAAGTTATGAAAAGTTAACATAACCAACACAATATAGCCACAATGGAATAACCATCCAATAATAAAGAGTCTGGAGGAAAAACTCCTCATAACAAACCGAATACCGAAATAAATAAATACAAAGTCTGCATCACTAAAATTAATTACAACCCAAAGTCTGAAATAACTGAATAATTTAAATGTCTCTAAATGGAATGGGAGACATGCCCAACAAATTATATAAACTGATAATAGAGTCAAGATCGAAGATGGAGACGTCTACTATCAAGGTCCTGTAACTTCCATAGCAGCTACAGCACGTCACCTGAATAGAACTCCTATGCATGGTGTCCTTGTGGCTGGGCACCTAAAAAGGTTTTTACAAAAATAGATTTGAAAGCAAACGGGTCAGAGCTCGAATGTGAAAATAATTTAAAAATATGCAAGTGTTTAATATCATTAAATAGTGAATATAAAGTACATGATAGTGTGTGCACTCACATGAGTTCCTCACCTCTCAACTAATTGTGCACTCCTATCGTACCCGTACCCATTTCTAATTGCTTCCACATCTATCTAGTTCAATGCTCAATCTAACATTTCTATATGATATCCAATTTAAATCCCAACATTTTCTATTTAACAGAATATTGTACCTTATTACACAGTTTCCCCACCTTAGCATTACAATTTAGTTGAAATCTTACATTTTCACTTTACAAACCGTTGCTATTATTTATACTCACAATTGTTCACGACAATTCACTCCAATCAACAGTATATTATTCTCATCATAAATATACAATACTAGCACCCCGAGACTAAGCTGCGGTGCACACGTACACTGCTATCAAATCCCGGTACATCACGTATATAAGGATCACGTATTCCGAATCTCTCAGGAATCATTTAATAAACAACAATCACAAACAATGGAGGCGAACATAGTTCACATCACATGGGTCACGCACTTACCTACGCACCCATGATCAGCAGACTTATTAGCTTCTCAATAATCCTTTCTCTGACCTATGTCCTCGATGTGCCAACCTAAATCCTCCCCGTAGGCACACAAAGATTAGATGGCCCTAAACGAACGCCAACCTCCCATGATAGAAAGTACGGTAGGTATGTCCTACACAGATAATTACATATACTAAGCATTCACACATCTTAGATATCACAATATTTCATTAGTGGTATACCAACACTTAGTGCTACACGAATCACATGTTCCCTGGTCTATATGTATTTAAATTATCAATTATTCTCACTTCGTGATTAGTTACTCGCTTTCCAATCCACAAATGACATCCGATTTAAGACACTATTCTATGTTCTACTCCTCAATGTAGCCCAAATCTCCCAACTATGTCCACTAGTTAATAAGGGAAAGTTATCTCATCATTTAGATAAGTCTACGGTATACTAGAAATCAAATCAGGCCAAAAAGGCCATTCTGTTAACTCGTTAGAAGTCTCATTCGAACGAGGTCGTTCGAACGAAGGGCTTCAAATGAAATACCAACTCGTTAGAAGTCATACTGTCATCTCGTTAGAAGTTCGTTCGAACGACCTGGGCAGGTCTTCTAACGAGATGGAAGTTTCAGCCCAGAAATCCCCAAGTCCATTTTTCTCAATTCTTCTCTCCTCTAAATCCAATCTAAGATCATCCAAATTATGTTTTAACGTATATAAACCATTCCTAATCACCCTAGATCATTCCTTAACATATTTAAGGGGTCAATTCTTACAAATTATCATGGAATCAATATGAATCTTCAATTTTTTCCCCAAACCCTCTGAACATGAACTCCAAATCTTCTTATGCCTAATTACTCATCACAAATCCATTTTTAAATCATCATATATGACCATTCAAGTATTAAATCAGTCCATTATCATACTACATGCAAATCCTAACCCAAATTCAAGTTTCTCCAACAAATTTCATGGGTTTTCTTCAAAAAGATCAAAATAAGGTCATTCCTACACTAAGCATGGAAGACATATTCAATGCATTAAAAATACTAAATCACTTGACTTAGATTGTTCTTCAGAATTTGATGTTGGTGATTGGAGGTTGATTCTCTCCTTTCTCTACGGATTTTGTCCCAATGTTGAAGATGGCGGTTGGAGGTTTCTCTTTAGAACTTCTTCAAACTCTCCTATAACTCCCGTAGCCCTCTAACTTGCCAAATGCTAATTATGGTCTTAGTGGGTTACTAAATAACATATAATTAACTTCCAAAATTCGTAGGTTTTAATTCCCAAAATCTCAAAATTACCAAAATGCCCTTTTAAGTTGTTGGTTTAGCCTAAAAATGCCCCGGACCCAAACTAAACCTCCGGCTAGTGTTTTCTGACTATTTAGACCCTTCCGGACACGTTGGCTCACTCAAAATGACCATTTGGTTGATAAAAATAAAATTCACTTTTTAATTCAAATAATTACATTCCTGACGCGACTGACACGCGGGTCCTAACTAAATTTCCCAAATTGTCGTATTTCAGTCTCACGACAATTTCAATATTTTCAATATTCATATATTGCCATATATATACACATCATAATCAAATACCAACTCACATCTCATTAGTATCTATATCCGGATTAATTTTTAATTAATTCGCATTTAATTTAATTAATCCCTTAAATAAATATTGATAAAATTACGGGGTATTACATGAAATTGATTGAGCAGTATGGGATGTTAGCTACTCATAGGAAAATTTCTTGACCTGCCCATAATCATTCGTGAGCATATCCCCCTTCTGCAGACTATAGGCTGAGAAGGGATTCTTGGCTAAGTAAATCACCTATAAAGACCTCACAGGTGAGGGACATCACCCTTTTTGGAGGGTTAGGGCCATAGGAACCTTATCTTTTTCATTCTTCTCCTAAATAACTAAGTTCGAGTCAGTGGCCTTAGGGCATTCTTATTCAGTCCTCCTTAAGGACTTATTCTTGGGAAAGGGGGCACCAGCCTCAATATTGTCATCCTTGATTAACAGAATCCTCTTCCTAGAAGCCATTGAGTCCCCTTCATCAGTAAGGATGGACCCAACATCTAGGTATTCAAAAGAGGAGGAGACGGAAGCTTCCTCATCTGGAAGAGAGACATCAGGGATGATATCCACTAGACGAGCACTGAAGCTACCAGTAGAATTTTTGTACTCAAGAAGAAGGGAGGATGGGGAAGGATGATCACCACTAACTAAAAGCTCCATCGACTTCCAAACCTTTAATGGTTCATCTCTATTGATGTGGGCAAGTGAGGGCTCCTTCTTTTTGTAACAGCCCGTATTTTTTAGGACATTGAATTTAATAAATTTGGTGATATAAGATTTAATTAATCTGGAGGATTTAATTAAATTAGTGAATTAAAATTTAAGTTAATTCTGGTAATTTTTAAAATTCACATGTGTCGTAATTTGAGGATGATATTGGATATTTTATTAAAGTAACTCAGATGACGATTCTGAGTGCACGGGTGATTACGAATAGGTTGAGATGGTTAGAAAAGAGTACCCGAGTATAGTAATTGGGTCTCGGGGCATTTTTAGGCATAACCGGGCTCACACGGGGGTGTTCGGGTCATTTGGGCTTGGCCCATAGGCTTAATTTCAAAATTAGTGATATAAAACCTACATTAGGGAGTTTATGGCAGACATAACTCAATAAAAAAAGTAGTTTTGCAGAGGAGAAAACAGGGAGAAATTGGGAGAGCTTTTGGGAGCCAAATCAAGAAGAGAGGTGTGTTCTTCGTCAAATCTTTGTCTAAAACAAAGGAAATCACACCCTACGAATTTATTCAGGCAAGTAGTTAAACTTGCTTTCATTTAATTTGCAGTATTTTGATTCATAACATGGTGTGTGTGAATCAAATCCATTTTTGGGTGGGTTATCGCATAGAAAGCGGGTGTTTATGAATCAGATAGTTTATTTAATAGTGCAAGTTATATGGTGTTACGAATCAAAAGTGTTTGTATCTGATTTTTATTCATAGTCTCATAATCCCTATCGTGAAATTTGGAGTTCGAAATCAAACTTGAAGAAATGAGTATAAGGAAATCGTGAAAACCAAACTGAGATCACTGTTAATGTTATCAATTCGAGGTGTTTAAAAGTTAAATGTTTAGAGGTTAAATTCATGGTATTAAACTGATTTAAGGAGGGGTTAAATGTTGGAACAATTGGTTTTGTGTTCTGGGGTAACAAACTAGTGAAGGTCTAAAATCTTGAGGTTTTAGCAATTGCAGAAAGTAGCCGAAGGAAGAAGAAGAACTGAAGCAATGCAACGTCAAATACATTGCAAGTCATTCGGACGACCTTGCATGTCGTTCGAACGATAGAGGGAAAATTCCTTCCTTTTTCTGTTTTCTTTTGGGTCTTTTTAGGATTTAATTAAAGGAACAATAAAATGGGAGATCAATACCTAGGATATTAAGAGATGGGTATTAAAGGATATAGATATTCCCTATATGTTCCCAACAGCTCAGAGACATCAACCTCGGCCAAGGAGATGGCCGAGGTGAGAAGGGCCTTAGAATGACAACCAGAGGCCTCTTCCCCAGCAAGGTCGACCATGGCCGACGTTACTAGTTGCCTCATAGCCATGCAACAGTTGAGGCCCTCATGATCCATGATGGCAGTTATTCATTAGACCCAAGGTTGACAGCCTCGGATGGGTTCAAGCCGAGGTTACAAGAGCTTCACCATCATCATAACCAACCTCGATAGAGAGTCAGCCGATGTTCCTAATCCGCACCTTCTTAACCTAGGCCCAAGCCGGCCTTATGACTTCACTCGCCTTACCTCGGCTTCACATGAGCCGAGGCCATCATGAATGGTCTCGAAATTGGGCAATAACCATACTTCACCAACCTCGTACTCTTCCAGGCTGAGGTTGATATCAAGGGAAGGCATCCGAGCCTTTACTCCCATATGTGTGACTGGAAACACGTGTACACAATCAGTCATAACAAATCAATCCTCTCACATGGGGGAATATTTCATCATCATTCTCTACATGTTACAGTGACAGGTGTCTTCATCAGATTGGCTAGATCGACATTGCATGCATAGGGGGTGCATTACACCCCCCACACACTATATATACATGCCTTCCCCTGCTTGGATAAGGATCCAAAATTGGCAACCCTAGTTGAAACTCTTTCCAAATATACAGTAGAGAGAGAAAGCTTGGGAGATTGTATCTATGGTCATTAGAGCCCTCATACAGTGATATTAACCACACACTTGCACAGTGGACGTAGGCATGATTGGCTGAACCACTTACATGACTGTGTCCATCCTCTTCTCCTCACCTCCATCTTCTGTATATCCTTACCCATGTACTGCCATTTTTAACACTGAATTGAGCTTACGGACACCTTGAAGGGTGGTGTTATTTCCAGCATCATCAGATATTAACTTGGAAAAGTGTGTCAAAATTAATTACGAAATTTGGAGTGATAAATTCTAAGAAGGTTTAGCATTTCGAACCGAGTAAATGTGTCCGGGTATTATATTTTAGTAGCACCACTTTAATAAATTAATTAATGTGAAATTAATCAAGATGGGAGTCGGGATATAGACTCGGATGTTTTTAGGCTAGTGCGACGGGAGTTAGACATGGAACAATCGGTTTCATTTATTATAGATTTATATAATAAATTATCGAATATTAAACGTGACGAGAGGTGTTAACCTTAATAGTGGAATTTCGTATAATAAATTCTAAGAGATGAAGATACGGATCGAATGGGTGAGTCTGGGTATTGTAGTTGGGTGACACTACTTTAATGAAAATAATTAAGGTGTGATTTAATTAAATTACAAGTCGGTATATAGACTTGGTCATTTGGGCTAGTGTTATGGGTGTTAGCCACGGGCTAGCCGGACATTTATTAAATATATGTATAAGGTAGACTATATATATATATATATATTTGTGTTCTTGATAGATATCGGTGTGAATGATATTTATTGGAATACATACCCCTCCAGTTCTATCATAAGAGGTTGCGCGATGGTTGAGGAGGAGGGAGAGTATAATCCCCAGGTCATAGTGTCCAGTATTTATATGTTGTGATTCTTTTCGGGGTGAGACGTCTTGAGTATGATTCAGTCTCATGCTCGGGGAACTATGAACGCATCCGCTACGCTTATTTTTATCTTTTCTAATTCGGTGAGTTAACCGTCTCGGGGTATCCAGGTGGATTGAGTATACTTGGGATGATAGCATTTTAAAGAAAACATCCGGTGAGTCCTTACTAGGGAGGATGGATATATATACGGCATGTGTGTGAATATTCTAGTATACTAGTACGTATATAATATGAGTAGATAATTGTATATGGGATTTATACATAAGTGTGAATGTATCTCTTATATAACTAGTGCGAAAGTTATATGATTTAAGAAGGGGTTTACTATATAACTAGAGTAAACGTTATACAGTTTAATATAGTTGAACCGATTAATAAGTTAATGAGTAGATAACTCAATAATAAAAGTAAGAGTACTCAGGTTAGACTAGCGTGGTAGAAAGAGGTGTGATATTAGATGAAGGTTATGTGGGGTAGCTTAACTAGGAAGGTTAGCAGGCAAGCGTTAGGTGCGCATATTAGATGAAGGGTGAGCAATACCTCAAGAGAGTGCGACACTAGCTTAAATATGAAGAGTACATATTTAATTGTTGATATTTAACTTCTTGCTAAATATTTTCAAAATATTTTACTTGGGCTCTGACTTGTGTCAAAATCTTTTTCAAAAACTTTTAGGCGTCCAGCTATAGGGATGCCGAGTTTGAGGATTCTATCCAAGGATGCGCAGTTGCATCTCATATGGAAGTTGCGGGACTTTATTATAGACGCTTTATTCATTCATTCATAGTGTAGGGATTTTATTCCAGTACTCATTTGGGCATGTCACCCTCAGATTTAGTATTCAGTTTATTTATGTGACCTTGTGTTTCCACGTTATGATTTTAGTTTACTGTTATATTTTATTGTTGATCTGATAGTTTATTCGGTCATCTTATTTATATTATTATTCTATGTGGGTATTAGTTACCATGTTGTGTGAATGGTTTAAATATTATTTATTTTTTGCATGTTGTTATTTAATGAAAGATAAAATTTGGCACCGGTCTAATTAAATTACTAGGTGGCTAGTAACTTTAAAAAGTTTTTGACAGTGATGCTAAGAGTTAGCCATATGAGACCAACGTGTTATTTTGATCACGGGTTGGCTCCGCGGTATTTTAGTAGGTAGGGTGTCACACTTCTTTGATCGAGTTATTCAAACAAAGAAAAGAAAATTCGTCAGTCAACACAATTCAGAAAGAAAACTCATAAAAATGAATAAAAGCAAAAGTGTTAACCTATATTGCTCCCCCATTCTGAGCATGAAAACCCAAAGTATTGTTCGCCCTCGGGGAGAGGAGAATATTTCCAATGGTAGGCAATGAAACTTTGATCCCAATATCCCTTATTGGAATCATGAAGGTTCACTTTAAGAATCCTGTGGGCCTTCCTTGCCTTCACATAAAAGACACCATCGGTAGTATGGGACCAGGAGTAACATTATTTGATTTTTGCGATACCCAAGTTGGTCCCATATAATTTAATGATCCTATGTACCCTATTGATAATGCGTCACGTATTGGGGGGCACATTGAGTTGGAACAACCACAAAATATTCCCAAAATTATAAGAAAAATTAACTTGGGGGAAATTTAGAACCCCCCTAAACCATATCAATCACGTGGATCCAGTATCCCCTATCAACCATAATAGGGTTTCTGGTTAGAGGGCGCACTGAATAGTGACCCGTGAAGGAATAGAATATGCCTTCCCAAAGTCATTTAAGTTCTTTTCATGAAGATTGTGCACTACTTTTGAAAAGAATGGAGGAATAACGAAAATAAACAATAAGAAAGAACTATGAAGATGGAGAAACAAAAAAAAAAGCAAGAGAACTTACAGAGAAAGAAAATGAAAATGATAGCTTCAGAAGTATTTTTTGGCATAAGTGAGAGGCAAAATAATGGGTACAAAGTTTGGAATTGAATGACATTCAAACTGTGTATAGACAATCATAAGGATCAAAGCTCAAAAATGATTTTAGCGGTTATCAATGACCAGTGTACTCCTATCGGTTTTGATAAATCACAAGAAAGCCCGAGTATGGAATCTCAAGAGTATTTGGTTTAACATTTGGTCCTACAAAGGAGTTAAATTCTTCGGCCTAACTTTGGACCAATTTTGGCAAAGAAATTTAGGGGCAATTATGGGGCCCAAACCATAAAGGTTTAATTTTTGGCAGCCCGAGCAGGCCCAACACGCCGCCCCTATTAAGTTTAATGTCACATGGATAATTAGAAATTCTTATCACGTGGATAATTATAAATTCTTATCACGTGGATATTCACAGGCTTAACTAGTTACCTGCATTCTCGGACAAGATAAACAGGAATCACAACATGAACCAATAAAGAAATAGGAGAGTTTATTATGCAACTCAACTACTTTTTATTGTTATAAATACAACCCTCACCCTGGGATAAAGGGGAATGTAATTTCAAACTTTTGAGAAATTAATAAAGAACAGAGAACCATCTCCGTGGATGCAGGTAGTTGTTGACCACGTAAATTCATGTGTTGTGACCATTAACTTTATTCTTTTATTGTCTGTTTTCTAGAAATACTTAATTTTGAATTCTTGTACTCACAAGTAATACCACAGAATTTATATGGAGTCCTACTTTGGTTTATAAAAATTAAAGAACTCCACAGCTGTAAATCATCTACCAAACGACCAAAGCTACTAAGATAGCTCTCCACCCTTGAGGGTTAACTTGGGCAGGGGCTAGATTCATCACCTTTAGAATCATCCTCATGGGAACGAGCACTGGAAGCCACAGTCCAAGGAGGAAAGCATATAAAGGCAAGTATAAGGACAAATTTCCAATCGCGTTAATTCGTATGTAATCGGTATATTTCTGGACAAATCATACCACTTTCGCCTTCTTATGTGTCGAGGATCTTGCAGGAATGTACGTATATAGTTTATGTGTCCTTGGAAATTTTTAATTACGGTGTTTTGTTTAATATCGTTTGGAAGTTAATTTTCTTGAAAATATGTTTTATGAGTTTACTGTAGGTGGAGTTTTAAAGTTTCATTGATATCGTTCAAACGAGATCTCCATCTCGTTAGAAGGACATTGTAAGGTCATTAGATGTGTACTTCAAATGTACATCAAGCGAGAGTTTATGGTAATGAGTTTTTGAGGGCTTCTAGAAGCGAGAAAAACTCTCGTACGAACAAGATCTCGATCTCATTAGAACGAAAGCTTAATCTCGTTCGAACGACTGTGCCACCTTGATTTTCTATAAAAGGATTTTTAGATTCAGTTGTCTACGAGACGAAGGACTTTTAATGAAAGTAAGAGGCAGATCTATTTTCAAAAGTTCCAACTCCAAAGTTTCACCCCTTTTGTCTATAAGATCAAAGATTCATCAATCATATACTTTGATATCTTTTTTGGGCACCTAGTTTGATTCTTCCATCATTAGAAGAATTGTTTTCATGTGATGGAATCCGTACGTACTGATTGCAGTGAAGAAACGACGGACTCCGTATTCTGAATTGTAGACGGTTATCGAGTTACATCGGTGGATACCGAGGCATACGTGGACTCGTATGATATGGATTTGGGTTGGGTGGACTCTTATGTTGCACTGTGGAGGAATGGTTGAAGATAGAAAAGTGTCAAAACTTGTGGGGGGATCGAGTCGTTCTGTAAGTCTATTGTCTATGCTTTATAAAACCATATCATAGTGATTGTCTGGCTGGGTCGTCCGATGTTTTTTCCCTTTGTTGCTTCCTCATACATCGGCATCCTTTGATTTGATTTATTTAATTTATCTTCTATCACCTAGCTGTATGTTTAGGGTAAGAAGATAAAATTTGTAGATCGATTTTCACAAGAAAGGTTTAATTGGTGCTAAGTTCAGTAGGGAGAATTTTGTTTGATCACTAAAATTGGAAAGACATAAAAATATTGAACTTCTGTTTATTTGAACCATCCAAGAATTTCTCAAATTAGTACCAAAGCCGGTTGCTCTAAGTTATCGAGTGATCCTGAGTTTTTCAAAAGAATTTGAGTGTTTTTTTTGTCTCGATAGATTCTCCTAGTTTTGACGACTTAAATCATTTGAATTTGAAGTTTTCTAAAAGAATTGAAATTCTTGAAAACGAAAACTCTAGTTTTAAAAGCGTTATGGAACTTTTGCAAACTATTCAAAATCATATAAATTTATTTCATGAGAGACTTACGGACATGGAGCGTGATTTTAGAAAATTATAATTGTTTAAGAAAGAGAGTGAGAACATAGTCATTATTTTAGAGAAAGAATTAGGGGACTTATAAAATTCTAGGGTTTGTGTTTGTGCCAATGAGGATAAAAATAATTTGATTGATGATTATAAGGGCCGTGAGAAGACTCTTAAGGATAAGTTTTTTCACATTGAGGGGGAGCGAGATAACCTTATAGGAATGATTGAAAATATGAAGGAGTCCCTAAAATTGAAAGAGTCTAATTCTTTACGTGAGTCTAAAATTTTAAGGTTAAAAGATGATTTAAAAGACTCGAGTGGTGTTGGTAGGTAATGGCTCTGGCTCACATGTTTCTAATGTGTTTAGTGTTAAAGCCAAGACCATTGTTTGTTTTAGAGGGGCAATCACATCCCATGGTATTAGAAAAGGTCAACACAAAGGTCTCGTTCCTCGTCATACTTACACATGCACACTCTAATACTCCGCCCAAGAAAAATAAGTATTTAATGATAATCAAAGTATTTTTCAAAGGAAAATTTGAGGAATAAATATATAAGAGAATTGTGGCAAATGGCAAGAAAAGTGACGCATCACGAATAATAATTTAAAAGAAAATCCACGTCACATGGTTCACATGGATGAGTATTTAAGTTCCTATAGTCCTAGTAAGTACGTAGGATAAGTTTAACGCAAAAATACTACGGAATGATTGTGACATGGTCATGGTTAATAATGCAGTAATTTGGTCGATACGCGATGCGTACGATAAGTAACTTTGCGCGATTTTTGTAGGATGCATCACGATCCCAAATATCCATATGACCACTTTTATAGGGTCCAAAAAAATACACATAAAGATACCATGGGGTCAAAAGTCAAAAAATAAATAAATAAATAATTATTTTTCGTCAAAGTATGAAAGTGTTCAGAAAAATCTGAAAATCAACATATGTATGTAAAATTTAATTATGAGTAACTTTTCCTTCTTCGGCGTCTTCGGAAAAAATAATTTAGACCCACTTTAAACGGATTTTTGTCAACACGCGCTGCCGATGATGCGAACTTACGCAATTTTTATAGGACAATTGGAGAAGGATAAAAATAGTATGACCACATATTTGGAGCCCAAAAAATATAAGGAACAATACCATGTAGAGTAAAAATAAAAAATAATTTAGTATTTTTTACGGTGCATGGCACTGCAGAAGTCCAGTTTGGGGCTAATTATTTAGAACAATTGCTACGTCAAAAAAATAATTTGACCATATATTTAAACTTATAAAAATATAAGAAAAAATACCATGCAAAGAAAAATCGAAAAAAAAAAGATATTTTTTTGGAGGTCCCGAACTTTGTACACATTGTCTAGGACAATTGGAAGGACCAAAAAATAAAATGACCATATATATGAGACCTTAAAAATACATAGTATAACCATGTAGAGAAAAAAAAATACTTTTTCCCCCAGCAGATTTTGCACCAAAATGAAATGGGTTTACACTTATTTGGACATATACTTTGCTGAAGATTTGGATCAATCCTTCCATTTTGCCTCACAAAGGTTATAAGAGAGTGAGAGGTGGGTCTACTATGTGCGCATCCAAATGTTCAAAAAAATATATTGTTTCTCCCTCAGTTGGAGTTCTTGCACACTAAAGATAACCTCTTAAATTTGTATCCCTTCATTCTCACACATATATCCACCCAAACACCATTAAAGTGGACTAAAACTCCATAAAAGTTTCACTAGGAGGATGGGGCATCTTTTAGGAGTATTTGAGAGGGTTTGGAGGAGCTAAAATGGGTCTTTATTAGTGTTTAAGGAAGAAGAAGATGGATTTTTTGGAGCATTTTGGAACTTCCATTGGATCTAGCATGGTAGAGTTTTTGTGCCTCCCTTAAGGGACACCTTTGGAAGTGGGGGAGTCACCCATCTTCTCCACTACCACCATCATTTTGGAGTCTTTGAGGTGGGAAAATCTTACCTCGTTAGAGACTTAAAGTTTGATGAATTTTATGAAAGTTTAATTACATATACTTAGTTTAATATATATATATATATATATATATATATATATATATATATATATATATATATATATAGGATGTGTGTTATATGGCAACCATGTATTAATTAGTTTAATTCTCATAATTTTGTATGGAAAATGGTTTTCAAAGAATGACTTAAAATGGGTCTTGAAAATGTGAAAAAATTCAGAATATATATCTTGAATATTTTATGAAATAAAATTTGTTTGAGTGATGTTTAAAAAGTAGATAATGTGACTTCATGTCTTGGAATACATTGGGTTTGTGTAATCCTTTTTTATGAAATAAAAGTAGGGTTTTACTCCTTAAAATGATGACGTAGAAGAAGAAGATAAGCTTTTACTTAAATGGGTTTAAAAGTGTTGGAAATTTCTTAACACTATTCGTGGATATTTTGTGAAATAAAATGTATTAGAAGTGGGTTTTAATGAAGGAAATTTGGTTTCTATGTAAGGTAATGTTATAAATTTGTTCTTATCATTTTGTAAAATGAATATATACTTGTGGGTACCTCGGTTTGTCATTTCGGCCCAGACGAGAATCCCAAATCAAACGCGACCCAGAGTCTACAGGCCCCGCGCCTCAACCAATTTAGTTTTGACCCAAGTAGTTTCTAAAATCTCTCTTTAGAGATATTCTAAGGATTGTGGGATAACGTGGGGAAGTCCCACTCCTCCACTCTCTGAAATAACATGTATATAACAAAACCTCCACTCGGGGCAAGGGCATGCCTGATTTTTCCTGTAAAAAACACCCCAGAGTAAAGAGAAATAATATTGAGAAAACCACCGTGGACGTAGGCATTCTCGCTGAACCACGTACATTTTGTGTTGTGTGATTGTCATTCCTTATGTTCTTTATTTGTGCTGGTGATTGCCTTTTTTTGTTATTTTGTGCTGAACTTAATTGTCACCACAATTGGCGCCATTTGTGGGAAACGTTTGTCTTCCTTTAAGAAAGCCCTCACCAACAAAGAATTTGGAATGTCTGGTCACAGTAGCAATTACCCTCAAGCAGGGGATATCCAAGAGCAGCCTGCCCTCCGCAGGATCAGATATGAAGTTTGACGTTCATATCATAGATCTCACCCAGAAAGGCAAGCCTCAGAAGAAAGTCAAGGACCAGCCAGGTCCACGCAGATCTCCAGGTTGATCGATGCCTATGAGGACAGGCTCTAAGAGCAAGGGGAGGCCGCTCACAAGCAAGAACCTGAGAATGCTCACCTCAAAAAGAGATTGGAAATGATGGATAAAGAACTCCATAGTAGCACCAGGCAACGTGAATATCTCACTCCAAGCCCTTAGGCGAGCAAGTCTCGTAGCCGAGGAAGGAGCCCTAGACATGGATCTTAGAGATTATAGGAACATAGGTCGGATGATGACTTACTCGAGCAAGAACAACTTGCTCGCCGTTACAGGATATCAGCTCGAGGAAACGATGACATACTAAATTTAATCCAGAGGGAAATGGACCAGCACCCAGCACACCGAGGTGCCAGATCGACCAGAGAGCAAGCCAGGCGAGCTCTCAAGACCCAGATGAAATCCCCTTTCTCAAGGGAGATAGAGGAAGAAGAAGCCCCCAAGAAGTTCATAACTTCTAGATTCAAGATCTACGATGGAAAGACTGACCCTATAGATCATGTTAGGCAGTACAGGCAGGCCATGACTCTCTGGAACCACAGGGACGCACTAATGTGCCAGATTTTTCCTTTGAGCTTACACGATGTGGCCTAGAAGTGGTTCGAGAGACTCCCCCACAGATCCATCAGGAGCTTTGAGTCCCTGGCAGAGCTCTTCATAGCTCGCTTCATCGCCAGCAGCTCCCATCCAAATAGGATGGATGCCTTATTGACAATGAAGAAAATGCCTCAAGAAAGCATCAGGGACTATGCAAAAATGTATTGGGAGTTGTTCAACGAGGTCGAGGACTGCTTGGAGCAAGTCATCGTGGCATCCTTTAAAATCGACCTACCCAACTCCTGCCTCTTGTACTAATCCCTCACTGAGAAGGACGCTACAACCATTAACGACCTAATGGCTCGTATCGAAAAGTATGCCAAAGTTTAGGATGAGACCCACCTTAGTGCAGGGGAAAATGGTCGTGCCAAGTTCGTCGGCAAGAGTGGCGATAAAGCTGAGAACTAGAAGAAAGGAAGTAAGAATGGGAGTAAAGGTGGTTCCAAGAACGGGAACAATAGCGATGCTTCAAAAGCATTTCAGGCAGTGAACGCTGTCTTTAAAGAACCAATCTACAAGATCCTATCAAAGATCAAGGATGAACCTTTCGTCAAATGACCCAGAAAGATGGGAGGAGAAACCTCAAAAAGGAACAACGCACTACGGTGTGCTTTCCACAAAGAGGGTGGGCAAAAAACCGAGCACTGCAAGGCTCTCAAATCTCACCTTGAAGAGTTAGCCCAAATTGGGCATTTGAACGAGTTTGTGGAGAAGAAGGCACAGAAGGTCATTGCCAATGGAGATCCGAGGCCTGACAACGTGCTCGAGGAAGATGTCGGCCATGAGTTCGTAGTAATTCATGGGGCATTGGATCTAAAGCAGATTCAAGGAAATTCATCACGGATGGAAGTGAAAAAGCTTACGGCAGTAATGCAAGGTTTTTAAATCAATACAGTAAAAACACAGGTAGGAAAGCATCGGTGAGCAGATGACGTCGACTACAGCAAACACATCGTGTTCACAAATGGAGACTTAGTGGGGGTGAGAACCCCCTATCATGACGCCTTGATCATTACACTCAGGATAGCAAACTATGATGCCGACAAGTTGCTCGTCGACCAGGGAAGCTCATCCGAAGTAATGTATCTCAACTTGTTCAGGAAATTGAAGTTAAGCGTCACCGACTTGAAGGAAGCCACTGTCCCTCTAGTTGGCTTCACTGGAAAAGTGACTATCCCTTTGGGAAAGATTGTACTGACAGTGAGGGCAGGAAGTGTCTCTAAGATGATTGAGTTTCTGGAAGTCGACATTGACTCGCCCTACCAGGCTATCCTCGGCAGAGGATGGCTACATGCAATGATGGTCGCCCCCTTGACCTACCATCAGAAACTCAAGTATGTGACTGAGTGAGGAGTAATGGAGATCCATGGAGATCAAGAGACGGTAAGAAGGTTCTTCATAGTAGCCATCCACCCAAAACCAGAGAAGAAGGCCGATAAGGCCAAAGAGAAGGTTGAGGAACAAGAAGGTTTGATACCTTCAAAATAGCAGCTAAGGTATGAAAGACCTGGAGTGGAGGAGACCAGGCTCCTCCTCTTAGAGAAGGTCATTGAAAACTTGGAAGAGGTCGCAGCCGGTGGCAACGAAAAAGACAGGATGTTCTTGATTTGAGCCTCTCTCACAAATCGAAAGAAGAAGGAATTAACAGCGCTTTTGCGAAACAATGTGGACGTTTTTGCGTGGGAACCCTACGAGCTGCCCGGGATTGATCCCAGCGTAGTTTGTCATCAGTTGCATGTTGACTCGACCTTCAGACCAATCACGTAAAAAGCACGAGGAACTACACCAGAGAAGGCCAAGACTGAAGAGAAAGAAGTAGAGAATCTGCTGGATGAGGACCCATACGGGAAGTTTAATTCCCTAAATGGTTATCCAACCCAGTATTGGTTCCAAAGAGCAATGGGAAATGGAGAGTTTGCATTGACTTCACTGACCTTAATAGGGCGTACACTAAGGACAGTTTCCCTCTCCCGAAGATTGACCAGTTGGTGGATGCCACAGCAGCTCATGAAAAAATGAGTTTCCTGAACGCATACCCAGGGTACCACCAGATTCCTCTGTACGTACCAGACCAAGACAAAACAGCATTCATCACCACCATCGGATTGTCACAAAGTTATGCACTTTGGGCTAAAAAATGCAGGAGAAACCTCTCCCCGGTTGGTCACCAAAATGTTTAAAGACCAAATGGGAGATACCATGGAAGTCAACATTGACGATATGCTCGTCAAGAGCAGGCACAAAGAAGAGCACCTCTCAGACCTATCAAGGACCTTTAAAATCCTCAGGAAATACCGAATGAAACTTAATACAAGAAAGTGTTCCTTCAGTGTCCAGTCAGAAAAATTTCTCGGGTACTTGGTTAGCGAGAGAGGCATTGAAGCCAACCCGGACCAGATTGACACAATCAATAGGGTGCAGCCCCCCCCCCCCTCGCACGATAAGAGATGTACATAAGCTCACAGGCATGCTCGCCGCCTTGAATTGGTTTATCTCGAAGTCATCCAAAAAGTGCCAGCCATTCTTCCATCTATTGAAGAAAAGAAAAACACTAGAGTGGAACCAAGATTACTCGAGAGCATTAGAAGTGATCAAAGCTTATCTCAGCACACCACCCTTGCTCGTAATACCTCAAGAGAATGATTCCATGTACCCATACCTTGCAGTTTACATCCATGTTGTCAGTTTTACACTGGATGCAAAAGAACGGGAATCCAACACCGAGTCTACTATGTGAGCAAGACCCTCTTGGACGCCGAGCAGCGATACCTACCACTGGAAAAGCTCGCCTTTGCACTTGTGGTAACCTCGAGCAAATTGAAACACTAATTTGAAGTTCACTCCATAATCGTACTTACATCTCACCCCCTTAAAGCAGTCCTGTAGAAAGCAGATCTGTCCGGCAGGCTATCAAAGTGGTTAGTCGAGCTTCGGCGATTTGATATCCAGTTTTAACCAAAGAATGCAATCAAAGGACGGGTCCTGGCCAAATTCATCGTAAAATTTATAGGATAACATCCTTGCAACCAACTTCAATCCGTGGGTCAAAGGGAAGATCACTTCGCACAAGGTGTTTGGCGACTGTTCGTTGATGGAGCCTCTAACTCCAAAGGGGTAGGAGTAGGCATTGTGATCGTTACCCCGAAAGATACAATCCTCGAGCAAGGAATCTGGCTTGGATTTGAAGCCTCTTACAACGAAGCAGAATATGAGGCATTGATAGCAGGCCTGTAGATGGAATAGGCATCGGGGGCAAAGAAAATCCAGGTGTTTGACGACTCATAACAAGTCTCCAATCAAATAAGTGGAGAATTCAATGCGAGTGATGAGAGAATGGAAGCCTACCTCGCCTTAGTAAAGAAATTAATGTCTAACTTCTAGCAATTCAGTGTCCAGCAGTTTCCCAGAGGACAAAACAGTCATGCTGATGCCCTAGCGGCCTTAAGTTCAGCAATCAACTCTAACTTAAAGAGAATAATTCCTATCAACTTCCTCGCCCAACCGAGCATTAACCAGAGCGACGAGCTTCCAGACGTAGGCCATGTTCTCCAGATTGAACCAGCCCCCAGTTAGATGGACTCCCTGAGGGATTATTTGAAAGATGGTGCCCTATCATACGATAAGAAGGCCGCTCATCAAATAAGAGTCAACGCTACCTGCTTTCACTTATCTCCTGAGGGAAAGTTGTATAAAAGATCTTTCACTGGCCCTAACCTCTAATGTGTCCACCCGAGGGACGTCGAATAAGTTCTGCACGAGCTTCATGAAGGAATCTGTGGGAGCCATATTGGGGGCTGATCGCTAGCTTTCCGAGAAATGAAGGAAGGATAGTGGTGGCCATACATGAAGAATGATTATGGGGTATATGCTCGCAAGTGCGAGAAATATCAACTACACGCTCCTATAATTCACCAACCTGTCAGCGACCTGAAATCACTTACTAGCCCTTAGCCTTTTGCCCAATAGGGAATGGACATCGTGGGCCCTCTTCCTACCGTTGTCGGTAATCGTAAGTATCTGTTGGTCGCGGCAGACTACTTCACCAAATGGATTGAGGCGGAGCCACTAGCGAACATCAGAGACGCAAATATGATGAGATTCATATGAAAGAACATAATTACTCGCTTTGGGATCCCCAGGACCATCATCACTGACAACGAAACGCAGTTCAAAAGTGGCCTCTTCCAGAGTTTCTGCAATGACCATGGGATCAGACACCATTTCAACTCGGTGGCGTATCCCCAGAGAAACGGACAAGCTGAAGCTTCTAATAAAATAGTAATTGATGGATTGAAGAAGCGTTTGGAGCGAGCCAAGGAGGCATGGGTGAGAAAGATACCACATATCCTATGGGCTTATCACACTACCCCACGACGAGCAATCGGGGAAACCCATTCGCACTGACATATGGTATGGAGGCAATCATCCCCTTAGAGGCTGGACTCCCCACCATGAGGTCCACCCTGGTCGACCAAGGCCAGAATAATGCAACAATACTCGTTGAACTTGACCTAGCTGACGAGTGCAGATAACTAGCTCTAGTGAAACTAGCTGGCTATCAACAACAGCTAGCGACGCACTATAACAAGAAGGTCAATCCAAGGGCATTCCAAGTTGGGGACTACGTCCTAAGGAAAGTTCTTGGCAGCGCAGTAAAACCATCAGATGGAAAGCTAGGACCAAACTGGGAAAGACCATTCTAGGTGATACGGGACAACCTACAAGGATCCTATCACTTAGAAATACTAGAGGGCAGGGAGATACCTCGAGCTTGGAACGCAGCCAATTTAAAGAAATTCTACTTTTAGTTCTCTGTTTTAACCTTTTATTATAATTTGTAAGTCTTTCCTGATTAATAAAATATAGTTTGGTTGTGGCATTCTATGAAGTGTTGATTTCTTTTTCGGAAACTTTATAACTTATGCACCTTTTCCAAGTGATAGTCTCCCCTCTTAACACATATAAGCAGGGTTTTACCCTTCTTAGGTTCTCGTCCTTTAACACGAACAACCTCTTAGAATTGCCCCCGATAATATATAAAGCCCTACATGGGACCCTTAGGCAGCTCGCCCAACTCAAAATTGGTCGCCAAATAATGTTTGGCTCAAAAAACCTACTCGGACAGAACATCGAACACTAGGTGTATCCTCATCATTGCTACACTTAGGCCTAAGGGAGTGTGACGACATGACCTAAAAGGTAAAGTGGGGAAGAATGGTATCTTATAAGCATACTGGACTGGGAGGATACTCACGCAATAAAATAACTCTAGTCGGCTAAGAAAAGCCCAAGATAATCAAATAAGAAATCAATAAAGTGGACAATATACAACACATATTTAGTAGGAAAATCGCCCAAAACATAATTATTTTATTACTTCATTGCATTTATAGAGAGCTACATTGGTTGAATTAAACAAATCCTAATGAGGATTAGGCCTTCGATCAAGATAATCAGCTACTTGTGCTCTCTGACCATCATCTGGGTGAGGAGTTAACTCCTCCTTGACTTCATTTGCATCAGGTTCCAATAACTGGCTGGGGATAGCATCTATGGGGACCCGTTAGTCATCCCTCCTGAAAGGGTTAGGCATCAGACTCGAAGGGGAGATCTCATGACGATACCAGAGTACTGAGTTCCTGGGGACCTTCAGCTCCCTGAGAGCATTCAATCATCCCCTAATAAAGGATAGCTCTTTGACCTCTGCCAACGTCATCGGAGCATCTGCCCAACCCTGATCATAACCATCAGCCCACACTCACCGAGGACCTTTCTTGAACAGTTGCCTCAGCAGCGTAACATCTCTTTAGAGCCCATCAGCTATCACGTATGCCCGGTGAACATCTCCTCAAAGCTCATTAATCTCCTTAGTGGAACCACGGGCATCTGTACCAACTCGTCGTCCAGCCGATGAAGAGGAACTATGTAGAACCTAAGTAGCAATGCTAGGCACATTCTCCCGAAGTCGCGAGACTTCTCGCCTCAGAGTTTCATTGTCTTGCTGAAGCAACTCTCCAACTTAATTAACCTCTGAGGCATCCAGGAGCCTTGCATTCAGAGCGTCCACCTCTCCTTGTATAGAAGCACCTGTTTCCTCCATCTCTTGGAGCCTGTCCTTCATCTTGGCAACGAGCTCTGATTATTCCTTATAATACTTATTCCTTGACCGAAGGGATTTACAAATCTTTATGAAATCCCTTCGAACCTGATTGCTCGCATCAGGACCAATAATCTTTCCCAGTTGAGAAGTAGCAGGTATATATTCATCAACATCAATCAGCTACAAGCCAAACAAGCATTAAAGAGCAAAGAAATTAGTATGCAGAAAGGAAAAAGATTTCATTTCATTAAAGAAAAGGTTTTAAGTACATCAGTGAAAGAAAGAAAGAATAACAAAAGCAAATAATACAAGAAGTTCCCTAATAAAAGCTAGTCGGCAACCTCAATCTGCTCTGAGGTCGTCGGTTGCTTCCCCTTGTCTGCAGCAGCACCAGGATTACCTCCCTCAGACGGAGCAGTTATCATTCCTTGGTTGAGGGCAACTTTGGCAGCGATAGTCTGGGCAACAGGAACACCTACACTGACAGCAGGAGCAGGTGCCTCATCCAAATGGGCCTAGGGTCAGGATCGTGCTTATTAAAAAGTGGGCAGTCGATATCCACCTCGACATCCAGGAGAGCCTTATTCCAACCCTTCTTGAAGTTTAGACGGATGATATAGCCAATTTGAACATCAGCATCCTCATACGCAGCGGTTCATCTGATATTATACGAGCTTTACTTAAGGGTGGCAGCCTCGAATTCCACCTTCTTCACCTTTTCCATGAGCACCCTATTCTCCTCCACCACGGCCAGCTTGCTCGAGCAGACCAAGTCATACGACTACCTCAATTCCTTAAGATCCTTAGTCCTCGCCACCTTCGCTTGATTTGCCTCAGTAAGGGCAAGATCGAAAGACTTTTAGGCAGCATCAGCAGTCTTCAGGTTGGCCTCCAGCTCGGCATTCTTCCTCGCCATCGCATCGCCTCTGCGATAGAGGATGGCGAAATCGATCACAAACTGCAGAGAAGAGAAATGATAGTAAGAGAAATATTGAATAGAGTATTGTGAAAGTAGGGAAGAAAAATTAGACTTATTAAGACTAACCTCTGACTCGTCGTCAGAGCTAACTGGTCAGTCCTCATCGCCTTCTAACGATCAATCAGAAAAATTGCTCTTTCAAGCAGCGTAGGATCTAGCTGAGGAGACAGGGTAACAGAAGCCCCCTCAGGCAAAGCAGATACGGGCACAATAGCTTGCCCCGCCTTTGTCCTTACCTCCTCTCTCCTCTTCTCCTATTCCCTCTCTTTCCTCTCCTTCTCAGCTCTCTTTCTCTCCTCCACCTTCCTCTTCTCCTCCTCCTTCTTTTTCTCTCTCTCTCTCAACAGATCTTCCTCTTTCTTCTTCTTCTCCTGCTCATGAGCAGCAGACCGAGAACTAGTGGCAGCATCCCCACTGCCAGACTTCTGTTTCTTCGACCGATGAGACAGAAGCACATCATCATTATCTTGGATCAAATTCTTCTTAGGATGAGCCATGTTTTCCTCGCTAAAACTACTTGATTCACCCAAAGACTCTGGAACTCCTGAACCCTTTCCCGAACTGGAAGATTCTTCATTATCGAAACAATCCTCATTGGAAGTACCTTCAACATCGCCCCTATTGGCACCCTCACTCTCCTCACCAGAGCTGCTCTCCTCCTCGTCCAACTGGATTGGGTCGGTAACAACCTCTTCTGAGATGTCTAGCTAAGGGATGCTATCCACAGGTTGCGTAATAAAACTTGACCCAATGTTCTTATATTCCAGAAGGAACACCGTTAATCGAGGATGCTCATCGTTGGCTAAAGACTCCCTAATTCTTTAGCGTTTAACTAGATCAGCGTCTCAGATCTCGTTGAGAGCGGGCTTTAAGTTCTTTATCTTTTCTGAAAAAGAAAAAGAGATAGATATGAGGAAAACCATACAAAAATAGAGGATCAACGAGCATACAAGAAGTAAGCCTACCTATGTACTCCTTCCCATAAAATGGAATAACAAATCTCCCGAACCTCAACCCTTTAGTATGGGGAGGGAACTGGCAATTTCTAGTAATAAAACCCTCATGCCAGTAGTCCTTGTGGGAATTAGGTAGATTTACTACCAATACCCTATCAGGACTCCTGGCCTTGAGGTACTAAAGACCAGAGCTTGTTCGCGAAAAAGAATAACAGAAAAAGATTTCAGCAAGTCCTAAATTAGTGTTATAGAGATGATTTATTCTATGTACACCATTGATAATCTTCCAGACATTGGGCGAGCACTATGTAGGGACTATATTGAAATAATCAAAAAAGTGCAAAAAAAATTATTTGGGGGAAAAGTAAGACCCCCTGGGACAATAAGAGGACATGAATCCAGTGACCATCCTTAACTTCTCTGACATTACGAGGGATAGGGGCACATTCAATATCCACCCAATCTAGAATGTTATAGTACTCCCTAAATTCAGTAATCGATCTATTGCCTATTATCGACATCGAAAAAGAAAAACCCTACCAGCGGATATAAAGAAATTCCAACAGAAAATAGAAAAAGAAAAAGAAAAAATAAATTACGATGTAAGAGTCAGCTTGAGACGAGGCAAAGTCGCAAGCAGGAATGATGAGAAGATGTGAAAAAAGCTTGGAAATGGAAGGCGAGGACCTGAGAGTAAAAAAAGCTGCAGTAAAAGCTTTGAGAGATTGAGAGAATGCGAAGAGATATGAAAAGTGATGATTCAAGAAATGACCTCTCTAAAAGGATTTAAACCTTTCTAATCATGATGCACCAGAAACGAGGCAATATGCCGCCTAAGTCAGTTTGATAAGGGCGCTTCAGTTCAAACGTATGGTATGAATCACAGAAATTCCATTAATACTAATCATTTAAAATTATTGAGCCCAAATTGTGACCTAAAACTTTGAGGGTCAATTGTGGGTACCTCGGTTTGTCATTTTGGCCCAGGTGAGAAGCCTAAATCAAATGCGACCCAGAGTCTACAGGTCCCGTGACTCAACCAATTTAGTTTTGACCCAGGTAGTTCCTAAAATATCTCTTCAAAGATATTCTAGGGATTGTGGGCTAACGTGGGGGAGTCCCACTCCTCCACTCTCCGAAATAACATGTATATAACAAACCCTCCGCCCGGGGCAAAGGGCATGCCTGATTTTTCCTGTAAAACCCTCCTCGGAGTAAAGAAAAATAATATTGAGAGCACCACCGTGGACGTAGGCATTCTTGCTGAACCACGTAAATTTTGTGTTATGTGATTGTCATTCCTTACGTTCTTTATTTGTTCTGGTGATTGCATTTTCTTGTTATTTTATGCTGAACTTAATTGTCACCACAATACTTTCCTACATTAAATAAAAAGTTTTATATGCAAAGAAATTCTTACACTTTAAATAGGTATTTTTAAGTGTATAAACTCATGATAGAAAGTAGTATGGATTTAATGTACAAATTTGTGAAATATAAGGGTCTTTCATAAAAATTATGGGTTAAAAGTTAATAAATGAAAGATAAGGGTTGAATGGTTTAATTAGTAACAAACTAAATATTAAAATGTGAAAATTCAAGAATAAAGTGTGTTTATCAAATATGTGGAAAATGAGGCTTTAATGTATAAAATGTATGAACTTATAGATTAAAAGTGGGTAAAGTGTAAAAATATGAAAATTGAGTAAAGTATGCTAATGAATAAATGGTTAAATGTGTTTAAGTGTTGAATTGAAAACTTAAACTACTTTTTGAAAAAAATAGTACTTGTTAAACGACAAAATTTCGAGTTTGGCAATAAAAAGGGTAAATTGGTAATTTACTTAAAGTGGAATATTTTTTTGAATTAAAAATATTGGTGAATGTTTTTATACTATTATGGGTGAAATAGAATTAAGTCCTAAAACGTGAATCATTTTTGGTATAAAATCAACATGGTGTGGATAAAGAACTTAAAGGAGAAAGTGATAATTTTTAAGTGTAAATGGAAAAACGAACTGTTAAGTCCGGAATTTTAGCTTCGACCCGAAAATGTTAATTAATGTGAACATTAGTATAATGTTGAACATGTTGAAAGATAATGGAATATTCGGATGACACCGGAGAAATATATAAGCAAGGCATGATGCCCCTAGTGGTGAAAGACCCCAAAGTAACTACAGTAGCATGCGGCGGCGGAGACCCGTGGTGAGAGGCCACAAAGTCCGTGTATGTTGAAAAAATCCCAAAGAATATGGCGTAATCGGTAACACGATAAGAAACGGGTCATAATGTGGAAATAACCTAACTTGTGTGAGTGTTAATGTGGACAGGTAAATTGAGAATAATGACTAATGTCCATAAGAAAAGAGAAATGGTTAAGCATTGTGACTTAATGGGTAATTAAGCTACCTAATGAGGTTTAAACCGATAATAACACAAGTGTACGTGTTGTATAAGGCTTTCAATGTTAATGAATATTTTCTAACACAGTGTGTGCGTGTGTTGAAAGAAAGTCTTACGTAATGATTAAGCAACGTTGGTGTGAGTTAATGAACGTTGAGAAATAAACGTTTTGAAAGTAAATGAAACCTTTTCCCAATAATTTCATGCATTAATGGGAAAGAATACTAGTTTTAAGCATAAAGATACAAAATGACTATTTTGTAGAGATAGGAGAATAAACGGTATTAAGCAACGTTTTCAGAATAAAACGATTTAATACGTTGGGACATGTATTTTCAAAGATATATATGTAGATTTATACCTATTTTCACGTGCATGTAGATATAGCGTGTGAGTATTCTTTCTATCGTTCATTTCTATACTGCATATTTGTATAGTTCCCACTGAGCATTCATCTCACTCACTCCTTTTGTTACGGAAGGTTGTATGTTGTCCCGTATTTTGAGATCATCATACACGTAAGTATTAAATCTTCATTTACGTTAGTAGCTCTGTTTACTTGGCCTTGGGGCACTCCCCTTGGGTCACATCACGTAGTTTGATGAAAATTGAAATCATATGCTAATAAGTGTAACATTAAATAATAATAATAATAATAATAATAATAAAACTTGATTAGAAATATTATTTAGGTTGTTCCATTGCACTTCACAATTAATGCGCGAGCAGGTTCGGGTTGATCTTTATTAACCCTTAAATCCGAGTCGGGGAGTTACAACTTGGTATCAGAGCTTTGGGTTCAATATTCCTTCCGGGTGTGATGTGGTGAGGTCGGTATCGGATCTTCTCAATTTCGGCGTTGGTTTGGTCCGGTCACGCTAGATAAGTGACGCTTTCTGTTCATATCCTGGATGGTGAAGTGAAGGACATTAGCACGATGTGCAACCTTTTGTGAGATGGTAAATGACAAAGTTAGTAGACTTTCTTGTCTCGCCGCATTTCTGATATAGATATGTTGGTATGTTATGGGTGTCAATGTAGACCAATAGTGGCAACACCGTGATATTTTACGTGAGATGTATTGTGTGGTAACTTTAATGATGAGAGTAGTCTCAGCAGTAGTAGCAATGTCGAATAGTGTTCATTGCAACCTAACTACAAAGGTTGTATATTTCATCTATGTAGGTTATGTGAGTGAGTGGCATTCATAAGAATTGATTTGGTGGTGATGATGTGTTGTCTTCCTGGTTGAGGACTTGGGTTTAGTGTATCTTGATTATAATGTGGCTTTAGATAATCATGATGATTTGAGGTAACCTAGGAGCGAACCTATTATAAAATAAGACTTCTTGCAGCATCACTAGGGTGAGTCTCCTCTTAGGCAATACCTGACGTCCAGTATCCTACCGAAACTCTTACGGTATTTATATATAGTCTTAGAGATAGTAATGTGGTATGGCATTTGTGGTGTGGGCCTTGGTAATTATAGTGAATACTCGACGTCCCGTATCCTCCCAAAATATTTAGTTATTTTAGCTTATAAATTAGCACATAGTATGATGTTTGCATAATGAGATAAATTAGTTGTTATGGATGAACACTCATTGAGGTTTAGTAATGTGATTTGATGAAATTGCCTTCGAGTTAGTAATATGGATACACATGTGGATTCGTATTGATAATTCTTTGGAGGTGTATACTAAGGTTTAGCTAGTGAGATATTAATGCGGGTGATAAACATTTTATGGTGGTAAATTCGAGGTTAGGTAGCTTAGATAACAATATGACTTGTGATTTCTAGTGATAGATGTGTAAGTTATTTAGATAAATGATTGAGTTCGATGTCTTTGCCCATTAAGCATTCGAGAATCATTATTGCATTGAAGTTTACATAGTGAGGATAGGTCATTGATGATCGTAGTATGGTTAAATCATGTTGACTTGTAGTAGTGCCTCGGAGCTAGTTTCATAATTTGGATTGTGAGCATGCGCTATAATATGACCTATGAGGATAATGTCAAAAATAGGTTGACAATTGTTATGTTATGCACCTGGGAGACTTAGAACACGATGGTGATTCATTATAGTTTTACAAATAGCACTCAGGATGGATTGTTAGGATTGATTATAGCACCTACATGTGCTACCTGTATGGTTTGGTGTGACTCTGATGAGGGAAATCATAGGTCTTAAGCAAACATGGGTAATGCTTGAAAGTTTGAGATGCCATTAGGATAGTTATGATTTGGGATCACGTAGGACACTGCCAAGATCCATAGCAGTGGTCCGTGAGTTGAATGTTTGAAACTATATGAGCATTGTGTTTCATTTGATGAGAGTGTTGAAAGTATGGATGCCTAGATATGATAGGTCGGTGACTAACGATAAAAACCAATAGATGTAACTTCGCCTTAATTTATGGTAGTTATGCTTACCAATTATTGAACAGGTAGCACTGATACTAAGGAGGGAACCTAGCGTTTCAGCTTCCCGAAGAAATTAGTTTTGTATTATAGTCGTTAAGAAAGTATGGACAATTCGTGGTTAGGACCCGTTAGGGTTAATGAGTCAAGCCAGGGTATATGGCAAGGCTAAGACATTAGCATATATCCGTGAGAGTTATGGTTTTCAAGTGTACGTTGTGGGTCTGTACTTGGTGTGGCACGATTTGTTGTCAAAATTCGGTTGTTTCCTTTTTGCATGGCAGTCGCCTGATTCGTTGCGTTCCTCATGTCTTCTTTGATCCTGGTAATGGGAATTTGTTTATCAGCTGTGATTTTTGTATAAATCTATATCAGCTCAGTAGTGATGTGTGTTAGCCCAGTTTTGCTGATGCGTCATGATATGTGAGTGCGCTCTTCTTCGGAGGCACCTTTGTTCCACACTAGTTTGTGTGTAAGTGTGGTCTCACGTTTATTTCATGTAGTTTGCATGTGCTACTTGATTGCCTTGATTTAGGTTAAAATATTTCGTTAGTTAATCGGTATAGCTAGTTATGACTTGGTCGTGGGTTTCGAGGTTGTGACTCGAGGATATTATGAGTATTAGAACCTGATAAAATATTAGATGTTAGTGTTTTAATTTGTTTAGGAATGTGCGGATTGAGGATGTGATCGCTTGTATATATTTGTGTTGTGATACCTAGGGTGACTCTAAGTTAACGCAAGGATCTCGTAGGAGTATCGATTGGGTAGACCAATGGGATAAGGTGATTGTCTTACAATCATTGATGTGTATGATTAGAATATTGAGGTTGTATCTGCCTACGCTAGGCGTGATTCAAGATTATTGAGGAAACATAGGCTTATAAATCCTAACGTAGGAAGGATTCATAATGATGAGTTCATTAGTGGTAGCGTGATATTTTCTGAATACCCGTTATTCGAGGGATCGTTTCGATGGATGAGTAGGCATGCTTAGGCTTAGTAGTAAGACCTTAGTGCTCTCCATGATTGGGTTAGCAATGTCGTTGATGAAAATAAAATCGTTGGGTTTAGACCATAGTGTTGAGGATGCCCTAGGATTGGAAACTAGTTATAGGTAATTAGATTCTAAGGTTGATGACTATGAATTTCGAGGAAAAAATTTCCTAAGGAGGGAAGAAGGTAATACCCTGCCCTAAAAAAATAAGTATTTAATGAAAATCAAAATATTATATTCAAAGGAAAATTTGAGGAATAAATATATAAGAGAATTATGCCAAATGGCACTAAAAGTGACGCATTACGAAGAATAATTAACAAAAAATCACCCCACATGGTTTGCATGGATACGTATTTAAGTTCTAATAGTCCTATTAAGTACGTTGGTTAAGTTTGATGCGAAAATACCAAGGAGTAATTATGACACGATCATTATTAGTAAAGCAGTAATTTGGGCGGTATGTGACGTGCGGGATAGGTAACTTCACGCGATTTTTGTAGGATGCAATGCGGTCCCAAATATCGAGATGATCACCAAAAAAATACATATAAAAATACCATTAGGGCCAAAGTCAAAAAATAAATAAATTAATTATTTTCATCAAAATATGAAAGTGTTCGGAAAAATCTGAAAATCAAAACAAATAAGTAAAATTTAATTTTGAGCAATTTTCTCTTCTCAACGTCTTCGAAAAAATCATTTAGACGGATTTTTGTCTGCACGCACCGCAAAGGACGCGAACTTGCACAATTTTTATAGGACAATTGGAGAAGGATAAAAATAATGTGACCATATATTTGGAGCCCTAAAAATATAAGGAAGAATCCCATAAAGAGAAAAAATCAAAAATAAAATAAAAATTAATCTAGCATTTTTTATGGTGCGTGACACTGCAGAAGTCCAGTTTTGTGCGAAATATTTATAATAATGGTATGTCAAAAATATAATTTGACCATATATTTAAACTCATAATAAAATATAAGGGAAAATACCATGTAAAGAAAAATCGAAAAAAAAGATTTTTTTTTTAAGGTCCCGAACTTTTTACTCGTAGAGAAGGGCAATTGGAAGGATCAAAAAATAATATGACCATGTATATGAGACCTTAAAAATACATAAAAAATTACCATGCAGAGAACAAAATAAAAAAAATACTTTTTTTGAGTGGACCAGCCCCCCCCCCCCCCCCCCCCCCCGGCGCCAAGAAGATTTTGTGCCAAAATGAAATGGGTTTTAAGAGAAAAAGAGGTGGGACTCCTTTATGTGCTTTCAAATATTCAGATAACTCCATCGTTTCTCCCTCACTTAAAGTTCTTTCACACTAAAGACAACCTCTCAAATTCGTAGCTCTTCATTCTCTCACAAATATCTCCACCATTAAAGTGGGCTAAAACTCCATAAAAGCTTCACTGGTAGGGTGGGGCAACTTGTAGGAGTATTTGAGAGGGTTTGAGGGATCTAACATGGATCTTTCATGGTGTTTGAGGAATAATAAGATGGATTTTGTGGAGCATTCTTGGAGCATTTTGGAACCTCCATTGGAGCTATCATGGTGGAGCTTTTGTAACTCCCTTTAGGGTCACCTTTGGAGTTGAGGAAATCACCCATCTTCTCTACTACCACCACCATTTTGGAGTCTTTGAGGTGGAAAAATCTTACCTTGTTAAAGGTTTAAAGTTTGATGAATTCTATGAAAGTTTAATTACATACACTTAGTTTAATATATGTAGGATATGTGTTAGATGGAAACCATTGATTAATTAGTTTAATTCTCATGATTTGTATGGAAAACGGTTTTCAAATAATGAATTAAAATGGGTCTTGAAAATGTGAAAAAATTCAGGATATATATCTTGAACATGTTATGAAATAAACTTTGTTTAAGTGATGTTTCAAAAGTACATAATGTGACTTCATGTCTTAGAATACATTGAGTTTGTGTAAGCCAATTTTATGAAATAAAAGGAGGATTTTATACCTCAAAATGACGAAGTAGAAGAAGAAGATAAACTTTTACTTAAATAGGTTTTAAAAGTGTTGGAAATTTATGAACACTATTCGTGGACATTTTATGAAATAAAATGTGTTATAAGTGGATTTTATGAAGGAAATTTGATTTCTATGTAAGGTATTGTTTGTTCATGTCAATTTGTAAAATGAATATATGCTTTACTACATTAAATAAGAAGTTTTATATACAAATACATCCTTTCACTTTATATGGGTTTTTTAAAGTGTATAAACTCTGGTAGAAAGTAGTATGGATTTAATGTACAAATATGCGAAATATAAGGGTCTTCCATAAAAATTATGGGTTAAAAGTTAATAAATGAAAGATAAGGCTTCAAAGGTATAATTAGTAACAAATTAAAAGTAAAAATCTTAAATCCAGAGAATAAAGTGTGTTTATCAAACATGTGAAAAATGAGGCTTTAATGTATAAATGTATGAACTTATATATTAAAGGTGGGTAAGTATAAAAATATGAAATTAGAGTAGAGTATGCTAATGAACAAGTGTTTTAATGGTTAAATATGTTTAAGTGTTGAATTAGAAACTTAAACAACTTTTTGGGGGAAAAAAATAGCACTTGTTAAAGAACCAAATTGCAAGTTTGGCAATAAAAAGGGTAAATTGGCAATTTACTTAAAGTGGAATATTTTTATGAATTAAAAATGTTTGTAAATATTTTTACAGTAGTATGGGTGAAATCGAATTAACTTTTAAAAACGTGAATGATTTTTTGTATAAAATCAACGTGGGTGTAAATAAAGGACTTAACGGAGAAAGTGATAATTTTTCAAGTGTAAATAGAAAAGCGGACTGTTAAGTCTGGACTTTTGGTTTCGACATGTAAATTTTGATTAGTGTGAACATTGGAATAATATTGAACACATTGAAACATAATGTAATATTTGGATGATGCTAGAGAAATAATTAAGTAGGACATGACGTCCCTAGTGGTGATAAACCTCAAAGTAACTGCAGTAGCATACGACGGCGGAGACCAGTGGTAAGAGGCCACGAAGTCCGTGTATGTTGGAAAAATCCAAAAGAATCTGACGTAATCGGGAGTGTGATAAGAAAAGAGTCATAACGTGGGGGAAGATTCGGCCAACTTGAAAAAGGCACGAAAAAACTGATTTTTACAGTCATTCGAAAAAAACTGTTCTCCGATTTGGACGAAATTTAGCATGGTTGTTCAGCAAGAAAATATAAGACTTTTCGAGTGGGGGGGGGGGGAGATTCGGCCCCTTATCCCCATCTAAAGATTAAAGAGCTGGTGGAGTGATAAGTTTCAACACGTTTCGATCAATCAGGAATTCACCAAAACCCTAATACCTCATTCCTAAGCCTATAAATAAGACCTTTGGATCATCATTTCGTGTGGAGAAAAAAATTGTAGAGAACCACTTTAAAATAATTTTTGGAAGTTTTATTTTGAGAGTTTTATTTATGTTTGAGGGCCAAGAATTATATCTTTGTGGGAGGAATTTTGTCAAGATTATTTGTGAGACACAACATTTATAAGTTTACTTTATTAATGAAAATTAGTATTCATTTTTGCAATTTATTATGTCTTCAATGATGCTAGCTTAACTTCTTTACTAGGATTAGGTGAAATTTATCATGTTTGATTAATATTGTGCATGATTTAAATTCGTCTATGTTCCCGATATGTGCTAAAGGTTTTAAAAATTCGGTATTCATTTAAAACGAAATGAGAGTGTGTTTTAAACCTTTAGTTTTGTTTGCAAAAAGATCATATTTTTATTTTTAAGTGTGAGTACTTTTTTATGGATTATGCTTGCACTCGATTGTTTTGATCGTCCATGCTTAAAGATTATACTTTGAAATTTAAAAGTGAGCTTTGTAAGGGAATAGGGATTTTAGCCATCTAAATTTAGAGACGTTAAATTTTATTGTGAACATAACCGTGTTATTTTTCGAATTACATACGACGAGAGTCGGTTTAATTTGAGTTATAAAATTGGGAATGACGAGTTTAAATTATTGCATAGTATTAGTTAAACGTGATAAATGGATCCAATGTCCTAGTTTCTCACACACTAGTTTATATCTTTCGTAGTTGTACTTTTTAATTATGTTAGCCTAGTTCAATATTACATATCTTCTCTGCACCCATTTTATCTAGTTGGACTAGAGCTGTGTTTTTTTTCCGAACATTCCGATTTTTTCGATATCCGATCCGATATTTTTCGATTTTGGAACGTATATAAGGTTTCCGATTTTCGATTTTCCGATTTCCGATTTTTTCGAAAAAAATCGGATAAAAAATTGGAAATAATTCTGAAAATCCGATTTTCCGATTTTTCCGATCTGATTTATCCGAAACTATGCCGATCCGATTTTTCCGAATTATTTCCGATTTTTTCCGAAATATTTTTCGATTTCCAATTTTTCTAATTTTTTTAAACATTCTCATGTGTCCCGCATCGGCTAGAAGAGGAAGAGAGGCCCAAAAAAGTCCTCTATAAAAGGAGAATATCTCTCTATCCTCTACACAAATGAAAAAAATGGTTAAATCCTTACATATTTACATGTTAGGTTAAATCTTTTTTTCGATTTCTTTAAAATGAGATTTCGAGTAATCGAAAATCCTATATTAATTTTTTTGAAATTTTCGAATTTCCAAAATTTCTGAATTTTTAGTATATTTTTTGAATTTTCGAATTTTTTCGATTTTTTTCCGATTTTCCAAATTTTTCGAATTCGGAAACTTTTTTGATTTTCCGAAAAAATTGGATAGGAAATTGGAACAAATATTTTATTTCCGAAAAAATTGGAATTTTTTCCGAAAGGTCATTTTCCGATCCGATCCGGCCAAAACACAGCCCTAAGTTGGACAGTCACACTTATTTTGAATGAAAAATTTGATAAATTTCTGTAGATTCGACTCGTACTTACACTCGCTATTCTATAATAGCCCGTACACTTGTGGTAATTTATAAAATTGACAATAAGAAACTCTCATTCGAATGAGATCTCTATCTCGTTATAATGACAGCTTAATCTCGTTCAAGAGACTGCACCACCTTGATTTTCTATAAAAGGATTTTTAGACTCAGTTTTCTATGAAACGAAGGACTTTTGACGAAAACAAAAGGCAGGCCTATTTTCAAAAGTTCCAACACTAAAGTTTCACACTTTTTGTTTACAATATCCAAAATTCATAAATCGTATACTTTGAGATCTTATTTAGGCACCTAGTTTGATTCTTCCATCATTAGAAGAACTGTTTTAGTGCGGTGGACTCCATAAGTGCTGATTACATTGAAGAAATGGTAGACTCTGTGTTCTGAACTATAGACGGTTGTCGACGCCTGGCATGAGTAGACTCTTGCGTTGTACTGCGGAGGAGTGGTTGAAGATAGAAGAGCGTCAAAACTTGTGGGGGATTGAGTCGTTGCGTAAGTCTACTGTCTATATTTTGTAGAACCATATCATAGTGATTGTCAGGCTAGGCCGTTCGAGGTTTTTTTTTCCTTTGTGGTTTCATCGTACATCGGAGTTTTATGGTTTGATTTATTTAATTTGTCTGTTATTACCTAGATGCATGTTTAGGATAAAAGATAAAATTTAGTAAATCAGTTTTCACAAGAAAGGTTTAATTGGTGCTAAGTTTAATTGGGCGAATTTTGTTTGATCATTAAAATTGAAAAAACATAAAAATATTGAACTTGTGTTTATTTGAACCATCCAAGCATTTCTCAGCAAGCAACACCATCATTAAGGACCACGAAGCAAGATCATTGGTCTAGGAAAGGCAACGTACAGATTATCCAGCTCAGCTAACCACTCCCCATTCATTATATAAAGATAATTAAGGGATGTGGGATCCTTTGTTGTCTCAATACCTCGATTGGACGACCCAAGTTAGGCATTTTTACTTCTGCAGTATGAACTTCTCTAATGGGATTCATGGCTATTCTATAAACTATCATTTGATTATTTATGGAAACTATATCTTAACTATGTGAATAGATTTTGTAGCATCCATTAGATTCATTCAATCAAATGACTCTGCGAACTCAGAAATAATGCAAATGAAAGTCGGTCACTTTTTTAATTTATAAGATTTACAGGCTTTCAGGGTTTTATGTTTAACACCGTGGGAAAAGGAACACCAAGATGCCTAATCCAGAAGTACTCCCAAGTATTCCAATGCATAAGGCCGTGGTAGGCCACTGTAAAAGTATAGAAAGCTCCACACTTAGATGGTCGCAACCATTAAGAACGAAATACAAGGGGTTCCCAAGTTTCAAAGACCGTGACTCCAATAAAAGTCGTAGCCACATACACAAATATTGACCCCAAAGCCAAGGGTAGACCTAAGAAAAACCACGAACTCTTTTTTAGGGCCCGCGACTGGACTAAAACACACCAACGACCATTTACTACAAAATTAAAAGTATGGGCCCGCGGCATAGTCAAAATTCCAAACAATCCAATGCAGGCTCAAGGCCAAAGCTAGCTGAACAGGTCCGCAGTTATCAGTTCGCAGCCAGAATAAACAAACCTCGGCTCCTTAGTTATGTGTTTTAGTTAGATCAAAAAGGGAAAAACTAGGGTTTTGGCCAAGAACAACCACGAATAGAAGTTCATGTTCTTATCCCAAAACTAACCTAAAATCCTTCCAAACACTCCATTTTTCATCCTAAAACATAAAATACATCAATCGACACTCAAATCCAAACCTAAAGCCAAAATCACCTAAAAATCCAATCGCTTCAACCTAGAAAACCAAAAATTCTATTTTTAACCATTTCAACAATTTCAAGGTTATTTTTAAAGATTAAAGGGGAATTAAGGTAGGGATTTAAAAGAACTTGGAACTAGAAAAATTTATGAAGGAATTGCAAGAGAAAGTTAGAAGACCAACCTAGAATCAAAGGAAAACATCACTAAAAAAATTCATTATAAATCATTTTGGGGCTATAAAAATTGACTCAATGCTTTTTCTCTCAAATATTGAATAAGATTATGAGGTCATGGCCTCAACCCGTTTATATAACAGAACAAGGAAAGAAGAATCGTCAAAATTTAAAATGCCTCAATAAATAACCACGACGTTCACATAACATCTCTATCAATAATGCTTCAGCCTCAAGGGGTCAATCGCAACATACATATGGTTTCACCCTCTCAACAGTAGGCCCCTTCTTGAAGACAGTGGTCCATAGATAAGAATAAAGCCCCCAATAATAAATAACTTATATCTTGCTGCTTAGGCTTGAGGAACTTCCAGTATACCCAAAATATGTTAACCATTAGAAAGGAGACACGTGGCATGGAATTCCATGTAAACACAATAAAGATATGCTCAAAAGTCTTCGTCATATAAAGGAGGCCACAGACTAATACCTAACCAGCTCGCAAAGTACTCCTCATTTTCCCATTAATACATACGACTACAGCATGGTGCATAACAAGGTCGCAGACTCTAAAAACGAGACTACCTCATGAGTCCACGACCAGGTGACCCACAGGCCGTGACCACTTAGGCTTGTTACATCCCTAGATGCATAGGCCCTTACACGTCATCAATGTCCTGCCAGCTGTCTATATTCTAAAAGGGTATCATCTTAACAATGTTTATCCACAAATCACGTGCACTATTCACATGACACCCCCACCAACTACTATAAATAGAGGTTATCACCTCCTCATTTAAGAAGGAATAACTGGGTAACGAAGTTCTGCCCAACTCTCTCCAGCTTCCCTATATTTTGGATTTCCACACTGTGGTCACTTGCTCTGGAAGCCCGAATACTAACTGGCGTGGCCTCTTCCAACCTACACTATAGATTCCCTAGCCTACACTATAGATAACTAGTATGTTTTTACATTTAAATTGTTTCTCTCCTCTTATATGCCTCTAAGGCCCCACAAACTTGTGTTATTACACGAATCTAATGATAATCAAGCTCCATAGTAGATGTAGGCTTTTATTAACGTTCGAACCATTATATTTTTATACTTTGATTGTTGTGTATGGTTTTTATGGCATGGTTTAATCTAGTAGATCCATTTTTTATAACAACAGGGGCTTCTGGGGAAAAGTGGTGGAATAATTAAAAACGATAGGTTCGCCCTCATTTCCTATAAATAGCACACCCGGGATCTATTCTTAAAGTTGCTATAAGTAATTTCCAATATTTTAGAGAGAGAAAGTGAGATTTTGAGAGGAAAATAATGTGCTTTTGGATTAAGGCCAAGGAAGCGTATTGTTATCAATGGAGGAGGGTTGTTAAAGGCGGTGAAGTGTTACTGTTCATCACCAGATTAAATACTTTGGTAAGAGATTCCATCCTCACCTTTTTCTATTGCATAAACCCTAGCTTGCATGTTTTAGTGGTTAAGATGAGCCCCCTTAAGTAAATCTGAAATTATAGGTAAAATGACCATGGACTTATATTGTTCATCTCATGTTCTTGATTATGAGGTTTATTTACTTGAATGGAATGGGTTTTGGGTTCCTAGAGATAAAACTATTTTTTTAGACGTTTATGAAGGGTTTTCCACTTACATCTTTGAAAATCTAGGTTATGAATCATTTCAGGATAAAACTTTCCTTTTTACTAAAATACCCCTTGTGGTTTGAAGATCAAGAGTTATAACTCCTTCTTTGAGGCTGCAAACTTAAGCAGTATACTATTGTGCCTAACTTGTTTCGTATTTTGTTGGATTATAATGTTGAGGTCGTGGTATTCATGGGCCAGGCCGAGGAATTACATTTGGAGAATGACTCTTGCTTTGTTTTTTAGGTCAAAATTACTAGTCCTAAGGAGATTGATCTTATAATAGTTATGGGACTTGAACATTGCCAGAGCTCGACCGAGGTTGTGGAGTTAATAGCGTACCATGGATCGCTCATCTTGTAAGTGATCATGAGAGGAAGTCGCATTATGTGGCATGACTGGATCAAAAGGAACTCAGAATAAGGTCGTGGAGTTGTGAGGTTTAAGTTCAAATTAAAGATCGTGGACGATTGGGAAAACTATGGGAGATTGAGCCTTGGGGAAAGCCAAGAATAAGTATACTAGAGGAAATTAAGCCTTGGGACATAAAATGTATCTTTCGAGGGAGGTTTGAGTCCTTAAACAGTATTTCATTATTACTTTGGGGTTCAAACTGTAGTATTAGGAAATACTTTCCTCCCCTTTCATATTTAAACATTGACTTATATTATTCTTCTTAAATTTGTTTATTGTAGATCTGTTAATATATGCATATTCTTGAGAAGATATTAACATTGTCATGTGGGCAGAGGGCAGAGGGCATTCGATTTAACCCTTATTAGGATATTTAAGCCCATCCATTTATTCCTTGACTTCCTTAGGATGAGAGGTTGTGAATAGGCTAAGAGGCCACAGAGAATATTAAGAGGTTACGGATCAGCAGAGATTTGAGAGGTTAAACCTTGATTTAGGATCAACTTTAGCTCAAAGATTTCATATAAAATTATTAGTACTTTTGTTTAAACATGTTTAATTTGTAAAGCCTCTCGTGTGAAACTAAGTAATTGCCTAAATGCATGTATTGAGGAACTATGGAAATCTATCTTAAATGAGACTTAATATCTTTTTCTTCACAATTTATAGTGAATGAATATTTATACCAACTCTGATAATGAGGTTGAGGCCTATCTAGAGGTTGCGAACTAATAGGATTTGCCCTAATTAATACTCTTTAAACTACTATTATATGAGATTAAGAGAACTAACCCCTTGGCCTGATATGATAAGACCGCGACCATTACAATATTATAGGCTTTTCATAGATCTTAAACGTGCACGCTTTCAAAGTGGTATTTGTGATCCTCCTTAGAGTTGGAATATATTAAGATGTCATTAATGAAAATAACCACAAATTTATCTAGCCTGAACACGTTAATCATCAAGTTCATGGAATAATTGATGCATTGATTAGCTCAAAAGGCATAACCATAAACTCATATTGTCCATGCCTTGTCCTTAATTTGGTCTTATGAATGTTCGTATCGTTAATCCCCAATTGTGACTTTGTTCAATTCACTTTAATAAATACACATCAGCATAGACCCACCTTTCTTTTTCATAAACAACACAACAAAACCCTTCAGTAAAGTGTTGGGACTAAGATGTTAAAAAAAAGTGTTGGGACTAATAGATCTTCGACATAATAAGCCGTATAATTTCTCATATAATTTTTTCTCAACGAACGCTATCCTATGTGGGTCCTTGGATGTGGGCACTATCTTAAGATTCAAATCTATAATGAATTCCATTTTCCTAAATAGGGCACTCCAGACAATTCTTTAGAGAATGAATCAACATAGTCTATGGTTATAAATATTCTCAAAATTGACACTAACCTTGTCAATATATTAGACATACGTGAAGTAGTAATAACACCCACTCTGCATAAGCATCTTAGCCCTTAAAGATTAGACTAACACATGTGGAATAGGGTCAAAACCCCAAAAGGGCCAAAGTCTTAAAAATCCAAATTTGTATGTTATTTATCAAAGATCATAAATTTATTGAGCATTTTGTAAGATTTTTCAAACAATTTAGGTGACTAGTAAAACTGAAGTAGTTTAGAGGGCTTTAGTGTAATTTACATTTCCAAACAATTAGCATTAAACCATAACAAGGAGGGATACTTTGGCCTTTTGGAAGTTTGGCGCCACTAGCATGCTATACTCTTCACCACCTTCTTTGAGAAAAGTTAAACCACTCAAACTCTCCAAACTTCTCTTCTCCACATCAACACAAATAACACCCAACCTCTTAAAACAATGCACCTCCTTACCGAACGCCAAACTCATCCACCAACAAATCATAGTTCAAGGCCTCTCATTAGAAACCCAAATTGTAAACATGTACATGACTTGCAACTCCCCATCCCACGCCCTCACAACCCTCCAACAACTCCCACCATCTCCCTTCTCCGTTTTCTGGTGGAACCTCCTCATCAAACAAAAAATCCACCTCTCTTTTCTCAAAGACTCGCTCAAACTTTATCTCCACATGAAAAAACTTGGGTGGAAACCAGATGGGTACACTTACCCTTTTGTCCTCAAGGCTTGTGGGGAACTACCCTATTTTAGTTTAGGCTCCTCGGTCCATGCTCAAGTGTGTACTAATGGGTTTGAGTCTAATGTGTTCGTTTGTAACGCGGTTGTCGCCATGTATGGCCGTTGCGGCGCGGTGGAATACGCGCGCCGAGTGTTTGATGAAATGTTTGAGAGAGGGGTTGGAGATGTGGTGTCGTGGAATTCGATTGTCGCGGGTTATGTGCATAATGATGATCCGAAAAAGGGGTTGGAAATGTTTAATCAAATGACCAAGGATTGTAATTTTAGGCCGGATGCAGTTAGTTTAGTTAATGTACTTCCGGCTTGTGCGTCGGTCGGGGGGTGGGTGAGAGGAAAGCAGGTTCATTGTTTTGCGGTTAGGATGGGGTTAGTTGGGGATGTGTTTGTGGGTAATGCGATAGTGGATATGTATGCCAAGTGTGGGTTTATGGACGAGGCAAACAAGGTCTTTGAAGGGATGGAGGTGAAGGATGTGGTTTCGTGGAATGCGATGGTTACTGGATATTCCCAGATTGGGAGGTTTGAGGATGCTCTTAGTTTGTTTGAGAAAATGAGAGGGGAGAAGGTTGAGTTGAATGTGGTGACGTGGAGTGCTGCGATTTCAGGGTATGCGCAGAGGGGGCGTGGATATGAAGCGCTTCATGTGTTTAGGCAAATGAGGCTTTGTGGGTCGGAACCGAATGTCGTTACACTTGTGTCTGTTCTATCGGGGGTTGCTTCGATTGGAGCTTTGGTTCAGGGGAAGGAGACTCATTGTTATGCAATCAAATGTGTTTTGAATTTGTATAACGATCCGGGGGATGATCTTATGGTGATCAATGGGCTCATTGACATGTATGCTAAGTGCAAAAGTGCCAAAATTGCTCGTACGATATTTGATTTGTTAACGGATAGGAATGTGGTGACATGGACTGTCATGATTGGTGGGTATGCGCAGCACGGGGAAGCCAATGAAGCGTTGGAACTTTTCTCCATGATGCTAAAACAGAAAAAGTCCACAAGGCCAAACGCGTTTACTATATCTTGTGCCCTGATGGCTTGTGCCCGTCTTGCTTCCCTAAGGTTTGGTAGGCAAATTCACGCATATGTATTGCGCAATCGTTACGAGTCTGTGATACTGTTTGTGGCCAATTGTCTCATAGACATGTATGCTAAATCTGGAGACACTGATGCAGCTAGAGTTGTGTTTGACAACTTGCATGACACAAACACTGTCTCTTGGACATCATTAATGACGGGATATGGAATGCACGGTCGTGGTGAGGAGGCCCTCCAAGTTTTCGATGGAATGAGGAGGACAGGTCTGCTGATTGACGGTGTGACTTTTGTGGTCGTGCTCTACGCTTGTAGCCACTCAGGGATGGTTGATAAGGGAATCGAATACTTCAACACAATGAGCAAGGATTATGGTGTCGTTCCTGGGATCGAGCACTACGCTTGCATGGTTGACCTTCTAGGTCGTGCTGGTCGGTTAGATGAAGCTATGAAACTCATTGAAGATATGCCTATGGAACCCAGTCCGATAATTTGGGTGGCTTTGCTCAGTGCTTGCAGGACACATACAAATGTGGAACTTGGGGAATTTGCAGCTAATCAGTTGTTAGAGTTGGGGTCGGAAAACGATGGATCTTATACACTACTTTCAAACATATACGCAAAAGCGGGGCGTTGGAAAGATGTAGCTAGGATAAGATCTTTGATGAAACATACGGGGATCAGAAAAAGAGCTGGATGTAGTTGGGTCCAAGGAAAGAAGGGAACGACAACCTTTTTTGTAGGGGACAGATCTCATTCGCTGTCTCAACAGATCTATGATTTGCTTGCGGACTTGATTGATCGGATTAAGGTTATTGGGTATGTTCCCGAGACGAGCTTTGCACTTCATGATGTAGACGATGAAGAAAAAGGTGATCTTTTGTTTGAGCACAGTGAGAAACTGGCTCTTGCTTATGGCATCCTCACATCAGCTCCAGGGGTGCCCATAAGGATCACTAAGAACTTGCGTATATGCGGTGATTGTCATAATGCTATTACGTACATCTCTAGGATTATTGATCATGAGGTAATATTGAGGGACTCGAGTCGCTTCCATCATTTCAAGAATGGGTCTTGCTCCTGCAGAGGGTATTGGTGAAAATGGATTCATGCAAGTTTACATGATTAATTGAAAAGTCTGCTGTAAGATAGATATTGAGATGACGGTGCCATCCTAAATTGAAGATTAGAAGCCCAGATTCAATAGAACGAGGAGAATGGAAGCTCATGGTAGACAAACAATTCAAGAGAAAGATACAGTGTAACCATTGATTGATCACAATTAGGAGCTTCAATAATAAATGCTAGATACTGTATATCTTGGGGGGAAGTGCACAAAAAAACACTCGAACTGTGCACATTTTGGAAGAAACCCCCTAAACTATGATTAATACACAGAAAGACATTAACTATGCAATTTGTTGTAAAGGCCCCCCTTTGGGTGGCTTTTCAGTGATACATAGCTGGTCTTTGCCACAAAATGCATATTTCAGGGGAAATATTTGCATTAAGAAATCGTTCAGGGAGTTTCTAGCTAAGCGTTCATAGCTAACATTTTTTTTTTGCACTCCACCTTATATTTTTTGGAAAGGTGCTTATTTATTTTTTAGCTTGTGACAATGCGTCAAGGATAATATTTGGGTGGTGTATTGAATTGCCTGCTGTAACCTTCATGATGAGAGATGTTGAGTAGACCATGATCAAAAAGACTGAAAGTGACTCCATCCAAAAACATCAAATTGTTATGATCTCCAGCATCAAGATGATTCTAGCTGTTAAAAGGGTGTTTCAATGTTGTAATAAACTGACCTTTCTAATATAAATTCTTGTGGCATTTTGAACCCCATAGTGAAAGATGAATTATTATTATGTTGCATACTAGTTAATTATCGATGTGTTTGTTCTCTCTTTCTGAATATGGTTCTATCAATTATTCATGGGTTGTTTTGTATTATTATGCTGCATATTAGTTATGTTTGTTGGAATTGGACATCTATGCAGGACATTTCTTGCACTAGACAGTTATTTTAGTATAAAAAACACTAAAATATGGTTTGACGAGAAATGAAAGCAAAAGGAAAGAAATGGTCTTGAGGAGTAATTCATCTACATTTGACATACAATTTTTACATATAAACACGAACCAAAGAATTTGGAAATGGGGAATAGTATTGGAGTATAAAGTGAGATACATGTATTGCATTTTATATATATGTGTAAGACCTACTTACATGAGAGATTTGGATGGCTCGGGCCATGCAAATTCCTGCAGATGTTGTTATATGCTTTTGTTGTGTGCAAAAGAAAAAAAAAAGGTACACTCTTATAGTTAAATATATATTTTATAAGAAATGTTCAAAATATGTTTTTTTTTATAGAGACTGTCACGGTCACGAATGAAGGGTCACTTTATTCTCTTCAATTAGTATTAAACGATTAATCGTGAGATACTTTGCTTGGAAGTTGAATGATCTATAAGCCTTTCTTTTTGCTTCATGAGCACATAACGAAAAGTACTACAGTGCCCATCTTTTGGCACTTTAAATTTTCAAATTGGATTTCATCTCGGGATGTCCAGATAAGGAAAGAATTAAAAGGCATGCATACTACTTAAGAAATAACATTTTTCTTTATTGTATATTATTTGTTTTAATCGAATTTAGGCTCTTAAAAGTACTTAAGAAAACCTATAGATGCTCCTGTACTCTATTTAGTTAGCATGTTTGGCTTTGAAAACAGAATTCCACTTTGGCCAGAAAAGAATTTTCTGTGGAATTTCTTGTCTTCATTAATTTATTCAAGGCCCTTTTTATGTATGTGCCTACTTTGATTAAGAATGTTGTTCACTTTTGATTATGGATTAAACTAATCTAAAATTATCTACTGTTGGGAGCTCAACTAGTCTTGTTTGAACAGCTCACTTGAAGTGAAGGTAAGAACGATATTAGCTGGTTCATGTGGAGAGCTCATACAATGCCACCGCAAGGTAGGAGGGTGGGCTAGGATAAAATTATCTTTTAGGGTACGTTTAATTTGCAGTTCACATGGACTAAAAGTACTGATTTAAAAATGGATCAAATATTAAAAAGTTTCTTGAACATTTTTTTAATATGCATTTAGTTCAAGCCTTTTATTTTGTACCAAAAAGTCCTTCAAATATTCATTTAACTAATATTCTTAAAAATAATAAGGATTCGCGTCAGCGGCATACTAAATGACTTTTTGAAGCAAAATAAAAAGGCTCGGACTAAACGTATATTAAAAAATATTCCATGGATTATATGGTATATGCCCCTTTGAAAAATTTGTTCGCGTAAAATTGTATATAGGTGTACGCTCTAATTATGTGATTTTTAAAAGAGAAAAAAAAACACAGGTGAAATACTTCGACTCCAAATGTGGAAGAAAACTATACCATTTAGGGTTCGTTTGATAGCACAAAAATTCCAAGGCAAATTCCCAAAAGTTGGAAAATTCTGGTATTTTTCAGCTTTTAGGCTGTTTGATAGCCTTAATTTGCCCTGGAATTTGTTTTCTATGTACAACACCCCTTAAGCACAATTTGCCACCCTAGGGTGGAATTCAATTCTTTGGGGGTCAGGTTTTTGTTTGCCACCTTTGGGTGGCAAATCACTTGAAACCAATTTTTTTTTATAACTCTATATATTTCATAAATATATAAATATATATTGTTAATAAATATATAAATATATATATTTCGTATATTTTAATATATATTCGTATATTTTATATATTTTAGCACATATATGTATATTGCGTATATTGCGTATATTTATATATATTTCATATATTTATATATTTCGTACATTTATATAATTTATATAATTCATATATTTTAATATATATTTATATTTCGTAAATTTTGTATATTTCATATATTCCTTATATTTAATATATATTATTTACAAAATATATACATATACATATATATTATGTATATGTATATTATAATATATACATTATACATATATACATTATAATATACATATATAATATACATATATAATATACAGAATAATGTATATTATAAATGTGTATATATGTATTATTCTGTATATATATTCATATTGTATATGTATAAATGTGTATATATGTATTATTCTGTATATATATTCATATTGTATATGTATATTATATATGTGTATATTATATTGTATATGTATATGTATATTATATATATGTATATATACAGACATATTATATTGTATATGTATATTATATATATGTATATATTCATAAATACATAATATATATGTATATATTCTGTATATATTCATAAATACATAATATATATGTATATATTCTGTAAATAATATATATTTAGTATATATTCTGTAAATAATATATATTTAGTATATATATAATTTACATATATACAGAATATAATATTATGTATATATTCTGTAAATAATATATATTTAGTATATTCAGTATATAATATAATATATATTCATATATTCCGTAAATAATATATTATATTTTCATAGATTTTTTATATTTAATAGATTTTGTACATTTAATAATATAAAAATCTATTAATATAATAGATTTTTATATTATTAAATGTACAAAATCTATGAAAATATAATATTTTATTTACGAAATATATTATTAAATTATTATATTATTTGCGGAATATATATATATTTCGTAAATTATTATTAATTTCCGGAAAAATATACAAAATATATGAATATTCCGAAAATTAATAATAATTTACGGAATGTATATATTCAGCAAATTATATTAATTTTCGGAATATATATATTCCGCAAATAATATAATATATATTCATATATTTTGTATATATGGAATATATATATTCCGCAAATAATATAATATATATTCATATATTTTGTATATTTAATAATATATATTTATTATATATATATATTCCGTAAGCAAATTTTCCACTTTTATATCTATTTTCCAGCTTTTGCGTTTGATAGAAAATGTGGAAAATTGATGATTTTCCAACTTGTATCAAACAGACACAAGTTGAAAAATATTCATTTGCCTTGGAATTGTTTGCCCTGGAATCAAATGTCCTGGAATCATTTGCATTTTTTCAGTTTTCTATCAAACGGACCCTTAACGTTTTACTTATTTTACCACAAAGTAAACTCAGCCTTATGGTATTAGTATTGGTGAAGATAAAGTAATGAAGACTCCATAAAAAAGGTTGATGAATTTATTTTACTTAAAATGTTCACTTAGGTTGTGTACGAGTTTTCAACAAAAATAAGGGATATTTTAAGTTGGACCTCGCTTTTTATGCCCTTTTTGCGTTGCAACCCTAAAATAAAAATCGAATATGTGAGTTTCCCCCCTAAAATTTCTCGCAAAAGTTTGAGTCTCACAAAAGGCCATAAAAAACTGTCCCTAAACCCTGGAGAGCATGTAACTCTAGATTTTTTTTTTTTTAATTTATGGGGGTAAGTAAATAGTTGTATAAAAAGTGGCGGTCAATCAAATTATCGTAACCATATTTGGCAGTCCTAAATTGAATTTGAGAGATAGAGAGAGATTCCAAGAAACTGAAATACAAATCAAGAAACTGAAATACAATTATTTGTGGAAACATATCAATTGGTAGAACTAGGGGTGTCAATTATTTCCGAACTTCCAAATTTTCCGATTTCCGATCCGAATTTTTCCAATTTTGGCATCATTTTAACTTTTCCGATCCGAATTTTTCCGATTTCCGACTTTTCCAATATAAATTGGAATGGAATTGGAAATCAAATATAGATTTCCGACTTTCCGATTTTCCGTTCCGAAAATTCCGATATCATGCCGATCCGATTTATCCAAAATATTTTCCGAAATAATAATATTTTTATTCATTTTAATAATTTTTACTCATCACATTTCCTAATAATCTCACCCTTCATTTAAAACAATCCCACCCATTCATTTAAAATAATCTCAACCCTTAATTTTTAGCTATAGAAAGGTTATTTTGCTCCCTTTCTTTTCTCATTTCTACACTAATTAGAATGAATTCCTAAATCCTATCATTTCTAATTCCTCACTCAATCAGGTGGTATCATTCCTCTCCGATCTATTAAACATAGTTTTGTAGCTCTATTTGTTAAACATATCTTAAGTGTTTTCCTTGTATGCTTACTAACATTGGTGTTATTCTTTGCTTATTTTTTCTCATAGTAATATGCACTGCTCACTTGGTCTTACCAGGTTCAACTTTTAAGCTTAACATCAATACTCAATATTGCTTGAAATTGACATTTGTATGGAAATAAAACTACCCCCACCCCCCAAAAAAAGTGGAATAAAGAAGATAAAATTGATAATTTTGTATTTCCGATATTATCCGAAAAAGATAAAACTGATATTTCCGATTTTTCCTAATTTTTTCCGAATAAAAAAATATTCAAAAATTCCGAAAATTCCGAATATTCCGAAGTCGCCGACATGGAAAAGAAATTGATTTTCCGAAATTTATTTTTCCGACTTTGGAATGGATTTTAAAATTCCGAAAATTTTGGAAAATTTTCCGAACACCCCTATTCCGATCCGATCCGGCCGAAACACACCCCTAGGTAGAACCGTTGATAATAAAAAAAGTGATGTTGTGTATGAATCACTTACATATTCTTATGAATTATATGTATCCACGGGACTAATTTGGAAAATCGACAGGATTATGTAAGAACAAACAATTATGGACAAAGTGATGATTAAAAACTATGAATAACACATTGGGTGGAGTTGTGTCAAACACATAATGGGTCGTATTTGTAATTCATTGTGCTTCAGTGAAAATATCATTCAATATGTGTTTGACACCTCAAATAACAAAAAAAGCTAACCTTAGTATTACTCAAAAATTAGTCTTTAATGAACAACTATAAATACTTTGAGAAGGCTAAATCAGGCATCAGAATTTTTCCTTCTTAAAGAAAAAAAGGCATCAGTATTTGTGCAGCAAAGAGCATCGTCATGTGCTTGGATAGTAAAGGAGAAAAAACTCAATGAAGAATAAAATCTTTTTTTACCAAAAGGAATGGGCTAAATATCCTTGCACTATAAAAGGTTAATTAATTAGTTTTTACACCTAACCTTATTTTCCAACAACACAGACTGAGAATTGTTCTGCAGGACCACATAGGAGAAGAGGAGCAGCCCTTTTTAGCAATTCATGTAAGAGATTTTCATTTTTGTACTTATTTCATTATATTTATGCTTCTGCTATAGCAACAATTTTACCCATTTGAAGGCCTATTTTGTTATTTTGGAATTCGATACCAAATGCTTTATTTGACTAAGAAGCTGCGTGTCAAAATCAATTATTTTGAAATTGATAATTAATATAATATATGGGAATAATGTATGAAAATATAATGTTATGTTTTTTTTTTTAGAGGATTGTTAAAGCATCATTTTGTATCCATTGATAGTATCTGGCTTTGAAGAGAGGTGAAAAAAGGTTTTAGATAATTGGGAAGTCTCGAGCCACGCATGCCCTTTCCCTGTCTAGAAGTGTGTGATTCCTGCTTTCTTCTTATTTTTCCTTCAGGGAAACTTGACAACATAACATATAGGCACATAATTCGCCTCTCTTGTTAATATGTTGTTGATGTTCATTTCACCAACAGTCAGGTGCTAAATAAGGGGAAATGAGTAAGAGATCCTTTCTCAGTTTTTTTTTCCTTTAAATTCCTCAAAGTTTTCTGTTTGCAATTAGGGGTGTAACCAAACCGAATAGTAATATATGCTCAAGATTGACTTGAATATTGTTTTCCTCATAATACAACACGAGCCTCTTAAATTCTATACGATTTTTTTTTTTATTTAATAAGAGTACAATCTAATTAAAACGTGACATGACATAAAACGTATTTATAAATGAACACAAATATAACTTAATTAATACGACACAACGCCAATTTTTTTTACGTAACAAGAACATAAGTGAAATAAAATGTGACACAACGTAAAGCCATATTTTAATCTCATGCAAACACGACTTAATTAAAACACATTACGACACGAAACGATATTTTATTTTTAAACCTAATACATGACTCAACATGAATTCATATTTCTTACAATACAAAAAATGATCAAATACAAAAAAGTCCCTCAAACATTTTTTAAAACACACTTAGTTCAAGCTTTTTATTTTGTACCAAAAAAATCCTTATTCTTTTATCTTTAAAGGTAAAATAAAAACACTTGAACTAAATGTGTATTAAAAAAAGTTCGAAGGACTATTTGATATATGCCCCTACAAAAAATGACCCAATTAAAAAATCAAGTGAAATCTTTTTTATCTAACACGAATACTGTCAAAATAAAATGCGACACAAAAAGACCCAATTAAAATCCCTAACATGAATACGACCCAAAAAAAATGTGATACGTCATGAAATCATGTTATTTTACCAAACACGAACACGATCCAATTAAACGATAATACGATACATATTTTTTTTACCTAACACGAAAACTGTCCAAATATAATGCGGAACAACATGAAATTATTTTTCTTATCTACCAAGAACACGACTCAATCATAACAAAACGTGAAATCTTTTTTAACATAACATGAACACGAACCCATCAAAACGCAACAATACACAAACAGCCCCCCATCCTGCCCCACCCCCTACCCCCACCCTGCCCCACCCACCACACACCACACACGCACATATATACACCCACACACACCCACACACACACACACACACATATATATATATATATATATATATATATATATATATATATATATATATATATATATATATATATATATATATATATATATATATAAACGGAAGAGAGAGAGAGAGAGAGAGAGAGAGAGAGAGAGCAGCGTAGAGAGAGAGAGAGAAAAGGAGGGAAGAACGGCGGGGGAAAAAGAAGGGGAAATGATTTTTTTACTGCAGCATTGTCACGATCGTGTCACGGTCATTGACCGTGACAACATTATAAGGATTGTCACGGCCAATGACCGTGACAAGGCTAGCCGCTGGAAGGGTGTCAATTTACCCATTTTGGTGTAGTGACATAAAAAAAAAATTACCTAGGATTCGTGTTCATAAGGATTTGACTACATTGTCGAGATTGGGAGCGGTAGTGCATAAGAAATATAAGAAATTACGCACGGCACAGGAGAAATTAATGTTCGTGTTAGATAAAATAATATAATTTCATGTTGCGTCACATTTTATTTGAGTCGTTTTAGTGTTAGATTAAAAAAATTGTATTCTATCACGTTTTAAATGAGTCATATTCGTGTTAAGTAAAATAATATGATTTTATGTTGTGTCATTTTTTATTTGGGTTGTGTTTGTGTTGGTAATATAATATGATTTCATGCCGTGTCACATTTTATTTGGACAATATTCGTGTTAGTTAAAAAATGATTTTGCGTTGTATTTTAATTCGGTAGTCTTTTTGTTAGGTAAAAAAATACGATTTCATGTTGAGTCGTGTTTTATTTGGTTCGTGTTATTTTTTTTTAATCAGTACTGTGTCATGTTCTAATTAGGTTGTATCCGTGTGAGGTAAAAAAATATGACTTTATATCTTGTTGTATTATATTTTGCTCATGTTAGTACTAGGTAAAAATAATTTTGTGTCATGTCGTATAAATTAGGTCGTATTTGTGTTAGTTTAAATGTAAGATTCCATGTTATGTATTTTTTATCATGTTCGTGTTAAGTAAAAAAATGTGTAGTATTCAATTGGGTCGTGTTGAATTACAAGTAAAAATAATATTTTCTACATTGAATGACAAAATTTATCAAGAAAGTGATCAAGCATATAAGATAATAACATGAAGAAAAATTACAACACGAACTTACTCTCTCCATTCGTCAACATCTTCATGGGTTTCAAACATATAACTAGCCATTTGCTCATATTGTAAACTTGATAGATTAACTCGTTTGCCCATGACTTGACCGCCTTTATCAGCAAACTCTTCTCTCACGTCTACAATATTAAGGTCGGGCATATATTCCCTAGCGAATATGGATGCCTCCACAGTAATGTATTCCTTCGCGATGGATCCTTCAATGTACTTCATATTCTTAACATACTCTTTGAAATTTTTCATCAACCTTTCAATCGGATACATCTATCGATATCAAATTGGATCGCATAGAAGCTCCTCATCACATAAGTGCACAAATAAGTGAATACTTATGTCGAAGAATGCCGAGGGGAAGTACTTCTCCAACACACAGAAGTTGTTTTAACTATAGTTGTTTTTGAAGCCACGATGACTACTTTTGCGCACAAAAGTGTGAAGCAACGACCAATATGCATAATGTCCCTCCGCATATCCTTGTGCTTAGACAAATAGTTCTTAAACAACAAAGAGACCAGTTTTATGATCACATGTCAATCGTGAGACTTGCACTTTCATAGATCATATGAGGCATAACTCACAATCCTCTTGAAATTTGATGAAAAATTAGAGGGAGCTTTGAAATTATGCAATGTATCAAAAATCACCTTTCTTTCTTCACTCGTAAAAATACATATTCCAAGGGGAAATATATTCACCCAGCTACCATCTTCTTTCAACCACAATTGGGGATTAATTTTTCGTGCATTTTCTCCATTCTTCGAATGACTTTTACTTATGCATGTTCTCGCAAGATGTTCGATGATGTTCTTCTTGGCATGAAATATATATAATACATGGAATATAGGGATACCCTTCCAATACGACAAGTCAAATAACATTGACCTCCTGGACCATGCCTTCCTTTTCTTAGCTTCATTATTAGCAGTGGTCTTTTTATGCTTGACATTCTTGAATTTATAATTCTTGACCGACACATTAGCTCCACATTTAGAAGACCTCCTTTCAATTTCTAAACCTAAATCTTTCTTAGAGGTACCCTATGTATGACCTCATTCGAAAAAAAAAATAGAAAATTTATCAAATTTAAACTTATGATTGGGAGGTAAGAATCTCTTATAAGAATTATATATAATTTTGCATCTACCCTTGAGATGTTGAAATCTGGTTTCCTCTGCACAAATGGGACACTTAAAGTAACTATGAACATAACATCACGATAAAGTCTCATAAGCTCCAAAATCATCAATTGCCCAGACAACATATATTTTATCGTCAACTCTTCTTATTTGCTAGAGTTAAACACTTTCACACCCACTGCCCACATCCCATTCAATTCTTCTACCAATGGTGCCAAGTAAACATGAATGTCGTCACTTGGTGCCTTTATCCTATATACAAAGAAAACATTGAAAGTTTTGGTCTCATGCACAACGAATGATGTGGATTTAGGGGTGTAAGATAACTGGTCATACACTTTGATTGGTGCTTAGATTATCCAATGGATTGAACCCATTTGTTGATACTGTCAAATGAATATTAAATTGCTTATTGAAAAATTCTGGGGAATTAAAATTTATAATTTTCCAAACAGTTGAGTCAATAAAATGACGCATGATATTGTCCCCTACTTCTGCCCGAGCGTGCCAAGTCATTGTCTCCGCTATCCATGGTATTGTGAAAAATCTCTTCAACCTCAGATTATTGGGAAAATATTTTAATACTTTTTAAGGCACTTTTGAAAGTGCGTCTTTCTTATCATTAGAGCCATGCTCTGGCACATATATAGGTTCCCCATGTACCAAATAATGATCAATATTTTTGTATACCTTTCAGTATAGTATGTAATCATACTTGGAAGCATGAATTAATTTATACTTCATTCTCAAATATTTTAAACTTTTCTCCATACTAGGATGGTTATTTGTAAGAGTATTATGTTTGGGGAGAAAACCTTTCACCTAATTCAGAATTTTCATCACGCTATTGCTAGATAAACCAAAATGGCTCTTTAAACTATGCAAACCAACCATGGCATGCAAATCTTTTTTCTCTTTGTTGCAGTTAGGGTACAGTGGTTGGGTTAATTTTACTTTCCACCTTTGGTAGTTATCGTCAAGATTTATCTAAATGTCGTAATGAGCACTACAGCCTATTCCCCAAGATTCATTGTCTTCCTTATAAGGATCCTCATTATCTTTCACCACATGAACTCCGTAATCATCGTATATTAAATCATGTAACATATTATGCTCTACAGGATTCTCCTGTCCTTCCACTGATATCCTACTTTACAATTGTGGTGGAGGTTATTTGGGGACAAAGGGGATAATGTATTTCCCGTAAAAAAATCTGCATCCGGTAATCGTCTTGCATACCCCGTCTAAGTAGGTGTAATTCATTTATGACAAGATAACTTATGACATCTTTATATTGAGATATTAGGATTTAACATCTTTTTTCATCCAAGATAAATTTATCCTTAAGTATATCGCCCCCCAAAAAATCATCTTCCACAAATTTAGCATTTTTTTACAATTATTATGTGATCATCTAGATAATAGAAATAATAATAAAGATCTTAATGTGGTATAACTGATAAATCTGTAGTTCTTACATGTGAATAACAATGTTATACTCTCAAGTTGTTAAGCTATATTTTATTCCTTGGTTATATCACATACATAGTCATAAAGACAAATTGGAAGGCGCCTTACTTGAGAGCAACAGTCTCTTGAGTATTTTACCACAAGTTTGTGTATATATCGATGAAACACATAATTGATCAAACCATATATAGTAAACTATGTTGTCTCATATATATTAACTGTGATATGATACCATTATGTATGAGATAATGTATAACTTCATTACTCAATTATATTACTCCATGATTCAATCTAATTTTTTTATATAATTTTCCCTATTTATTTACACATTCCCTAATCGCTTTCATTTTTTTACAATGAAGTAGATAAACTCACTTATTTAGGGAAACTTTATTTAATTAACCATTAACTTTACTTAATGAACCATTACATCAATGTGAATTATTCTAATAAAAGCAACAACTCTATGATTTTATCCAAGAAACGATAATTTAATCAAGTTACCATGAGATAAAGATCCACGTGACAAAAAATCGTTATGATAAGAGCGAAATCAAGAATTTTCTTTTAAACTTTTTAACTCTTTATGCACTACGGTGTCTAAGTTTATGGTATCACTTGTAATCCGGCTATATCTTTTGGTCTTTTAGTTTTTTATTACTCCCCCTGTCCCAAATTAATATTTCTTCTCTTTATTTTGTATAGATTAAGGATACACCCATTCAACGACTAAGATTAAATTTCGGACAACCCAAAAAGGAAGAGTGGTCTCTTAAATTAAGACGGGGGGAGTATAATTTTTTACTATTACTGTCATCAACATATAAATTTTAAATGTTGTGTGGTAGTAGCAAAACATTATTAAATTTAACCAAGGATAATTCTAAGTCAACACACAAAATGAATACATTTGGTGTGATACATTTTATATTGGGCCTAAACATGAGCTAATAAGAGTGTGTCACGTTAGAGTGTATCACCAAATGTGTTTATTTTGTGTGTTAACGTAGAATGACTAATACAATAAATCCTAAAAATATAAAATAAAAATATATATTTTAATACCAAACCCCGATTGGGTCTAATTGTAAAAAATAAAATCACAATTGAATAAAATATCTAGAGAAAAGCTAAACTGAACCCCATTTTGACCCTCAATTATTAACCTCTGATAAGACAAAAAATAAAGGTTCCACCCATTTTCTCTTCTAACCAGATCAAGATAAACCTTTTTACACCAATTATCCTCATATTTTTAACGCCCCTAATTGTTGACCCCTCCAAAGTTGTCAAACCAATTTAGCTTATCTCGTTTAACACCCCTAATTGTTGACCCCTCTAAACCATCCCTAAAAAACAAAATACAATGAAATAAAAAAAATAGTATACAATTCGAGAAAAAACAACTTACAATGAAAAAAAATAGTTTGCAATTACAAAAAAATAGCTTACATTGAAAAAAACAATTTGCAATTATAAAAATAATAGCTTCGTTAAAAAATAGCTTACATGGACAACAAAAAAAAAAATACAGTCATACAAAATAGCTTAAATAAATAAATAAATGTGAAAAAAAATATAGAGCAAAATAAAAGATCGTGAAAATTAGTACAATCACATTAAAAGATAGCAAAATGGACCATTACATAGCATTTGAAGTAGTTCAATTACATTGCAAGATAATAAAACTAGACTTAAAAGGTAGCATTTGCTAGAATCATATCAATTATTTTGTGAATCATGTCCATATGCACCATTCCATTATGCCTAGTCCATAAGATATATTTGGATCAAGTTCGTGGGTGAAACCTTCAACAATTGAAAGATTGGATTAAAATTGATATGCATTGAAGTTGTTTTTGTAATCCCCGCCCCAGATTCAAGCTACCATTGGGTCAACCCGCACACATGTCAAGGTGTTAAGGGGGGAGGGGGAAAGCCCATTTTATTATTTAAGAAAATCCTTTAATTTCCACCACTTTATAAGGAACGAAAAGTAATTAAACATGTATTAATTTAAGAAATAGATTGATGCTTTAAGTAATTAAATTAATCAGCATGATTTATTTAGAAAAATTTCGTTAAATCCAGCAATGCTAATAATAAGGGAATAAACCATAAAACTCTTGTATTATAACAACGTATGGCCCACCCAATCCTCGAATAAAATATTGTTTAAAGTTCTATGAATTCACATATACCGAATTAATTTTTTTGAAAAATACCATGATAAAGATCTAACGACGACCAGTACCCTCTGAGGACTTACCAACATCCTTGCTAATGTCCCTACCGAAAGTACGTGGGGGCGGGGGTTGTAACATAAAAAGTAAGGGGTGAGCGAAGACTCAGTAGGGTGAAAAATACTAAGCTATATGTTTTTATAAGAAAATACTATACATATAACGCTTATTTTAGCAATTCCGAAAATATCATCATTTAACGAGTATAAATGCAACTAATACGCAATGCAACCGAGCGATCTTCTTATACTCACACTTGTCCATTTTACACTAACTTTTCACATGATTAGAGGTTATTTAATCATCGTTATCCACTAGTCTCCATTTTACTTCTTCCATTAGGTTGTCTTTTTTACATTTCATAAGCACAACCTTATTTATTTACATTTCCATCATTCTGTTATCAACATCATCTTTTTCTAGGAATTTACCTAATAACCGCATGCTTTGACGGGTTCCACACCACCGATTACGATACCATATGCTCCGACTAGTGATTTTTTATCTTTCACCCCAAGGCTTCAGGCCCTTCTGAATTATTTTTCGATTGCATCAGTGTCCATATTAATGTGTTTTTAATACTTTATCAAATGTCAACATTATTCCACCATTCTTATGGTTCACACTTGCGTTTAACACCATTTTCATGCCACATCATTCATTTTTCACAAAACCGACCGATAAGGTCAAATGAGGAAGTCTAACCACTATGATCCTCTGGTTTGCAAAAATTACCCATTTGTGCTTCATTTTGCCAATACATTTTTATTATTATGATATCAAAAATCCTCATTTTATGTCCAAAACCATACTTTATCATTTTACGTAAAGAAAATTCCTTTTCTTCATATTTGTTTAACAAGAAATACATTTAGTATTTTGGAGACCATTTTACCAAAATATTCATTTTACCCTTATACTCATCTATTGTCTTGAACTTCATTATTCCTCATTTTATCAACATTTTACAACATATTTTGGGGCTGAATTAATCAACTTTCATATTTCATCTTGAATCTCATTTTAATCTTTATTTATCATGCTTATATGTCCTTTGCTAACATACTACAAGATTCTACACATGTGAGGATGGATTTCAACCTAGAAATCCCATCATATAAGTTCTATACATGATATTAACATTAAATCATATTTTGTGTTCATTATATTCCAAGATTAAAATAATGTGCTCTCTTCAAAAATCTATTCAGGTTTAGTTTTCTTTAAAACTTGCATTTTTCATAAGAAAAACTTTAAATTAACATACTAGAAAATAACTTTGCAAGGTTCTCTACATTCTATCATGCATCCTAACATGTAGCTTAGGATTTAAACTTGAAAACATAGTGAGGAAAACCTTACCTTGAGTTTGAAGAGAAAAAACTAAGAAATGATGACTTAAAAGCTCCTAAAACTCCAAAAACTCCAAGAAATACACCAAATCCTCTTTAAAGCTCAAGAACAATTCATCAACCCAACTTCTTCCCTGGACAAGGCTTAAAATGTGTCTTATAAGCTTGAAAATGGCTAGAATAAGGCTTGAAATTAAGTTATACACCTTTAAGATGGATGAAGCAAGGTTGGATATGGAAGGAGGGACTTGGAAATAGAGACAGAGCTTGGAAATGTAATGGAGAAGTGTTGGAATGACCCCCAACACTCTCTATTAAATATAACCCAAACCTCCTATACTTTAACTCTTGGTCCACCAAAAACCATGCCCCGTTTGAATAGCTCCATTGGAAGCTTGACAGATCAAAAGATCGAACGATTCTCATCGCGATGACACATTTGGATTTGTAGAAATCTGAATTTTTCAGTCTTGTTCGAACGAGATTAAACCTCATTCGAACAACAATACACATCTCATTCAAACGGGGTTCTAACGAGGCTCTAATGAGACTGGTCAAATATGAACAGGTGATTGTCATTCGAAGCAACTGTTCTAACGAGATTTGAATCTCGTTGAATGACTTATCATTTCATTTAAACAACCCAAAATATTTCTTATATAAATTTCTAGCCATTCAATTCATTTTAATTTTAGAAAGGCCATGGGAATAATTCAAAATAGACAATCGTCTATTATATTAAGTCCATGGCCAAAAGACATGCAAATTACAGGGGAATGAGGTACAAATCTCAGGCACGGGCATCACATTCTTCCCTCCTTAGGAGATTTTGTCCCCAAAATCAACACAACTAAGCTAGGCAAAGAGTTTCGTGTTTCTCATGCATCTTCGACTCACGCTTCTAAGTCACATCTTCTATACCTTGTAACTCCCAAAGGAACTTCACCAACGGGATGACCTTGTTGTGAAAGAATCTATCCTAGCGGTCCAATATGGACACATATCGCATAGAAAATGTAACGTTTTCCTCTAACTCAATGTGGTTCCATTTGATGAAGTGTCGAGGGTCTGGGACATATTTCTTCAGCATTGATACGTGAAACACACAATGAATATGGGATAACTCAAAACGTAATGCCAAGCGACAAGATACTTCTCTGATCTGTTTTGGGATCTCAAATGGACCAATGTACCGAGGGGCAAGCTTCCCCTTCTGGCTAAATCGCTAATTATTGATTCTCGCCCTAACCTTTAACAACACATGTGTGACACCCCGCCTATTTTAATCACGGGTGATTAGTCATTTACCAAAATAAACAGGAATATCATTTGGTTCATTCTTAATATCACTGTAAAAAACTTGTTAAATTACTAACCACCTGAGTTAAAATAAGTCAGCGTCAATTTTATCTTTTTTATATAAACAACAACACCCACAACGAAATGCGAAAATTGAAAATAATATAAACCACTCACACAATAATCAAAGATTAGAACATCACATAATTTAATAAATAAATGTCGAATAAATCATCGACTCCAAATCCAAAATCCGAAATCATAACCCTAACTGAAATGAAATAAATCTAAATACAAAGTCTAAACAGAACGGGAAGCATATCCAACTAAAATAACTAAATATGAATCCTATACTATGAATGAAATAACTAAAGTATCTACTCAAGTCCTACATGCCTCCACAAGTGTTGCAGCTATGCATCCCTAGAATGAATCATCATGCCTGATGTCCCTGTGGTTAAACACCTAAAAGGTTTTGAAAAATATTTTTTTAACATGGGTTAGAGCCCAAAACTTTTGAAAATATTTTCAAGTAATTAAGATGTTGTAATTAAATATGCATGAACACTTTCCATATTTAAGTTGGTTTCGCACTCTCATGAGATACCTCTCACCTCTCAACTATTGTGCACACCTAACGCTTACATCTTAACCCACCTATATATGTCACCTCCTCTAACTAGTTATGTTGACATTTCCCCCATCACACTACTCTAACCCGAGTACTTCTATCAATGATTCATAAGTTATTCTACTCATTAGCTTAATTAATTATTTTAACATTAATTGAGTATATAATTTCTGCTCTAGTTATATGTGTAATACATTCACACTTTATGTCTTTAACCAATATATAATTTCTACACTATTATATATATAATAGTATACTACAACAATCACACATATGTCGCGTATAATAACCATCCATCAGAGTAATTACTGGATGGATGCCATCTCTCAGAGTCATAACTCACCAGATGTTATTCCTCACTGGATGCTTTTTCTCTAAAATGCTATCATATCCCAGGTATGCTCACTCTAACTCAATTTTCACAAGTTGGACTGGCTTACATCGAACTTTGGTAAAAACATCACAAACGTAGTGGAGGCGATGATAGACCTTCGATAGTGAGACTGAACCATACACAAATCGTCTCACCTCGAAAAATAAATCACACAATAAAATTTGCGGCGCTATGATTTTGGGATTATACTCACTCTGCATTCACTAGACAGGGGATTCACCCACATCGCTCAACCTCCCATGATACTACTAGAGGGGGATGCTTCACATAAATATCATACACACCGATATTTATAAAACACAAACACACACACACACACACACACACACACACACATATAATGTCTCTATACTCGTATATCCATATAAATACAAATCCGGCTAGACCGTGCCTAACGCCCAAAGCACTCGCCTATTATCCCGAGTCTATCCCACAACCATTAATTCATTTAATTCTCATCAATTCAATAAATAACTTTCGCTCTAGTTATATATATATATAAAGAAAAAGAAAAAAAAATAACTTTTAGCATGACATTCAATGTATGGGATGAAAGAGAAAAATGTCATCCATAAAAAAAGTGAAGATATTTTGGCAAAATTTTCAAAAACCATGCTCCTTTATTATATATATATATATGCAATATATACACACTTTATGTCTTTAACCAGTATATTATTTTTACACTATACGTAATAGTATATTACATAAATCACACGTATAATAACCATCCCTCACAGTAATAACTCACTGGATGCAATCCCTCAGAATCATAACTCACTGGATGTTATACCTCAGAGTAATAACTCACCGGATGCTTTTCTAAAAAATGCTATCATATCCCAGTTACGCTCACTCTAACTCGGTTCCCATAGGTCAGACTAGATCACACCGAACATTGGTAAAAACATCGCAAATGTAGTGGAGGCGATTATAGTCCTTCGATAGTGAGATCGAACCATACCCAAATTGTCTCACCTAGAAAAAATAAATCACACAATAAACTTTCGGCGCTATGACTTAGGGACTATACCCACCCTGCATTTACTAACCAAGGGATTCACCCACATCGCGCAACCTCCCATGATAGCACTAAAGCGGTGTGCTTCACATAAATATCATAAACACACCGATATATATATATATATATATATACAGTCTCTATACCCGTATATACATATAAACCCAAATCCAGCTAGACCGAACTTAATGCCCAAAGCACTAGCCTAATATCCCGAGTCCATCCCACTGCGCTTAATTTATTTAAGTTATTATCAATTCAATAAATAACTTAACACCACTCTGTCTAATTACCCAGACTTACCCAACCAGCCCGTACATCACATATTTACGAATTTACCTCACTTAAATCATTATTTAAACTTTCTCGTGAATTAATTATTCCATTATTTCTAATTCAACTTTAATTACCCACTCATCCCTAGGTAATATAATCCCATGCGTACATACCCGAATTTGATTGACTAAAGATTTTGGTCTCGGACGCCCTTTCGTAGAAAATTAATAACTAATTTAAAAAAATCAGAAAAATACGAAACTGGCGGTCACGCATTTGTAACGAAAAGATCTATCTCATGACTAAAACCTAGGATCGTTAGAATGAAATACTAATCTCGTTCGAACGAGAACCTCAACTCGTTCGAATGAGCTTCTGTCAAATCGATCGATCGATCGATCGATATCCCTCGATCGATCGATCGATACCTGACAGATCCTCTTATGTGAGATCATTTTTCCTCCATTTTTAACACATTAAACCTTCATATAATTCACCCAAATCTCAATTAAATCACACCAAATTTTTATTATCCATTTAAACAGATTATAACATGATTATAACCTCCAACTATTAAGAATTTCTAAAGTCATCAATTTGATTCGTGAATTGGGTTTATAAAAGAATATCCCATCATCATCCTTTATTTTGTTTCACAATCCCCAATTAAACATATTCCCTTTTAAATCTCAAATATAATTATGATTTCCAGTAATATAAATTAACATTATATCATCAATTAATCATTTAAACTACACATGATATCAATTTAATCCAAAAATCTCATTTTCATGTGAGAAGCCTCTCCAAAGTCATTTAGGTTTACACCTACCATAGTATGAATCGAAAATCCCTACATATGCGATTAATGCAACTCAATTACTTGCCTTAAATGGTTCGTAGAGTCTTAAAATCCATTGTAGACGACGAATCTATGGTTGAATGCTCAAATCCCCCTTGAATTCTCTCCTAATTTGGCTTTTCTAGCTTTCTCCTAGCCTTTGCCTCTTTTTCTCTCTCTTAGGTTTTGTCTTTAATGATAAAGGCTACCAACACTTATAATCTTAAGTTATAAACTCTCTAATCCCAAAATTAACCTAATGGGACAAACCCACTTGACCCATATACCCCTGTAAGAGCCCAGTATAGTCTAAAACTCCTACGGAACCCAAATAATACACCTGGACATACTATTCTACCTATTTCAGCCCATTCGGAAACAACTGTGACCTCGAAATCGTCATTAGAGTCACTCTACATCAATTTCCCGTCTCAGTCTCAATATAGCCAACAATGACTCCCAGTTGAGATATGATGTAGTCCCGCCATTATTACTCACTACGGCGTATAATAATTATCATATGTTATTTACAATGCACTTAGTAAATTTACTATATAGATATTAATCGTAATCCTACCCAATTAATATTTATAAAGATACATAATGCTTTATTTTAATTAAATTGCTGCACTCGTGTAATTTAAAATACTTGAAATAATTAAATTCATAATCATCCAAAAATACGGGTGTTACAACATGGTCATGCACCTCAAACTCTAGAGGTATTTTTTAATTATTAACACAATTCTGTTGTCGACTCTGAGCCGTAGGAGCCTTTATCGAATCACATGAACTTTATCGGTCATTTCCTTAATCATGTCCGAGTTCGTGAGATGCTTCTCATCCACTTCTGTCTAATAGACTGGGGAGTGGACGACCTCCCATAAAGAGCTTTATAGGGAGCCATACCAGTGATGGACTGGTATCTGTTATTATGGGAAAATTTTGTCAAATGCAGATTCTTCGCCCAACTACCATGAAAATCAAATGCACAAGCCCTCAACAAATCTTTCAGAATCTGAATGGTCCGTTCTGATGGCCCATCTATCTCGGGATGGTAAGCTTTGCTCATGTTCAAATCGGTACCCAATTCCTGCTGAATCTTCCTCTAGAGTAGATACACAAACTAGGGATCCCTATCCGAAATGATCGAGAGAAGAACGCCATGAAGACAGACTATTTCTTGAACATATAATCTTACCAACTTAGCACGTTGTCCGTGATCTTAATCGACGAAAGTGCGCGAACTGCGTTAGATGATCCACTATAACCCAAACCACATCATGACCACGTTCAAACCGTGGTAAGGCTGTGATAAAGTTCATCGTAATGTGCTCCTACTTCCATTCCTATACTACTAGTGGTTGCAATAAATTTGCCAATTTTTTGTGTTCTGCCTTCACCTACTGGCATGTATAGCACTTCGACACATATAATGCCACATCTCTCTTTATATCGAATCATCAAAAATCTTTATATAGGTCCTTATAGATCTCAGTGGCACCAGGATGTATGCTGAGGTGTGAGTGATGTGCCTCTGACATCACCTCATCCTAAAGTTTATCTATGACCGGAACAATTAACCTTCACTTATGTCGCACACTCATATCTTTGTCCACAGTAAAAGTGTCAAACACCTCGCCGCTTTGGATGCAGTTATGGTAATGTGCAAACTCGGGATCACAAGATAGAGCTTCCAATACCTTCTGTTAAATGAGCGATCTAGATACTAGTCCCCAAAGATATGCCATATCTCAATCCCGCTGGATATGCAAGTCAAACTTCTGTAACTCGCTAATCATCTTTGCTCGCTAGCACTTTATCACTGATAGCGTAAGCCCAGACTTCCCACAAAGAGCATCTGCCACCATATTGGCCTTGCCAGAATGATACTCCAAGGAAAAGTCGTAGTCTTCCATCAACTCAATCCATCTCCTCTGAAGAATATTTAAATCACGCTAAGTAAAAATGCACCCCCAGGCTCTTATGATCCATATATACCTCAAACCATTCACCGTACAAGTAGTACCTCCAGATCTTTAACGCAAACAGTACTCCAGCTCCAAGTCATGGGATGGGTAGTTTATCTCATGCACCTTTGACAGTAGGGATACATAATCAACCACTTGAACCTATTGCATTAGTATTGGGCCAAGCCCCAATTCGAAAGCATCACAGTACATGGTATAGACCTTGCCTCATTTTGGGAGGATAAGAACGGGAGCCGAAGTCAACCTAACCTTAAAATCCTAAAAAGTTGACTCATAATCCTCTAACCACTCGAAGAAAACATCCTTTCGTATCAACAGAGTGAGAGGCAATGCAACACTCGAGAAATCTTATACAAATTTCCTATAGTAATTGGCCAGAGCAAAGAAATTGTGCACCTCTATGATTGTCTTTGGCCTGTCCCAACACAAAACGGCCTCGACCTTAGATGGATCAAAGAAAATGCCCTACATAGCCAAGGAGCTTGATCTCGTTCATCCAATACTTGCACTTGTTAAATTTGGAGAATGACTGATTCCCCTGAGCATTTACAGCATCATGCGAAAGTGCACTCATGGTCCATGTCTAAAGTCGAGTAAATCAAAATATCATCCACAAATACCACCACAAACTGGTCTAACTATAGATGATGGATGGGGTTCATTGAATCCATGGACGCTGGCGGGGAATTAGCCAAATCGAAAGGCATCACTAAGAACTCATAATGCCCATACCGCATCCGGATCGTTATCTTAAGAATGTCTTCCTCTTTGATAGGTAATTGATGGTACCCAGACCGAAGGTCAATCTTTGAAAATCTTCCCGACCCATGCAACTGGTCGAACAAATCATCGATACAGGGCATAGCGTACTTATTCTTCATAATCAACTGTGACACCCCACCCAAATAACGGGTGATCAGTCCTTTATTAAATTTAAAACATAATGTTCGGTTTGTTCATTCTTAGCATCACTGTCGAAAACATTTAACCTTATTAATCGCCTAATAAATAATTAAGCTAGTGTCAAAACATTTACCATTTTAAGTCATACCCAAATAGTCCATTAATAAATTCCATTTATTAAGACACAAACCATTTACCATACATACGAATAAAATAAAAACTAGATATGAATCAACTGCTGAAATAAAAAAAAAACTGGATAAAACATTCCAGCTCGAAGTCTCCAAATCATAAACTAATATAACTGAGTCCAACTAAATACTAAATACTAAAATAAAGGAAGTAGAATCTCTCCAATAAAATAACTGAGAAAGGGGTCTGCACAAGTCCTAAATAAAATATCTAGAGAGAACTGAATGAAACGAAAGTGAAGGCATCTAAGCACGAGGACCTGCTGATACCACAACTGCTGCAGCACATCAAATAGTCTGAACGTCTATGCCTGGCGTCCCTGTGGCTGGACACTTGATATAAATAGTACAAGAGAAGAAAAATATGCAAGAGAAAGGTCACAACCCGAGTTGTAAAAATATTAACAAGTGTTTAAAATTTGCATTAAAGCAAGTATTATGTACATGTTAGCTTTTCGTACTCTCACATGAGATTCTCACCTTTCAGCTATTATGCACGCCTAACATACATCTAGTCCAATCTATCTATCCTAATCTTATTTAAATAGATTCTAGACTTACCCATGAGCTATATCTCGAAGGAGTATCCCATATCACCAAATACTTATATTAACTCTTTCAGTATTTAGTAATTCGATTAAGGGTTATCACTCTAAATTTAAGTATTCAAGTCTTAAGATACTTAGTATTTGATCGTCTTAATCATCTACAAATATCATAATGTAGATAATAACACAAGTATGCATATATACACAACACTATAATATATATATACTAATACATCACCCCAAGACTACACCGTGGTACAATGCATATTCTGTTATCGACCCCAGGTACATCTCGTACTCAATTAAGGACAATCGGTTCGAAAATCTCCCATGAACCATATAAACAAATCACACATATTGGAGGCGAACACAGTGCTGAGCTTTTGGGATACGCACATACCAACGCACCCAAAAGACTGTGCAATACCATTGTTCACACAAATGGAAATCCAACATAAGTCTTATGTTTTGAGATACAAGTCAACCCCCCCCCCCCCCCCCCCCGAAGACTCCTCAAGATAAGACTGTCTCTTTCATAACATCCCACGATAGCAAGTAGCTAGGTATGTCATACACATAATCAACATACATTAGGTATTCACACAACCTATAACTTTAGTTCACACGCTTCATATGTAGTTTATTTTTATCTCGAATATTCTATGTAATAATAATTCATACTAAATTTCATTAACGATCGTTCCCGAGTATTTCTCATCGCTCGAAGGATATCTCTAAGTTTACACATCATAATAGTAGGCAAGGTCTTTATGTCCTACTGGTATAAGATATCATTTCTCTCAAATCTCTGAGTCTCGAATTATTCTCTAAAGTAAGTATTTTACTCTGATTAATTCCGACTTAGCTTAACTCCCAGTTTCTCCCTCTTAGGTCCAATCCTAAGTCTAATCTTGGCCAACGATTTTATTAAACCAATTCTCATTATACTTCATCATAAATCTTAAAATTTTATGATTAGAAGAGTTCTACAGGTTCTGCTGAATATTACAAGAGACTGGACTGATCTAGTTCTGGGCAAAAATGAACCGATCCGATTAATGCATCGGTCCGGTTCGAGGATCAATGAATAATAGTTCTTCCCCCAAATACGTTTTTTCCACCATTTTAATTCTCACATCCTCTCCAGAGTTTTTCGCAACACCAATACAACTATTCTAATTTATAACCCAACATGTATATTCGGATTCTAACATCCTAGCACCATCAATTCATCATTAATCATGAGTTAAGTATGAAATCTCCAATTTAATCTATTAGAACCCTAGTTCTTTTAATTTACGAGTTAAGAACAAGTATATCTCAGATTTGTTCATCAATCAATATATTATTTTATGGATTTGTTTCCTCTGCATGCATAAATGAATCTACCTATGTTAATTTCAATATCAGATCAATGATTTACATCTCCTTGTTTCCTCAAAATTCATATATAAACATGGTAATATTCTCCTATGCTAACATGAACATAAATGGTGCTAAAAGAAAGAAAGTAATAAACACTTGCCTTGATTTTGATGGTTTGATCCACTGGTGTAAAAGGTATGGGTGTGTTCCTCGTATTCCGATCCACACGGTGGTTGTCTCGATAGTGGAAGATGGTGGTTAATGGCCTATATCCCTCGGACTTGTCTCTCCCTCACCCTTTGTGGAACTCCTTTGAAACTTGTGAATAATAGCCCTAATTGGACTCACGTAGAAGATATATTCTATCTCTCATTTTCGTGCGTATTAATTAACCAAAAATTGAAATTACCAAAATGCCCTCTTGGGATGCCTATTTGACCTAAAACTGTCCCGGGACCCAAACTAAACCCCCGGATAGACTTTTCTGACTATCTCAACCCTTCCAGACTTATTGGCGCACTATAAATGACTATCCAGAATACTTATAATTAATTTACTTCCTAATTCCTTTAAATTAGTCCTCACACGTCTCACATGCGAGTTCCGACTTTATTTTTTCGTAACTGTCGTATTTTTCCCTCGTGATAATTTTACTAATTTCATAATCATATATTACTTTATTCACTCAGTAATATTCAACATAATACACATCAATAAATACTAACCCTTAACTCGTTAGTTAATATTTATTTTAATTCGAAATAATTCTCAGTTAATTCTCATATTAAATTTAATTAATCCTATATTTAAAAATCATAAAAATACGGGGTGTTACATACTTCCCCCCTTACAACGAAATTTCGTCTCGAAATTCAGAAATAAAAGGTATACCTAGTAAGAACAACTCTGGATACTTATCGCGCATCTCATCCTCGCGCTCCCAGGTAGACTCCTCGACGTTATGGTACCGTCACTGAACACGTACTAACGGATTACCTTTGACCTCAATCTCCTCTCACTATGGTCTAAGATAGCAACTGACCCCTCTTCGTAGGAATTATCAGGCTGTAGGTCGATCTCCTCTAAAGAAATATGAGTGTGGGACATGTCATCTCGAAGATATCTCCTCAGCGAAGAAATATGGAACATGTCATGAATCCTATGTAAGTGCTCCGGTAACCCAAGTCTGTAAACTACGGGCCCAATCTGCTCCATGACAGGGAATGGCCTTACGTACCTTGGTGCCAACTTCCCCTTTTTCCCAAACCAAATTATCCCCTTCGTAGGAGATACTTGTAATAGTACCTCATCCCCTGCAGCAAACTCTCTAAAGAACCACTTGGCATCGGCTTAGCTTTTCTGCCTGTCCTGAGCTACCTGTATACGACTCCTAATCACCTTTATTCTGGACGTAGTCTCTTGAATCACCTCTGGGCCTAGTATCTTGTTATCCCCCACCTCTAGCCAACAAGCAGGAGAATGACAAGTTCTACCATATAATGCCTGAAATGGGGCCATGTCAATTGTAAACTGGTAGGAGTTATTATAAGCAAACTCCACCAGTGGGAGGTACTACTCCCAACCCTCGCCAAAATCAAGGATACACATCCGCAACTCTAACATCTGATTTGTTTGCTCTGTCTGTCCATCTGTCTGCGGGTGATAGGCCAAACTCAAACGTAACTCCGTACCCATGGCCTCCTGGAAGCTCTCCTAAAACCTAAACACAAAAATCTTGTCCCGGTCGGACACAATATCATGGGGCACCCCATGGAGTCTCACTATCTCGAAAGTAAAGATCTGAACATACTGCCCCATAGTATAGTCGGTCTAGACTGGCAGAAAGTGAGCTACCTTAGTTAGCCGATCCACAATCGCCCATATGGAATCGTGACCTCTCTGCGATGTGGGCAGCTCTGTGATGAAATCCATGGAAATGCTCTCCCATTTCCACATAGGGATATTTAATGGCTGTAGTAACCCTCCCGGTCTCTAATGGTCCACTTTCACCTGTTGAAAAGTGGCACATTTCGAAACAAACTCAACGATGTCCTTTTTTATTTCACTCCACCAGTACTATCGCCTCATATCATGATACATCTTATCCCCGCTGAGATGTACCGCAAATAGAGATCCATGCGACTCTGCCATCACCGTATGTCGTAGGTCCTCTCCCTCTGGAACAACCAAATGCCCATTAAAGAGCAACCCCCTATTTGAACCCATAGAATAAGACTCAGCTCCCCCGATTATAAGTTGTACAATCCGATCCTGACAGAATGTATCGGCTGCCTGGGCCTGTACCACTCTCATCACAATCTGGGGGGTAACGATCATAGATGATATAAATGATTGGGAAATTGCATCCTGGTGTCCCAACTCCTTCCAGTTCTCCTTCCACACTTCAGCCACCTCACCTACTGGCCTCCGGCTCAACGCATCAGCTACTACGTTAGCCTTCCCCGGGGTTGTACTAGATCTCAAACTGATAGTCCTTCACAAATTCAAGCCACCTGCGCTGATGCATATTCAACTCTCTCTGAGTGAACAAGTACTGCAATGACTTATAATCTATGAATAGGCGAAATTTCTCTCCCAAGAGATAATGTCTCCAAATTCATAGTGCAAATACGACTGCTGCCAACTCCAAGTCGTGTGTGGGGTAATTCCTCTCATGAGGCTTAAGCCTACGGGAGGCGTAAGATATAGTCTTATCCTCCTACTGTAGTACTCCACATAGTCCCTGTAAGGACGCGTTGGTAAAGATAAGGTACTCTATTCCTGGCCTGGGGAGTACTAGTACGGGTGCTGAAGTCAACTTGTCCTTATGCTCATCAAACACCAACTGACACGCATCATCCCAAACAAATGGTACGCCCTTACGGGTCAGATTAGTCATCAAACTCGTAATCTTCTAAAACCCCCAAATAAATCGTTTGTAGTACCCAGCTAACCCCAAGAAACTCCCCACATTCGTCAGTGTCGTGGGCTATCCCCACTCCCTCACCGCTGATGTGCCCCAAGAACTGTACCTCTCGCAGCCAAAATCAACATTTCTCGAATTTGGCGTACAACTCATTCTCCCTTAAAGTCTGTAAAACCCTACATAGATGTTTAGCATGCTCCTCCTCGGTCTGTGAAATAAATCAGAATGTCATCTATGAAGACAATGACAAACTGATCTAAGAACTCTCTGAACACCCTGTTCATTAAGTCCATAAATAATGTCGGTGCGTAGGTAGCCTAAATGGCATAACCTAAAACTCTTAGGATCCATACCTCATTAGAAACACAGTCTTAGAAACATCCTGCTCTCTGATCCTCAACTGGTGGTATCCTGATCTCAAATCTATCTTCGAGAAGTAAGCTGCTCCCCTTAGCTGGTCAAATAAGTCATCGATTCTGGGCAATGGATACTTATTTCGTATCGTGACCTTCTTCAACCCCCGATAATCTCCGCATAGTCGTAAGGATACACCCATCTTCTTTACAAACAGAACTGGGGCACCCCAAGGTAAAATACTCCGACGGATGAAAACCTGTCCCAACAACTGATTTATCTGATTCCTTAGCTCCCTCATCTCCGCAGGAGCCATACGGTAAGGTGCACGAGCTATCGGGCGAGTGCTCGGCACTAAGTCAATCATAAACTCTGTATCTATACTCGACGGTAGCCCTTTCATATCCTAAAACACATCGGCGTACTCGCGAACAATCGAAATTGAGTTAAGGGGAACCACAACTCCCATATAGTCTCTTCCTCTATGTAAAACAAGTGAGTGGACGATCCTCCCTTGGGGCGAGGCATAGCCACTAAAAACATCTCCTCACTAAGGATAGTGAAAACTATTCTCCTACTGAAGCAATTGATCATGGCCCTATACTGGACTAACCAATCCATCCCTATGATAGAGTCATACTCGTGCATATTTAAAATAAGAATATTACCCGGTAGGGTCAATCTCTCAATCTTTATGCCCACTTTACGACATATAAAGAATATCAATGAGCCATAGCCTAACAGTGAATCTAGACTAGTGATTATGCTCTCCGTCGTGTCTAATAACCCCGCAGCGCGTGAAAAACTTGTGGCAATACAACTATGTGAAACTCCCGTGTCAAATAATATCCGCCCCAAAGTCCCCTGGATAGAAAACGTACCCTCAATCGCGGGCGGTGCCTATGGGACTAGGTCCTGATGGACGTTGTAGACACGCATGTACTGTAGTTTCCCCTACTGAACCGGAGTTGCTAGAATGGCAGGCAAGGCTGGGACTGGTGCTGGCGCTAGGAGAGCAGATGGGAAGATTGATCTCTAGGGCTCCTGGTGAGCACCCTGCTGCTGAGGATACTTCCCCTTATCTGGGAACTCAAATCGTTTATGTCTAGTCTTGCCACAAGTGAAACATCTACCTGCGTAGTTACCCCCTCTTTGCCTCTGTTGGTCGTTGCCACATCTCCCTTGGCACTGATGGAACTGCTGTTGTCCCTGATGGCCCTGGTGTCCATGCTGACCCTGGTGTACATGCCTAAAACCTCCCTATCCTTGACGAAAGCCCCCTTATATGAATCTCTTAGCAGCATCCCCCTAATGGGAGACCTGTTCACCCTGCCTCTGCGACCTCTGACCTGCTTATGCCCCCCTGGCACTACCTCCACCTGTTCTGTCCTGCTGGCTAGACTCACTTACTCGCTTTCCCCCTTTAACAAGGAAGCTGTGATCCTAGCAGTGTAGTAGCGCATTATTGAGTACATCTATATAGGACTGCAATGACATATTACCCAGAAGATGCTGTCGAATCCTCCAGGTCAATCCATCCATGAACATCTGAATCTTTTTCTCCATAGTGGGCACCTCAGCTGGTACTAAGTTTAGTATTCTAGTAAACTCCTTTTCATACTCGACTACAGTTTTCCTCTCCTGGGTGAGGTCCAGTAGTTTCTGCCTCATCTCAGTCTAAATGGTGGAAGGAAAATATTTATGGTGAAACCGCACCCAGAAGTCCTGTACAGACATCACATCGCGCGCCTTTGCGGTAGTAGTGGACTCCTATGACTGTAACGCTGCCCCTACTAGCTTGAAAGTAGCTAGTATCTGCTTATGCACCTTCGTGCACTCGTACATCCTCAGATGCCTCTGGATGTTTTTCTCCCATTGGCTAGCTGTAACAACATCATAACCCCCTGTGAACTCCGGAGGATGCGCCTTCTGGAAGGCATCCCTAACTCGCTCCCATGCGGAAGGGTATGCATGAACTGGTGCTAGTGCCATCGCTTGTGCTTGTGGTGGGACCTTCTAGACCATAGCTAGTGCTGCGTTAATTGCCTGAGCAACGATGGTAGCAACCTCGACAACATTCACTGTACCCTGAACTGGTGCTGGCTGAGGCGCGGGTTGGGCATTTCTGGCCTTAGGTACACATCTGGGAGGAATCTGAGACGAGAAAGAATTTACAAGTCCACAGTTATCAAAAAATCAAATAGCTGAAGACGTTAACACATAATTAAGAATGCAACAATCATAATAATAGGGCTCTACATCAAAGAACACTAAGCTGAAAGTATAATAAGCCGTACAGATCCTAAAGACTCTAGAACCTGATGCTCTGATACCACATGTGACACCTCACCCAATTAAATACCGGGTGATTAGTCCTTTATTAGATTTAGAATAGAATGTTCGGTTGGTTCATTCTTAGCATCACTGTCGAAAATATTTAACCTTATTAATCACCTAATAAATAATTAAACTAGTGCCAAAACATTTACCATTTTAAGTCACACTCAAATAGTCCATTAATATATTCCATTTATTAAGACACAAACCATTTACCATACATATGAATAAAATAAAAATTGGATATGAATCAACTGCTGAAATAAAAAGACTGGATAAAACATTCTAGCTCAAAGTCTCAAAATCATAAACCAATATAACTCAGTCCAACTAAATACTAAAATGAAGGAAGTACAATCTCTCCAATAAAATAACAGGGAAAGGGGTTGCACAAGCCCTAAATAAAATGTCTAGAGAGAATTGAATGCAATGAAAGTGAAGGAATATAAGCACGAGGACCTGCAGCTACCACAACTGCTACAACACGTCAAATAGTCGGAACGTCTATGTCTGGCATCCCTGTAGCTGGACACCTGATATAAATAGTACAAAAGAAGAAAAATATGCAAGAGATGGGTCAGAGCCCGAGTTGTAAAAATATTTTAGCAAGTATTTAAAATTTGCATTAAAGCAAGTATTATGTGCATGTTAGCTTTTCGTACTCTCACATGAGATTCTCACCTCTCAGCTATTGTGCACACCTAACGTACATCTAGTCCAATATAGCTACCCTATTCTCATTTAACTAGATTCTAGACTTACCGACGAGCTATATCTCGAAGGAGTATCTTGTATTCCCAAATACTTATATTAACCCTTTCAACATTTATTAATTTGATTAAGAGTTATCAGTTTAAAGTTAAGTATTTACTAAGATACTAAGGATTTCTTCGTCTTATTCATCTAAAAATATCACACTATAGATAATAACACAAGTATGCATATATACACAACACTATAATATACATATACTAATACAGCACCCCAAGACTACACCGTGGTGCAATGCATACTCTGCTATCGACTCCAGGTACATCTTGTACTCAATTAAGGACAATCGGTTTAGAAATCTCCCACGAACCAAATAAACAAATCACACATATTGGAGGCCAACATAGTCCTGAGCCTTTGGGATATGCATATACCTACGCACCCAAATGACCGTGCAATACCATTGTTCATACAAATGGCAATCCAACATAAGTCTTATGTTCTAAGATACAAGTCAAATATCCCCCCAAAGGCTTTTCAACATAAGACTGTCTCTTCCACAACCTCCCGCGATAGCAAGTAGTTAGGTATGTCATACACATAATCAACATACATTAGGTATTCACACAACCAATAACTTTAGTTCACACGCTTCATCCGTAGTTTATTTTTATCTCTAATATTCTATGTAATAATAATTCATACTAACTTTCATTAATGATTGTCCCCGAGTATTTCTCGTCGCTCGAAGGATATCTCTAAGTTTACACATCATAACAGTAGGCAAGATCTCTATGTCCTACTGGTATAAGACATCATTTCTCTCGAATTATTCTCTAAAGTAAGTATTTTTCTCCAATTAATACCGACTAAGCTTAATCCCTAGTTTCCCCCTCTTAGGTCCAATCATAAACCCAATCTTGGCCTACGATTTTATTAAACCAATCTTCATTATACTTCATTATCTTGAAATTTCATGATTACAGGTTCTGCTGATAATTACAGCAAATCGGACTGATCCGATTCTAGACGAAAACGAATCGATCCGACTGAAAAATGAATCGATCCGACTAATGGATCGGACCGGTCCGAGGATCTGTGAAAAATCGTTTTCCCCCAAATACGTTTTTTCCACCATTTTCATTCTTAAATCCTCTACAGAGTTTTCCCAAGCATCAATACAACTATATTAATTCATAACTAGCATGTATATTCGGATTCTAACATCCTAGCACCATCAATTCATCATTAATCATGAGTTAAGTATGAAATCTCCAATTTAATCTATTGGAACCCTAGTTTTTTTAATTTTCCATTTAAGAACAAGTATATCTCAGATTCGTTCATCAATCAATATATGATTTTGTGGGATTGTTTCCTCTACATGCATAAATGAATCAACCTATGTTAATTTCAATATCAGATTAATGATTTACATCTCTTAGTTTCCTCAAAATTAATATATAAACATGGGTTTTATTCTCCTATGCTAACATGAACATAAATGGTGCTAATAGAGAGCAAGTAATAAGCACTTGCCTTGATTTCGATGGTTTGATCCGCTAGTGTAAAAGGTATGGGTGTGTTCCTCGTCTTCCGATCTACACGGTGGTGGCCTCGGTGGTGGAAGATGGTGGTTAATGGCCTATATACCTTGGACTTGGTTCTCCCTCACCCTCTCTGGCTCTCCCTTGAAACTTGTGAATAATAACCCTAATTGGACTCACGTACCAGATATTTATCTATAATTTTCGTGCATATTAGTTACCCAAAAATTGAAATTACCAACATGCCATATCAGGATGCTGGTTTAGCCTAAAACTGTCCCGAGATCCAAACTAAACCCCCGGGTAGACTTTTTTTACTATCTCGACCCTTCCGGACACATTGGCGCATTCAAAATGACTATCTGGAATACTTATTATTAATTTTCTTCTTAATTCCTTTAAATTAGTCCTGACATCTCTCACACGTGTGTCCTGACTTTATTTTTTCGTAACTTTCGTATTTTTTCCTCACGACCATTTTACTAATTTCATAATTATATATTACTTTATTCTCTCAGTAATATTCAACATAATACACATCAATAAATATTAACCCTTAACTCGCTAGTTAATATTTATTTTAATCCGGATTAATTCTCTGTTAATTCTCACATTAAATTTAATTAATCCTATATTTAAAAATCATTAAAATACGGGGTGTTACATCAGCTTGTTTAGATAGCTATAATCAATACAAAACTATAGGGAGTTTTCCTTCTTCTTGGCAAAGAGGACTGGAGCTCCCCAAAGAGATACACTAAGAAAAATGAAACCTTTGCTGGTCAATTCTTCCAACTGAATCCTCAACTCCTACAATTCTGTAGGAGCCATCCTATGAGGTGGTATGGAGATAGACGATATGCCTTGATCCACTTCTATAGTAAAGTCCATCTCTCGGTGCGGTGGTAAACTAGGAAGATCGTCGGGGAACACATCAAGAAACTCCTGCACCACTAGATAATCCAACAACATCCGATCAAGCTCCTCTTAAGCCACTATACTACTCAACCAACTGAAATACTTCTTTTTCTCTCGTACGATAGAAAAATTACAAGGCTAACCCACATCCTGCTCGCTACTAAAACAATGGTGAGATTCGTCTAGGAGAGACACATAAACACTATGCCAATAACATTTGATGATAGAGTCAAAATATGGCAACTAATCCATAACTAGGATCACATAGAACCCATCCATGCCTATAAGAATCAAGTCATACTCCATAACATAATCTCCAGCCATAACCACACAACTATGACAGACCCTCTCGAGAATTATACTCTCATCGATCGGAAGTCCTATGAAGACAGGGGGTAAAATTGATCTACCTCTAAACCCAAGACGAAAGCTAAAGAAATCAAAATAAATGAATGTGATGTGCCTGAGTTGAACAATGCCAATAAAATCATACCTTCCATAATAGATAGGTCATCGAAAGGAGTCACAAATTAGGATATGGCATAAGTGCGTCCGAGGTTGAACCTACTACTCTAACCACTAGGCACTAGACCTTACCCACGAGTACTCTTACCCTGGATGGGACATAAGCCGTCCATATTGTGCTCGCTGGCTAACGATACTCGAAGGGAAATTATTGTTGTTAGGTAGGGCCATGTAACTATAACTCCTTCCAGGTACATAATTGACAGTTTGCTAACTACCCTACTGGTTCCCAGACGCTCTCTGTGGACAGTCCCTCTTGAAGTGGCATGGGTACCCACATACAAAACACATCCCTTCGATAGGGGCTATAGGGTTCTGATAACTTATACACTGGGAAGAAGATGAATCAACACTCATAGTGGCCTTAAGCTTCAAAAAGAATCCTTAAACACCACTCCTAAACTTTTTACGGTCATTGCTTGAGACCCTCTAGTCTCCCTCTTCTTCTCATAGATGTCCTTGTCGTCCTTTGCCTCAAGATCAAGCCTAATGGCCTTGTTCACTGCCATTATGAAGTTTGGAAGATCCAAACCAACCATAACCCGTCGAATGTTAAGGTTAAGGCCCTTGAAAAATAACCTCATCTTCTCGACCTCATCCTTCTGAATCACATTCACATACTTAGATACACTCTCAAACTTGACTTGGTACTTGTTGATGGACATCTTTCCCTAGATCAAATAAAGGAACTCATCCTTCTTGGCATCTTTGGATGCCTGAGGGAAATATCGATTTACAAATGCAACCAAGAAACCCTCTCAATCAACCGTCTCCGTCACGCTGACTGAGTAGGTGCTCCACTAATACTGATCTTGCTTAGTGAGCTGAAAGGTTTGTGTGCCCAGCTGGAACGTCAAGGATGTCCACAACTCTGGTGACCTTGTCCAACCACTCCTCTGCAGCATCGGGGCCAGTTTCCCTATAAACGGTCGGAGGGTTCAGCCTACTGAACTCCTTCAAGATAGAGGCTGAAGTGGTGTTTCCAACCGTCCCACTGTGGTTGGCTCTCTGTTGCTAAGAGAAAGAGTCGACAAGATGACGTATGGCCTAATCCATGCACCTGAGCTCGTTGTTCCTATATCCACTAGCACCATCGCGATGTGTAGTCATCTACACAAGAAGGGATAGTTTAATACAACAACAGTAATAAAAACGAAAGTGAAAATTGTAACAGAACGCATAAGGAAACGTACTAAGAAAGCGTAAAACACTTCATAACACACGAGGATCCTAACACTCTGATGGAATTTGCAACGCTCCAACCCATATTCGAGCTACTGTTAGGTCAACCCACACCCGAGTTAAGGTGATAAGGGGGGGGGGGGGGGGGGGGGAGTCCATTTTATTATTTGAGAAAATCCTTTAATTTGCACCATTTTATAAGGAAAGAAAAGTAATTAAACAAGTTTTAATATAAGAAATAGGTTGCATCTTTAAATAATTAAGTTAATTATCAAGATTTATTTAGGAAAATTTTGTTAAATATAACAATGCTAATAATAAGGGAATAAACCATAAAACTTATGTATTATTACAAACAGTATTCTAAAAGGCACGCCTTGACTTGAGGATTAAGAAAAATACATCGCATACACCTTATTCTTGGTAAAAGGCTTAAGGTGCACTTTTTTTGAGAAAAAATACTTTAGTGAAACAATATCGCCTTTTGAATACTTTTTTTTACAAACCGGACCAATATCTCATCCAAAACAATCAAGGGAGAAATTGTATCCCAAACCTCTCTGGCTCTTTCTACCTCTTGACCAAACAAAAGCCTAACAACATTTACTGACTTCCGATCAAAAGTCTCCCTCTTTTTTAGGGGGAGCGGGGCAGTTAAAGAATGAAGCAAACCAAATGATTATTCTAGAATGGATATTCCTCACAATTTCTCTTTATGATGTAGCGAAACCATGGAAATTAGGATCTCAAGACGCATCAACACCCATGATGCATGTTTCATTTGTAATGTGAAAAATACATTTCTTATATTGAATCATTTTTATTGATTATTGATTATAGGTTATTGAATGATTATTGATAATGATTATTGATATTGATTATTGAGTGATGAAGAATACATTTTGTATATTACTTATTAAATCTTGAGAAATATATTTTATATATTGATTATGGATCATGCATATTAGAAAGATGTCTGCATGGCTACCAATGATACAGATATATTTTTTAAATTCAAGATATGTATTATCTTATTCAAAATAATTAAAATAATAAAAAAAGGGAAAACTCCTTTTTACGCCTAGTCTTTTAAGGCGTAAGGCTTGACCTCTATGCCTCGACCACGCCTCACGTCTTTTAGAACCTTCATTATAACAAATGGCCTTAGGCCCTAATAAAAGATTATTTAAAGTGCCATGAATTCACATGTACCGAAACACAATTTATAAAAATACCATGGTTGAGATCTAATGATGACTAGTACCCTATGGGGATTTACCAACCTCCTTGGTAGCATCCCTACCCGAAGTACTTAGGAATTTTTTAACATAAAAAGTAGGGGGTGAGCGAACACTCAACAGGATCGAAAATACTAAGCTATATTTTTTTATAAGAAAATACAAACACATAACGTTTATTTTAGCAATTTTGAAAACGTCATCATTTAACGAATATAAATGCAACTGTCATGCACTGCAATCGAGCGATGTGCTCATAACCACACTTGTCCATTTTACACTAAATTTTCATAGGATTATAGACAATTTAATAATCTTTATCCACTAGTCTCCATTTTACTTCTTCCATTAGGTTGCTTTTCTTACATTTCCTAAGCATAAACTTATTTATTTCAATTTCCATCATTTCGTTATTAACATTATATTTTTTTTTCAAAATTTACCTAAAAAGCGTTTACTTTAACTGGTTCCATACCAATGGCTACACTACTATATGTAATGGCTAGTGATTTTTGGTCTTTCACCTCAGGGCTTGGGACCTTCTTAATTATTTCCTAGTTGTATCTGAGCCATATTAATGTGTTTTAACGTATTATCAAATGTCCACATTATTCCATCATTTTTATCATTCTTACGGTTCACACCGTTTTCATGCCGGTCAGATGAGTAGGTCCAACTACTAGGACCATCTATTTTGCCAAAATTACCCCTTTGCCCTTCATTTTGCCAATACTTTGTGAAAAATATATTTTCGTCATTACGATATAAAAAATCCTCATTTTATGTCCAAAAACCATACTTTATCATTTTACTTCAAGAAAATCCTTCACATTTCTTTAATAAGAAATACATTTAATATTTTGAAGACCATTTTACTATATATCCATTTTACCCTTAAACTCATATGTTGTCTTGAACTTCATTATTCCTCATTTTATCAACATTTTACAATATATTTAAAGGCTGAATTTGCCAACTATCTTGTTACATCTTGAAACTCATTTTAATTTTCATTTATCATGCTTATATGTCCTCTACTAACATACTATAAGTAGTTACACATGTGAGGATGGATTTCAACATAGATATCTCTAATATGTGTTTTATACACGATATTAACATTAAATTATATTTTATGTTCATATTCATCATATTCTAATATTAAAATGGATCTTGCTTAGGATCTTATAAATGGGTTCCTTGAAGACTGTGTTAATAGTCTAGAACGCCTTATTCTCATTTTTGGAACCTCTCTTGCACCCGATCTTATTTCCCTTCTTTGGAGTATCGTTCTTATCTATTCCCTTATTTGCCTTTGCTCGACCGTTGTCCCCTGCATTATCCACTTTAGCGTATTTCTCAATATGGGCCATGAGGTTGTCAATGGTGTTGGGTTCTTTCTTAATTAAGGACTGGTGCAATAAATAGGTGATCGACAAATCAATTTTGAAGGATGTTACGACAACTTTCTCCGAGCAGTCCTCGACCTTGTTAAAAACTTCCCAATACCTTTTATCATAATCCCGGAGGCTCTTTTGTCGCTTATTCTTCATCGTAAGCAGTGCATACATCCACTTGGGGTAGGAGTTGCTGATTATAAAGCGAGTAGTGAAGGCCTCTACTAAAGCTACGAAGTTTCTGATAAACCTGTGAGGCAGACTCTCAAATCACTTTGTGCTACATCATGTAGGCTAGAAGGGAAAATCTGTCACATTAGTTTTTTATTATGGCTCCATAAGGTCATTATTTATTTATATTGTCGAACATGGTCTGTGGGGGCTATTTTCTCATCGTAGATCTTGAACCTAGCAACAAAGGGCTCCTCTTATTTAATTTCCCTTAAAAAGGGGATTTCATTTGAGTATTAAGAGCCCTCTTGGCTAGCTCTCTGGTGGATTTGGATCCACGGTGGGCTGGATGTTGGTCCATCTCATTACGGACCAGAATCGTAATATCTTGGTTTTGTCGATCATTTCTCTTGTGGCGTCTCTCTTGTTGGCCACACTCTGATCGACCATACTCTAATCTTACACATTTGGTACCTTCTTGGTCACGTTTGGAGCTCCTCCCTCAGCTGTGAGTGTTACTCGCCTGAGGACTAGGAGTCTTATCTCGACGCTTATTGGTGCCCATTTAGAGATCTTTCACCATTCTTTCAAGTCGCCTTTGTAGGCGATCATTCTGTTCTACTTGAAGGCATGTAGCTTCCTCTTGTTCACGAAGCCTATCTTCATAAGCGTCGACCAACCTAGAAATCTGCATAAATCTCGACGGTCTTTGGCTTTCTTCGTAAGGTTGCCTATCCTGGTGAAACCTGGGGTTTGTATACGAGTGAATCTTAGACCTGACCATATGGGGAACTAGGTCTTCCTGGACATCGCCACCTTAAGGAATGTTGCTGCTATGGTGAGACATCACGGACTTTCTGTTTGTGAATATTTTTCCAGGAATATAAATCACTTTACATAGACGATGCCAATTATGAGTACAAGAAATATCACAATAAAGAGATCCACGAAAACAATGACAAAGAAAATAAAGTAAAGATCACACACAATAACAATATACGTGGTTCGACAACTTGCCTACGTCCATGAAGAGGTTACTGTTTATAGTATAGTGTCTCTCAAGGTCTTAGGTTGCATCCCTTTGCATTGGGTCAGGGTATACAATTTATAGGTACATCAAAGTAGAGATTGAGTTGTACGAGGAACTCAATTAACACGTTGAATATAAAAAGGAGCACCTGAATATCTCTTCCGAGATTATTGATAACTGATTTGACTATACTCGTAAGTGTATTAGTCTAATTAGAATACTCATGTGCAAATTAAATTATGATTTGGGCCGAGCAGCGCTCTGATTGATCCAAGTTGGTCGTCTACTCTTATGGGCTATGCTAAATGGGTCCCCACACCTATGATTGTGATCAAGGGTTACCTCTAACACCCGCTACTTTTCGTCATAGTAAAAAAAAACCTTACTTTAGCCTTGCACTCTATTATAACAATTGGGCGCTTTTTAAAAATATTTTTTAAGTTTCTTTCATGTTTTCCAGCATGAGAACATGCAACCATAACAAACTTGGCCCCTCCTCCCGAATTTTTTGTCGAATACCTTATTCTCATGGGAAAGCCCTTTTCATTACCATATTTATGATGATAATAAAAAAAACTCGTCAAAAGTATTAAACTCCATTCTTACTTCTAGATCTTTTTTTGGCCATCCTCAACCATTTCATTTTCTTTTTTTCTCACCATTCAAAAAATACAATCCATATCATGTTCATTACTGTTATTGTCCATATCATCCATTCTACAACTAAAAGATGTCATATTTCGATTTCTGTAATTTTACAACTTAGGGGTGTTCGCGGTCCGGTCCGGTTCGATTTTGAAGTTTTTTTTGGACCGGGCCGACTATGTCGGTCCTCTAAAAAAATGGACCAAGACCGGACCGATAATGTCGATTAACCGACCCTATTCGATTCAGTTTTTTATAAGGTCGGTTAAGTTTAGTTTGTCGGTCTTAAGATTAATTAATTATATTATTTTAAACAAATCTTGAATTTTTTTTTTTCAATTATGTCTAATTAAAACTGTCCCAAAATGACTTTAAATCTGTCATAATTTAGTACAAAAATAGCACATAAATCTGTCATAATTTAGTACAAAACAACATTTAAATTTGTCCAAACAACAAACCACCAATATAAAAGGGTTTTCGGCAAAAAAAGGTACAAAAACGCATTCAAATCGGGACTGTTTTGAACAAAAATGTTCGTTCACAAGCATTCAATATAACAGATCAGGTATAAAAAATGTTCGTTCACAAGCATAGGATAGGATAGATAATAATAAAACAAAAGATTAAAAAAAAACTTACCTGATTGGCAGCGTCGGCAACGGTAGCAAGCGGCGACGGTGGCAGCCATCAGGTATGGTTTGGGTTGTGTGAGCGTCGACGGCGGATCTTGGTTGGAACTTGGATGGCTTGGTGAGATGTGAGAGAGAGAGTTTTTTTTCTATTTGTCTTGGACGACTTGTATGGTGAGAAAGAATAAGGCTGATGGTATAGTATAGGGTTTTGTTTAGTTAGATATTTTACCATTTTGACTATTTTAACCTCTATCTTTTATTTATTTTACACCACACTAGTAGCAGCATAAGTGACACACATAAAATATTAAAAAAATATATATTTAATTCCTGTCAGTCCGGGTTGGTCCAGACTGGCCCTGTCAAGCCCAAATTCGAGGACCAGACCGACTTAGTCGATTTAAAAAAAAATCGGGAATGAACCGACTATAAAAAAAATCGACAAAAATAAGGCAGTTTGGCTCGGTCCTTCGGGTCGGTCGGTTTTCTAAACACCCCTATTACAACTAATATAAGATTTTTAAAAAATGAAATATTTCAGTTTTTTCAGTTTTTTCAGTTTTATGCCTAGTATTAATGCTAATTTTAAGCCTTTTATGTTTTAAGATAAATTTTGATGTCAGTATAACTATTCACGTTTTTGTAAAGATAACGAAAAATACATAGGGGGCTTACTCATTAAAAGGGAAAATTATTTTTTTTCCAGTTTTATGCTCAATATTTATGTTATCATAAGTTTTTATTGTTATTTTATTTTAAGATAAATATTAATATTAGTATAACTATTAATGTTAATAAAAATAAGGGATAATACAGAGGGGGCTTACTCATTTAAAAAATAAGTGAAGAAAATAAAGAGGGAGAGAGATTTATCGAAAAAATTACCGTTTGATTGTCAGTCGGAGGATGTTAACGAACTCAGTATGATAGGGAGGAGACGAAGTGGTTTGGCGGGTATGATAACTTTGAGAGTTACGTATAATGGTGAAAATAAATATAAAAAGGTTTGTTTTGATTTGATTAGAGCATCCACAATGATGGAAGAAAAATTCAAAAAAATTTGTAAATTTACAGAATCGTAAGCTCGCAGCGGTGGAAAAAATAGTGTAAAAATTAGTAGAGATCGGGTAGAGGAGGGGTAAATGTAGAAAACGATTAGCGATCTCTAAAAACTCAATACGAGTAACTAACAATCGTATGAATTATTATGATTAACTATTAATCGTATAAATAATATTTTGTTTCATATCCATATGATTAATTTTTATTTGTATATATATATTTTTTTAATTTCAATAAGTAACAAATTATTATATAAAGTAAAATATACAAATTTTAATTTTTCTACCGTTAGAGAACACACATCTCAATGATTGTTAATATCACCCTTTTGATTTGTGATGGCTCTTAAAAGAAAAAGTGGGTGGACCCTTTATATTTAGTCTTAGCACTTGATCGATATTAACTACCGTTGTAACATACGTGTTCCCAACCTTACCAAAATCGTGCACGTCCACTCCCATTTGGTACATACATCCACCTTGCGCGTGACCACCACGTCGATGCACTAACCGACCGTAGTGACTCCGACATTTGTCCTCTAATGTTAGTCTAACGTAACTCTCAACACAACACAGCCACTCTTTGTCAATCTCTATGAAACACCACCCCTACCCCTACCCCTACCCCTACCCCTACCCTCCTCAACCCGTTTACACCTGGGTTTTGGACAATTACCGACCATACTCTAAATATATAAACAGGGGATCCTCTCTTGATGGACTCCAGGATCGCTTAAGAATTGTTTCATTAAGCTATGTTCTTATTAAATGTTCTTATTTTTTTGTAATTCTATTCTGTTGCTTCCACTACAGTAGCGAAATAATAAGTTTATGTAACGAGGTGGATGTACAGAATCATAATATCCAAAACGTTTTGAGTGTGTTCCGTAGTGGTTGGGGGCTTGGTGTTGGCATACTCCATAGATTGCATCACTTGAGAGTTACTAATGAATTTTCGGTGTTGAATCACTACTTTGTGGGAAGGGAAAAGATGCAAAGGTAAATTACTTTCTAGGGTCAATTTCAGTGACTTTACTAAGCATTTTGCTTTTCTTTAAGACATTACCCTACCATTTTGACATTTAGTGACACTTTTTTTAGAAACGGAGAGGCTATTTTATTTGGGTTTATGTTTCTTGCAACGGTTAAGTAGTAAAATTGTTTTAAGAGGCTTTTCAAACCCGAGATGTAGATAAGTTGTTCATCTTTATTTCCTATTTTGAGAATTGTATACTTAAGCTGCGAGGATTCATGTTTTGTAATTTGAATTTTATACTTGACACTTGAAATTGATAATTGGTTTTTATATTTTACTTTTGAATGTTTTTATGGGAGTTCAAGATTCCTCCAAATAAGAATATCCATATAGAGTTGCAAATACGTACATGGGTGTTGCTTAGGCACACGGCACACGGCACACGACAACATTTCTTCCTTTGTGATATTGCTCGCGAGTTTCATAGACATCGGTAATCTATAATAGGAGTGTGTGGTGTTGTAGTAGACGCGCGTGATTTGGGCCATAACACATATTTAGATATTGTATCCGATTGTTGTCTGTCTCCCCCCAATGCATTGCCTATGGTATTATTAATAGTTAATCAAGAGATCAACTGTGCTGCTTTAATATTGTTCGCATTTGTGTAGCATGGCATGCTCATAATCTGTACTTGATGTGTTCATGCCATTATGGGTTTCAAATTACAATTAGGAAATCATATTTTCTAGTGAAGGAAAAAAAGCAAGCAATGATGTGTTTGAATGATGCAAATTGTATCTCTCAAAGGCTCTGACTTGCGAGTTGCGACAAGAAACACACAAACACTAAAAATACACGTAGAGAATCAAAATTGAAAAGTATGCAAGAGAAGAACATACACACAACAATTGGAATTGTTAATTTTCAAAAACTGATTACAATCTTCTATAAACAGCTTAAATATTTGGGGAACAATCAACAATAAGGAGTTGAATAAAAAGGGATATTTTGACTTATCCTAGGTTTTCAATCACAATTTGAGAATGCACCCCACATTGTAAATTGTTCGCGACTGCACCCTAATGTTAGCCACTCATGTTAGACCACATTATCCTTTGGTGGGCCGTTATGCCCCTAAAATTGGACAAGTGATATTTAATACTCCAATATAACTGTTGGAGCACTACTATCCTCAAGGTAGCTTTAAATCTGACTGTCTATTATTTCTCAAGCAAGAAACAGAGTAGAAGAAAGGAAGACAGATTTTTGTAAGTCAGCATTTCCTAAGAAGAAGATGACAAAAATCTTGCAAACCCACATGGAAAGTGCTGCTGAGAAGTGCCCTTCTAAATTCAAGTCTTGAGGTGAAATCTTGTTGATTTATGTCCTTATTGTTCAAAGAACTGTTTTGACTGCAAGTTATTCATCTACTACTTAATGCCAGTGCTTCAACTGTAATAAGGAAGGCAAAGTGTAAATTCTTATAACTCCTTGATATTTTCTTATACCCAAATGTCTCCGTAATACACAACACATTGTACACAAAATTTTAACCACTATTTAAGGTTTTTCTATGACTTGCACGAATATAAACCAGAATTTAATGACATTTTATGGATTTCAGAAGAATTGACAGGAACCAGACAAGTTACATACATTTGCTATTTCTACAGTTTATATACAAATACATGGATTCTAAAAGACATTACTACCATTATTAGCATAATCTAATGAAAAATAGTAACTTAAATATAGTCATTGTGATCTATCTTGCATTCCTTTTGAATTTTGAGAAACCCGAATTCTCCATCCTCCGATTGCAATGGATTTAATTGCCTTATACTGTGGAAATCTTATTTTGGAAGTTCATACAGATCTGATTTTGCTATGCATTTGGCAAAGGGTTGAATTAGTATATGTTAAGGAGACTAATGTGGTTTAACGGGAGTGGATAACGATAGGGGGCAATAACAAATATTCCAAAATGCGCTGTACATTCTCATATAATGCTTAAAAACCTAGTGTGTAAAGTCAAAATTTCCCTCAAGAAAAATTGAAGTGTTTCACGGAAGCATTTAGTTAATCTAAACGACAACAATGATAAAATAAAATAATTTTCTTCTCATTCTCAAAATAGCAAAATATTAATAGTAATTGGATTCTTTACTACAAATGGGCGTTAAATTTATGAGTTAAGAATTTACATTATAAGGAAGATGATGAGAAGAGAAGAAGAAGAAGATAGAGAAGAGAGAAATTAGCAAAAGAGGGAATGAATGAATGAATTCCGTCATTCTTCCTATCACTTTCTATTTATATTAATAAGTTTTAGATATCACATAAGTGCCCTACATAGTTTAAATATAACATAACACACCACATAACTATCACAAATAAGACCCGTGGTGCAAAGATTTCTATCATGCCCAGCCTGACCAACAAATGCTGCAAACAAGTTTTACTCACACCCTCATACGGAGTACAAATCAATTCATGATGAAGCTTCTCCTTGATAAAATGTCGATAAACTTCAATGTGTTTTGTCCTGTCATGTTGGACTGGATTGTGAGCAAAACTAATGGCGGCTTTATCGTCACAATATAGATTCATTGGCTCACGAACAGGTAACCCAACATATCTAACATGGTCCGTAGCCACATCAACTCGCACACTCCATTTGTCATGGATCTGAACTCAGCTTCTGCACTAGATCTAGCAACTACAGACTGTTTCTTACTTCGTCATGAAACAAGATTACCTCCAACAAAGGTGCAATATCTCGAGGTGGATCGCCGATCGATGACGGACCCTGCCCAATCAGCAGCAATAGTGTAAGCTTCAACACGTAAGTGACCATGCTGCCCAAACAATATTCCCTTCCCATGGGAACTCTCGAGGTACTGGAGGACACGATACACAACTTCTTGATGTGGTATTCTTGGAGCATGTATAGATTGGCTTATCACTATAATAACATAAGCAATATCCGGGCGCGTAAGAGAAAGGTAAATAAGTCTCCTAACCAAACACTGAAATCTTCCCACAGTTAATGGCTCACCATCCGTATCATTGAGCGTATGGTTATGCTCAATGGTGGTATCAACAGGCTTAGCTCCAAGTTTACCCGTTTCAGCCAACATATCTAACACATACTTTTGTTAAGAAATAAGCACTCCTTTCTTGGATCTGCACACTTCTATGCCAAGGAAGTATCTCAATAATTCGAGGCCTTTTAACCTCGAACTCTGTTCCCAAGAATGTCTTCATTGCTTGTATCTCTTTCGATCATCTCCAGTGATAACAATATCATCGAAATATACAATAAGGGCAATTTTGCAATTTTAGTTCCCCTTGATGAAGAGTGTATGATCCGCCTGGCTCTGTGTGTATTCTATTCTCTTCATAGTAGTGCCGAATCTCTCAAACCAAGCATGCAGAGATTGCTTAAGCCCATACAAGGCCTTATTTAGTTTTCACACTAAATCTTGTCCATCGGCAAGCTTGAAACTAGGAGCCATCATTATATACACTTCTTCCTCCAAATCGTCATGAAGAAAGACATTCTTTATATCCAACTGATGCGAAGGTCAAGACAAATTAGCTGCCAAGGAAAGAAGAACTCGTATGGAGTTCATCTTGGCAATCGGAGCAAACGTCTCCCGATAATCAATCCCATATGTCAGAATGAAGCCCTTTGCAACTAATCGTACTTTATATCTCAATTTTTTCATCGGCCTGAAACTTAATTGTGTATATATATTTGCAGCCTACTGGATTTTTTCCTTTTGGGCGATGGAATAATGTCCCAGGTATTCTTCTTCTCAAGGGCTTCATTTCCGTAAACATGATTTCCTTCCACTGGTTCTCACTAGGGGCATCTGAAACATTAGAAGGAATAGAAACAGACGGTACAGAAGAAGTGAAAGTACAATATGTAGGAGATAAGGCATCATAGGATAAACTGAGATCTAGGATGTTTCGTACATCCACGAATACCCTTACATAGACTTCTTGGTCCTGGGGTGAGACAATGTCTTGCTTTTCTCTCCTACTATATACAAGTATCTCCTTTGCCTGTTGCAAATCATTAGTGTCAGTAGTAATAGGCATAGGCTCCCTTGAGTAGGCATAGGCACCTCTTGATTAGGAAACTCATCCCCCTGTGTAGGAACGGGTAATGGAATGGGACATGGGTTCTCTATACTTATAATCTTCCCCCGTAAGGAATCTAAAGGGAAAAAAAGAATCGACTCAAAGGATATGACGACCATGGAGACGAATCGATGATGAGTAGTAGGATTATAACACGATACCCCTTTTGAGTGGCAGAATACCCAAGAAACACACATCGGACTGACTTTGGATCCATTTTATCCTTTCGATGATGTATGTGAACATAACAAACACAACCAACCCCTTTGGGAGGAGTAGTGAACAAAGGGGAGCGAGGGTGTAAAATAGAGACCAGTGATTGATCGCCGAGAATCCAAGAGGGCATGCGATTGATTAAATACGTCGCGGATAACATTGCATCAATTTAGGGACCCCCATACCTATGAGAAGGGAACGATACACCTTTGTAATATGACGATGTTTTCTTTCAGCTACACGATTTTGTTGTGGGGTATCAACATATGATGTTCGATGGACAATCCTGTTATCTGCAAAAAAGGAGGCAATGCCACCATATATAAATTCCCCTCCATTATCGGATCGAAGGATTTCAAGGGGAGAATCAAACTGAGCACACACCATCTTATGATATTGAAAAATTGAATGAACTTTAATTTTAGTTTTCATAAGATACAACCAAGTATAACGACTAAAGTCATCAACAAACACAACAAAGTATCTAAAAACAATTAATGAAGTAGTTGGTTCATGACTCCATACATCAGAATAAGAAGCTGTAATAGAGTCGTAGTTTCACTAATACTAATAGGATAAGGAACACGACATTGTTTTGCGAGAGCACATGCTTCACTATTTAGCTCAAAAGGTGCAGTAGATGCAAATTTAGAGAGTACACGTTTCAAAACAGGAATAGATAAATGTCCTAGTTTATTATGCCATCGCATAAACATATCTTTATTATTGCTACTGTCTCTAACACTTGTTTGATTTGTAACATAAGAAGATGGTCTCGTGTCCAACAAATATAAGCCATTGTCTTCACTCCACTTTCAATCGTCTTTCCAGTGTCCAAGTCCTGAAAGAGACAATGATACGGAAAAAAGGTTACACTATAACTCAAACTTTTGGTAATGTGATTGACAGAGAGAAAATTATTGGTAAGCTTGGAGCATGAAGAACATATGATAGTGCAATATTAGTAGAGACAGGAATTGTGTCCTTCCCCATAATGGAGGAGAAGGATCCATCCGCCATTATAATCTTATCCCTACTAGAACACACATTATAGGAGGAGAAACCGAATGTCATACCAGTCATGTGATCTGTAGTTCCTGAATCAATGATCCAAGGAAGCGCATCAGATGAAGCGGAAACATGATTAGCCGAATGAGAAGTACCTATATGAGAATTGGAGAAAGAACTGTGATGAGAATCAAGTTGATTTAACATCTATTGGAGATATGAAACATCTTTCTCGATGAATTTTTGTGGCCTGGAAGGACATGACCAGTAGATGTTGGAGGCTCATTAACTGTTGTATGTGCCGCAGATGGACCACGAAATGGTGCAGACCAAGGCCTAACATTTAACTGAGCTGCAGGAGGTCGGCCATAGAGATTCGAGCAGGTTTCCCTTGTATAACGAGTATGCCCACAATGGTCACACTTCAACCTGCTCTTATCATCTTGCTTCCCCGCTTTTTAGGGGATGGGTCTGTTCCATTGTTTAATGGTGAGAACAGACCTCACAGATAAAGGCACTTCTGGCTCAGACTTGGTATTCATGACTTTCTTCCTGCTTTCCTCAGTTTAAATATAGGAAAAAACTTCCCTAACAGAAGTAGGTGCAAAATATCTCCTCAACACTTGCATCCTGACATGCTCATACTGTGGGTGCAGACCACTCAAGACCTCATAGATGCGATTATGTTCTACCATAACCCGAAATATTTTAACATCAGATGCACAAAGTTGTATGTAGTCTTGATAGTGGTTAACCTCTTCCCACTTACCACACAGAGTAATGGTAATATATAGCAAGAGAAAGCTCATTTTACTTGAATTTTGCAATCTCTTCTTGAAGCTCATACAACTTAGCAAAATTACCAACAGATGAATAGGCCTCTTCAACAGCATCCCATAACTCTTTGCCGGTTTTCACAAACAAGAACCTTTTGCTAATTTATGGCTGCATTGACTGTAATAACCACGTCATAACTAACGCATTTTCAGCATTTCATTCTTTGAACTTAGGATCATTCTTGGTCGGGTACGTGACAGTTCCATCAAATGGTCAATCATTTTTCGCCCTGTGATATGCATACGCACTAATTGAGCCCACTGCATATAATTTGTCTCATTCAGCCAAACCGTGTTGATACACAGTTCTAAATGATGATCATTGTTACCACCCATTATTGGAGTAAGACTTGATAAAGACCCAGCTCCTCCAGAGCTCACCAATAAACCAGACATATTTTTAAAATGGTTTTTGGGTTATACACTCCTAAAAAACAGAACAACAAGCATGTGAAGAACTACCTCTCTAGCACAAAACAACTTATATGGTAGAGTTTGAAACTACTTACAAACCCTAAAAAACAATGAAGCAATTCATATTTGATTCACAAACTAAAACAAACAACGAATTAACGAATATACCTCAATCGAGAAGAACAAGAACGGGAAAACTGATTGGAACACTGCAAACAACTCTCATATTTGAATATCTCCAAACCCTACACACAAACTAGGGTTTGTATTACTTGTCCTTAGAACTTTACACACCACGCTCTGATACCATGTTAGATTTATGAGATAATTAATTTAGATAAGAAAGGAAGATGAAGAGAAAAGGAGAAGAGAGAGAATAGAGAAATCAGCCAAGAGAAAATGAATGAATGAATACCTTTATTCTCCCCATCACGCTCTTTTTATATTAATAAGTTTCAGATATTACATAAGTACCCTACATAGTTTAAATATAACATAACACACCATATGGCTATTACAAATAAGATCCGACACAAGTCTCCAGCGAGGGAGCTTTGTAAAATCCAAGTGAAACTTCAGAAAATCAGTCAAAGATGTAGGGTAGGGGGTCACCGTCTATCCGGTCACCTTCGCCCGATGCTTGTAGGGCTCGTCGAACGTCAGCGAAGGACGAAGAGGGTTCGATGATTGCAAAGGAGTGTCGAGTTAAGGGTTTGTTGCATGCTATCGTGATGCCGATGATGTTCTCCAAGATCTTGGTAAGGCAGTGAAGGGAAGGAGCCATTGGAGTTCCCAAAGCATGGGGGTAGGTTTTTGGGTGGATTGATAGGCTGTAGAGGTGCGGTTGCTTGGCTTGTCGAATGTCAACAAGGATTGCTTACTTTGGTGAGGGTGCCTCCTGGGGGGGCTAGGTTTTTTCACAAAGAAAAAGGGGTTTCGGGTCTTGTTCGGGGTGATGAGGTAGAGTATTTTTTGTGGGCAGTTTTCGATATTGTCAAGGGATGGTGATGGGTGGCGAGGAGTTGAAGATCCTTGTCGGGGTGGAGTAGTGTGGGCTCCGCTAATTGGTGTTGTTGCGTATACGTCACGTGCTCTTGATAGACCTACAAATCTATCATGCATGATGAGTGGCAGAACAAGTGGCGTCACTTAACCGATGGCATTTGTGGGAACATTTGAAGGATTGGTCCGACGGAGCGCCAACCACATCAGGATCGAACTTAAGTAATAGTATATCTCTAACGAGAACACACTCACTAAAGAAAAATTAAAATATCTATTGATTGAATGCCTTTACCTCAATTAGTGTACAATACCGGGGGAGGGAACTCTAAATATATTCAAACCCTAACCAAGGCATGCTTTGGGCTCGTAATGAGGTCATTGGTGATGTCATAAGTGTGACATCACGTATAACTACGTAAGTACTACACTTTTCTTCTTGTATTGAGACTATTCTCGTTTCTCTCTGCTAACTACTATTACTTAAAGAGTTATATAAGGGGAAAGTGACAAAAGGGGACCAATAATTGTAATATTTTAACGGGGCTTTTACATATAGGTCCCATTGGAAGAGATTTTCCATAAATAAGTCCCATTGACTTGTCAACCGTCAAATAGGTCCTATTCCTATTTTTTGGGATTCTTATTTGGCAAATTTACCCCTTTAAAATCAATCATCCGTAACTATTGGTGACAAGTTATTGAAATGGTTGAACTTTGTTTTTTCTTATTTTTTAATCTTCAAATGACCATAACTTTTATTTTACAAATTAATTTTTCGTAAAATTACTATTTTTGAAATTCACTTACCGAGATCTATTAAACAAGATCCATGAACACTATAAAGTTTCAAAAGAAAAAAATTACTCAGATAATATATATTTATCGTGTTCAACTGAAAATGAAGTTGTTTTATATCCGGTACGTTTTCACATACAGTAAATATGTATTTACTAGAAAATAAAATTATTTTATATCTGGTACGTTTTTAAAGACAGTAAATATTTATTGTGCTAATATTACACAGACAGTAAATTTACTGTCAGCATAAAAAACGAAGGAAACACATTATTTTTTTTTTTTACTATTTTCTATTGAATATGGATCTTCTTTATAGGGCTCGATTAGTAGATTTCAAAACTATCAAATTCGTAAATTTTGGATTTGTATATCGAAAGTTTTAATTCTTTAAAGTTTGAAAGAAAAAAAAAACTACCACTTTAAATTTGGAGAGAATATAGGGAGAGGGGTATATTAGTAATGAAAAAAATCATAAATTCAAAAATAGGACTTAATTAATGGTGAACTAGTCAATAGGACTTAAATAAAAAAATACTCTTCAAATAGGACTCCCATATAATAATCCCTATTCTAATTATGCCCCCTTGTCCATCACCAATTCACATAAACAATAATGAAAATACTAAAAGTGATGTGAATTGAGTACAATATCCTAAATATACTATCATTTCTATGCACTTTTTTTTTTAATTTTCTTGCTTTATTTTCATCAATAATATTGTTTTATAGTTAGTGGGGAATATAGATTCTTACATTATGATGCCTTGGCTTATGTCATTCTCGTATTTACAACACCCATGACATCACGTCAATGACCGAAAACCAAGACAACATGATTTCTAGAGAGAGAAACAAAAGAGTTCTTATTTTCAAGAATTGAGAAGTGAGTACAAATGAGAGAAACAATCGTATTTATAGGGGTTGAATTACTTGCTAATCAAGTAATTAGCTAAAATGACTAAAAGGGCCTACTAAAAATAAAAGAATGCCTAATTAGTCCCAAATATGCTTGGGGGCTAATTAAAGGCTAAAAAGAATATAAAAGAACTAAAAGAAAATAGAAAATACAATGAAAGAACATAAAAGGAGAATAAAATGTGGATTCCCATCACTCTCCCCCCTTCAAAAAGACTTCGTCCGCGAACTCAAAGGGGAAGACCAACAGAATCACCCTCTAAGATGGTAATCAATGCAGGATCAGGGGGTTGCTCGGCCTCGTCGAGATACTCGGGAGAGTGATCCATTGCTAATAGGGCTCGTCGACGTGGTTGAGGGCGCTCAGAAGCTCGGTGTCTGATGGTGCTGCAATTAAAGCAGCGAAATGTGGGAGGGCCTGTATGGGTCGCAGCGGAAGTGGTGGTGACTGGAGTAATGGCCGAAGATGAAGCTGTAGGAGGAGCAGAACTCAAGGAAGATGGAGGTCGGGATGCTGGAGAAGCTGCTAAGGTTGCGTGATAGGCCTCGACCTTAGTAGCATACTCTATCGCCTTAAAAAAGGTCGGTATCTCTCTCAATCCAAGGTCGCGGCGAATATGTGGCCGAAGTCCCAGAATGTAGCGGCTGATCTGTTGATCCTCCGTTTCGGGCAGGCGTGCTCTAGTTCAGAGGAGCTGGAACTGCTCCGTGTACTCTACAACCGATAATGTGTCCTGCTAGAGAGACTCAATACGCGTAAAGAGGTCTCTCTCATACGTCAGAGGTATAAAGGAGGCCTGAAGAGCTGCCTTGAGATCGAGCCAGCCCTGAATAGGAGGGAGTCCTGCAGCTGTCCTACGATAACAAAGATCATTCCACTAAACATAAGCAAATCCCTGAAATTTGGTCGCAGCTAGTTGAACACATGAGCGGCCCTGAATCCGCTTGTAATCGAAAACCGTCTCCATAGCGGCGAGCCAATCGGTCATATCATCCGGACAGAATCTTCAAACATAGGGATGTACACGAATGTCCCCATGGAGATTCTGAGAAAGTAACTAGAGTGCTAAAGAGAGTGGGTCTCCATCCTGATGAGCTCTCGGGCCCACCACATCACCTGGTGTAGGTGCAATATAATCAACTGGGTCCGGTGGCATCTGTACAGGTGGTGGATGAGGAGGATGATCATGTAGGGCCATGGGAGGTGCTCGGGGATCACGCTGATAGTGGGGACACGTGGCAATGAGGTGACCACATTCTCTACAATAGAAGCACTGACGATCCCGTAGTGGAATCGGGCAATGGGCACCGGGTGGGGGAATCCACTCATGGATACTACGACGGGTATCTCCAATGTCAGGGGGAAGAAGAGGAATCAGTGTGAAGTAAAGAGAGGTCATGATGAGAGGGTGTGTGATGTGATGACAGGTGGGGTGGTATGGGTGGTGGTGCGCGGGGATGCAAACACGAATTGATATTTTGATATTCAAAAATACCCAAATCAAATGGATCGGGTGGTTCGGGAGGTCGAATCGGGTTGAGATTGGGTGGATGGTTGAGGGAAATTGTGTTTGGGATTTCTAGGGTTAATTTTTTGGTTGGAAAAATTATGGTGAGGTCCGGGTTCAGAATGGGTTTTACGGTTGGGGTAAGGGAAATGGTTGGTAGATTGGGGCAAAGATTTGGTTACATCCACACAAGCTAGGGTTTCAAACGGGGCAGCAGGTACTAGGGTTTTGGGATTGTTGTTTGGACAACAATCGGCATTTAAGGGGTTTAATTCATAATCTTGGATGAGAGGTGTTGTACACACTTGAATTGGGGAGTCTTGGGGCAAAACAGTAAGGATCGGCCACTGGGAGGGTGGTCCGACCCTGGGATGAGATCACAGCTGCCCCTTTGTGTCTGTCGGCACAAAAAAAGGCCCTTGGATGCAGGCGGCCCCCATTTGGGTGGGCCGACATGGCAGAAAGTCAAAATCCCCTTGATCGGCAGCCCCTTTGTCAATACCGGCCCTGTCCGGCGCCGGAAACTGGCTGGAATGTGGGTCAGCAGCCTCGGTTTTCCATTCGGGCCTATTGCAGATGAATTCGGGCTGTTTTCCAACCCTATTGGTACCTTTTTGTTGGTGATTTGAAACTAGTGTTTTAATTGAGGGGCTAGAGTTTTGTAATTTCGTCAAGAGTTGCAAGACGGTCTCCATTTGTTGTTTCATCTCACGATTATTCTCCACCAATTCCTGATAATTTTGTTTCAATTCTTGATTGCTTTGTCTCAACTCCTCGTTAATCTCTTCTTGAATTCGAGTTGCCTACTTCGGGGCCATTGAAAAATGTAGGGCGCGATTTTGATATTCACCTCACATCGATAGACACGAACACCAATGTTTGGAGCCTCACCCACTCTGATACCAATTTGACGTGAACTACACGTCAATGACCTAAAACCCCAAGACAACTTGATTTCTAGAGAGAGAAACAAAAGAGTTGTTATTTTCAAGAATTGAGAAGTGAGTACAAATGAGAGAAACAATTCTATTTATGGGGGCTGAATTATTTGCTAATCAAGTAATTAGCTAAAATGACTAAAAGGCCTACTAAAAATAAAAGAATGCCTAATTATTCCCAAACATGCTTGGGGGCTAATTAAAGGCTAAAAAGAATATAAAACACCCACAACATTTTCCAGTTAGTTAGAATGTGCTGGGAATATTCACCCTCTTATCCAATAAATTTTAATGTTGTAAGTAATCAGATGCACCTTAATTCAAATTCAGGGCAGCTGGCATGCCCATGTATGCACCCTTTTACAAGGCCGTGGTGACTGGTGATTGGGTGAGTGCTAAAGCTTTCTTGGATGGACATCCTGACGCAATAACAGCTAGAATTTCTGAAATAGGGGAAACAGCTCTTCATGCTGCGGTTGCACATGGGCATGTGCGGTTGGTGGAGGCACTTGTAAGGATGATGTCTCCAGAAGACCTGGAACTTAAACTGTATGTTAGTGGTGATACAGCTCTTCATATTGCTGCGAGGGGTGAAATCATGGTGATTGCAAAGGCATTGGTGGGAAGAAATCGTATGCTGGTGATTATCCCAGATGGTAAGGGACAACTTCCTGTCACCTTTGCTGCCCTATCGGGAAGCAAAGAGATGTTGGCTTATCTATATTCAAAGACTCCATCGGAGGCTCTAGATCCACCACCCGAACCTCAAATTTCTTGTAGGGATGAAAGTGTCCCTGTTGGCGGTAAGCATCATCTTATCCCACCCTTAATCGCAGAGCATACGAGCCTGCAAAAACATCTCTCTCCTCTCTCTCTGTGTTTTTTCCTTTCCCTGATTGCCAGTGAGAATAAATCAATTGCCCTTCGTTTGTTTACTTTCAGGGAGACCAGATCATGGAGCTGATATTCTTATCAAAGCAATTAAGAATGAGAATTATGGTATGAATATATATTGCAGAAGTACATAGAGTAACTTATCTCACATGCTGCATGGCTTCTATTTAAAAGCTTATGCATTTCATATAGAACCCCGTTGTAAATTTCTTTTTAATCATTCATTCTCATTACTTGCAACACTTGTAGATTTTGCAAAGATCTTGCTTGAAGAATCCCCGCGATTAGCATCTTTCGACTCAGAGAAGGGGAGAAAATCATTATTTACATTGGCAGAGATGCATTTGCCATTCTCAAGTGGAATTCAGTTAGGAATTGTGAAAAGATGGATACACAGATGTTAGTACCTCGTATTTGCTTTTATTTTTTGCTTTTTATTCCTTTCATTATTATTCCTTGTTATGTAAAACGAAAGTACATATTATTTGCTTTATTAAAAAACCAAATTAACCGACATTGTATCTTAGACAAAGGGCTGCTGAAGTTAAAACAACTGTCAATAAACAAATTTGAATGGCCAGGCACACCATATTTTTATTTGCCAACATCTTTAGTAAATTTTTCCAGTTGAACACTAGAGAAGTAATATAATTTTGATGTTTAATTAAAGATAATTTAAATGTTACAATGATTAGAAAGAAATCTCTGTCGGTGTCCTTTTTTTCCGAATATCACTTTTAGTATGATGCCAGATGTAAATGTTAAGCTTCAACACTTATCGTCTCATTATCCATGGAATCTCTTTTTTCCTTAACGAAAAAGTTCAGAACAATTTTTTCTAAATAATTGGGAGAATGATACAAAATGCAGTGGTTTTCTAAAGTCAATTGTATTTGTTTTTTATCATCCATGGAATCTCTTTCTTCCTTAACGAAAAAGTTCAGAACAATTTTTTTAAATAACCGGGAGAATGATACAAATTGCAATAGTTTTCTAAAGTCAATAATTTTGTTTTTTATGTATTTGAAATTTGAATTAAGTTAGGTATTAGTTATATAATTTAAGTTATTAGCAGTTATGGACATAATGATATGTTAATATTTATCATTACGGCATTTTTGGATAGTTATAGGATAGCTTAGTATTTATTGACTAGGTTTCTTTTTCCCGATAAGTAACTTTGTAATCCTCCTTCTCGGGGACACCATAATACCATATTATTGAGACATTACTATTGATTGTTCGAGAGTTTTGAGCTTTTATGAAGATTTCTTTTTTTTTTCTCTTCTTTTCTTTCATTTACTTGAGACATTATTGCTTACTATTTGAATATATGTTTCACCATTGGTTGGACCTTGTTTGGCAATATATATAGAGATTCCTACTCAGTGAAAACGACTGTCTAACCTATTACAATCCTTGTCTTAAGGTACCTCATCAAATATTAATACCACAATTGTATTATATAACTATAATAGAAAAATCTTATCATTCTTGGCAGGTATTCATGTGGAACCAACTTATTGTGCACACTCAAAAGGTGACATAGAAATCTCCCAGAGGGCTCCAGATTTCCGCATTCTTCCCTTTTCAAAGATTCCAAATACCTGCATTATTCATTTGGTCTCTCTCTCTCTCTCTCCCTCTCTCAAGCTTTACAATATAAAAATAAATTTCACATTATTATCTAGAGTTTTGGTTAAGGGTTTTAGACCATTATGGTTATGATTTATATTTTTTACAGTGTTTAGGTAATAAGGCAATTGGCAACTTATAAAAAATGCAACAATAATGCAGAAAATGGTCCTGAAACAATCTCGTCAATGGCTAAAAGAAACAAAGCAACCCTAACTTTTAGAGAGACTCAAAAGATGTCTTATATTCAAGAATGGAAAATTGAGTACAAATGAGAATACAAGGAGTATTTATATGGGCTGAATTACTTGCTAATTAAGTAATTAGCTAAAATGACTAAAAGGAGCAATTAAAAATAAAAGAATGCCTAATTAGTCCCAAACATGCTTGGAGGCTAATTAAGGAGAGAAAATATCTAAAAAGAACTAAAAATAGAAAATAGAAATAAAATGAAAAATAAAAATGGATTCCCATCACTCTCCCCCGCCTTGGAAAAAGCTCGTCCCCGTCCTTCAAGGTTGGAGAATCGTGTGAGAAATTCCCAAATTGTGCTTGAAAAGAGAAGCAAAGACTTGTGAGGCTAAAAATAATTTCTGAATATTTGAGGAAGAGTCCATTCTTCAATTGTTGCTTCAAGATTCATCATCTTCCTCTTGCCTCTTATGTCAATTATCAAAAATAACTTCCACCCTGGTCAAAAACCAAATTTGGGTTGCCAAACCTAGTTCTTGAATTTGTTGGAGGGTTCCACCTAGGGCAGAGGGTAGATCGGCTAGCATAGGAGAAATTTGACCCTTGTCAAGACATCCCGTGTGGTTTCCGGTAAGCCCTGGACTTTCTTGGTTGTTGCCGACCACCATAGGGCAGTTTCGGTTTGGAACGATGGTGTTCTGAAGGTTTTCGGGCAGTTTGCCAAGGGCAGAGGTGGCAGGCAGGTTACTGGAGGTTGCAGGCAGGCCCATAAGGGCAGAGGTCATTGGCAGGCTACTGGCCGAGGGCCTAGGCAGTCCCTCGGAGGCAGGAGATAAACCCTGGGCTGCCGGAGGTTGGGAGAAGCCCCCGAGCCGGTCCAAAACTGTCGGAGATTGGACGGAAGGGCCAACAGCAGCTGCTGGTATGTCGGCGGACATGATATATGCTGTTCGAGCAGTTGGCCAGTTGCCACAGGCCGTTTGGGCCAAATCTTCGCGAAGAAACTCCTTTGTGGGCCTTTGTGTGGTATTTTCCGGCGAATTTTTGGTGGTGGTGGCCTGAATTTTGGGAAATTATTGTAAAAAGGCCTTGAATTGCTCATGTTGTTCTTTAACAATCTCTTCCGTTTTGCAATCCATTTGATCCTTCAATTCGTGAGTATCTTCCAATTGAGTCTTGGATTTTCTTGGAGTCATCGAGAAAGTAGCGTACGATTTTTTTTGATACACTACACACACCGATACAAACTAACACACGAACACCAATGTTTGGAGCGACACTCGCTCTGATACCAATTTGACGTAAACTACACGTCAATGGCTAAAAGAAACAAACCCATCCTAAATTTTAGATAGAGACTCAAAAGATGTCTTATATTGAAGAATGGAATAGCTAGTACAAATGAGAATACAAGGAGTATTTATATTGGCTAAACTACTTGCTAATCAAGTAATTAGCTAAAATGACTAAAAGGACCAACTAAAAATAAAAGAATGCCTAATTAGTCCCAAACATGCTTGGAGGCTAAGCAAGGAGAGAAAATGCCTAAAAAGAACTAAAAATAGAAAATAGAAATAAAATGAAAAATAGAAGGAAAATAACAATGGATTCCCATCATAAATAGTTTCCTTAACCATGAACCGGTTAGATCAACCTTAGGTTATTTAAAATACCGTCTGCTTCAAAATCACTCTAAGACTTTTCTTTTTCTTGAATGTTGATGGATTTCTTTTGCTTGTATACACCCTTTTTAATTTTGTTTTACATTTACAGAGTATAATCTATTTGTAACTATATAAAAGAACCGAAGGCCGAGGCGGTAATGGATCTTAGTATGCTTAACAAGTATGGTTTACTCTTGTGTCAGGGACACCGGGGATAGAGTTAACTTGTTAAACAACATCATAAATATGCTGAGAATTAGTGTCCTCAATTTGTAGTTCCTTTACTATGACACACCCAAGAACTCAAAGCTGATTCATTTCTGTTCTTTTAATTTTAATTTTATTTTTATTGTTGTTGTTGTTGTTGTTAGCATGTTGTTATATTATTATTGTTAAGATATCAGTTAGTCTAGGTTGTTATAACAGTTAGTTAATTAATAGTTATTTTGGTTTGTTATAACAGTTAGTTAGTTTTAATCATATATATCCAAGTAGCTCTACTATAGTCATCAACAATGCTCAAGAAATATATGTGTTTATTGATAGTTTGGACATGAAAAGGTCCCCATACATCACAATGAATCAAATCAAAAATAGAATTAGATTTATGATTACTAGGCAGAAAAGGTAATCTCTTTTGTTTTGCAAGAGGACAAATGTTACAAGGATCTGAATTTTCTGTTGTAGATACAGATGAGTCACACTCTTGGATGAAATGTAACCTAGTATTAGAAGGATGTCCTAACCTATAATGCCACAAATTGTTTTTTAACAAAACTTGAGTTATACAAAGATGAATGAGCAGAGAAAAAGTCATGAGAATTCAAATGATCAGGATGTGAATTGTTGTCCAAAAGATAGAGATCTCCAGCTTTCCTACCCAGTCCAATCATTGTCCATTGGGTGTGGTCCTGGAGGAAGCAATGATCATGTGTGAAGATGCAAGTATATTTTTGTGTATGCAAGAGCTTACTAACAGAAATTAAATTAAATTTAAATTCAGGGATGCATAAAACATCTTGTAAAACTAAAGAATTATTAATCCTAAAATTTCCTATATGTGTGATAGCTATACTAACACCATTGGGAAGCTGAACAGAAGAATTTGTCATAACAGAAAAACTTTCAAATGCAAACAAAGTATTACACATATGGTTAGTAGCTCCTGAATCTATGATCCATGAGTTTGATTTCATAGTTGTGTTAAATGCATATATTGATGAATGTTGCATAACAGCAGATAGAACTGATGGAGAAATAGAATTTATACCTGACAAGACAAGTGAAGCATTGGAAGATTGAGGATCTGTTTGATTTTGAGAACCCATATGACTATGTAAATATGTCAACAGTTGTTGGCACATCTGATTTTTAGAAGAATCTGCAGAGTTAAAATTGCATTGGCCCTCAACGACCTGAACTTGATTAGTCATAGAACCCTTTCCTTTGAACTTGTATCCTGGAGGATAGGCATGTAATTTGAAGCACTTGTCAGCAACATGTCCCAACATTCCACAATGTGTACATAATGGTCTGTCCTTCTTGAACACTTTGTTGTAAGAACCAGAATGATCCATATTCTTTTTATCTCCATATCTTGTAAACATAGCCATAGATTCAATTGGATCTTCAGATTTAGAATCAAAAAGAGTAATCTCTCTTTGTCTCTCTTGTTGTGTTACCTTTGCAAACACTACATTCATAAAGGGAAGAGGATCCATTAAGAGAATATGATCTCTAACAAGGGTGAGAATCATTTAATCCCATCAAGAAATACATGATATGTTCATGTTCTTGAGTTTCAAAAAGGTTTTTGATAATATTGCAAGCACAAGTCTTCAAAATCCCACAATTACAGACTGGTATAGGGTTGTAGTTGGAGAGTTCATCCCATAAACTTTTCATTTTGGCAAAATATACTGTCACAGACGTCTGCTCTTGCTTCAAAGTAGAGATAGCCTTTTTCAATTGAAAAATTCTAGGGCCATTTTTCTGGGAATATCTTTCTTTAATATCAACCCAAATTTCTCTAGAATTGTTCCCATATATGATACTAGAAGCAATTTCTTTGGAAACAAAATTAATGATCCAAGAGATAATCATGTTATCACATCTCATCCATTTATCATGATTCATGTGATACATTATTATAATCTGGTTCTTGAATAGAACCATCGACAAAGCCTAACTTGTTTTTAGCTCTTACGGCAACAACCATTGATCTGTACCAAGTGTTGAAGTTTTTAGCTCCAAGAAGAGAATGAGAAACCAGAATATTACCTGGGTTATCTCCACTTGTGAGAAAAAAAGGAGAAGAAGAATCATCCTGATAATGAGAAGTTGCTGATTGATGCCCTGTATTTCCAGAAACCTCATTGATTGGGGTCACCATTGTAGAAATTCAGCAAGGTATTATGAAGAAATTGATTGAATGAAATTGTAGAAGCTTGATTTGATCTCTTTCTTGAAAGATTGAGATGAAGTAATGAAGGAATACTCTAAACTCAGAACTTGAAGAATTTCACTTTCTTTGAAATAGAAAGAATATCAATTGCGGACATAAGAGCTTAGCTCTGATACCATATCATGAAAGAAGAAGAACTAAGAAATCTTATTAAGCTGACAAAATTAGAAAATATACAATAGAGCCTGCTTCTATTTATATGACTTTTCAAACTAAAACTAACTGTTATGACAAACTAACTGTTATAACAAACCAAACTAACTGTTAATTAACTAACTAACTGTTATAACAACCTAGACTAACTGATATCATAACAATTATTATTATTGGAGTTGCTTGGGATAAGAAGCAAGGAGTAAGAATGATCTCATGTTTTTCTCCTGAAACCATATGATTTATGTTGATAGCTTAGGCACCTTTATGTGATTATATTCATATATCATCAATGTATATTGTGCATATGCATATTAACATGATAGTTGTTTTTTGATGTACCACAGTGCTATATTGGTTCAAAATTAATTACGAGCGCTCTTAAATTTATAGGTACGCGCGCTCACTAATTTCCACGAGTACACTATTTTGTTTTTCTTGTGTGTGCTTATATCTGTTCTTGGATTAAAATTCCAGATATTGGGAACGAAATATATGATATGAAGAAGAGTCATATCCAAGCCCTTGAACTAATTAGACAGATGTGTCCCCAGGAATCAACTTGTGATCCCGCAAATAATGGAGTATACTTGGAAGCAATCTTTAGAGCCACCAAATGTGGTAACGTTGATTTCGTCAAAGAGATCATTAGATCGAATCCTGCTTTTTTATGGGGGTTGAATACAGTATATGGAAGCATATTTCACGTTGCGGTTGCTTTTCGTCAAGAAAAAATATGGAACCTCATTTATGGTTTAAGTGCACAAAAGAACAAAATCACTGAAATTATAATTGAATCAAACAATATGTTACATATGGCTGCCTGTCCAGTAATATTGTTTGGACCCACTTCAGAAGCAATTTCGAGTCAAAGAGTGTTCTCGTGGTTAAATGTATCCAAGAATGTACCAGGTGCAGCCATGCGACTACAAAGTGAACTACAGTGGTATAAGGTAATTCCGTTCTTTGCTTTCTTTTTTGGGTAAAGTGCTAAAAACCTCCTTGAACTACGACCATTCTTAATGCAAACCTCCCCTGAACTATGGATGTCGTTGCAAACTCCCCATATACATTGCTAAAACTGTTGTTTAAAAGCCTTATGAAGGTGGCATGTTAGGTGACCTTTGTTTATTACTGTACAAATATGTTGTCCTAATTATAACATTGATTATAGACTATAGATTTAGAGTGATGTATGCCCTTTCCTTTTCAGTCTTCTGAAATACACTATATATCTCTGATTGAGAGCTGAACACGCAAAAGAATTCTCTATCATGGTATCAAATGATTTCGCGATCGAACTCACAACCCTTCTCACTTCAGCTCTGCTTCTCTAGTTCTTCATTTTGGTTTCTGCCTCCTTCCATTTTTTCACTCGCCAAGTTGATGATTCATCCTCATTAGCTTGTGGGTGAGCCCTGGGCCCACTTTGTGTTGCAGCGCCGTAGCTCCGCCCTTTCCAGTCTGATTTTGGAGTCCTCCAATCCTCTTTGAAAATTTAGTGACCTTGTTCTGACCTCATCTAGTCATATTTGGTTACTCTGACCTTCCACTAACATTGTCAGCTTTCGCTATGGCAATGACCTTCGATGATCTTGATTCCCAGGTTTTCATTCCCTGCACCTCTGATCTGTGGGGTTCTGACATCCGGTCACTCAACAATTTTTTTTTCCAACTACCAGACCCTTGTCAGCACTCCACAATCCTGTTGTCCCCTCACTACTCTCACTTTCCGAGCATCCCCGCTCGCTCTTTCTTGGTTTTGCTCCTCAGTTGATCACGGATCTCAATCTACTTGTTTGTTTCTCCCCTATTTGTCTACTCTTATTATAATTTAAGCGTATATACATATATATATATATATATATATATATATATATGGGGTGGAATCACGTATACAAGAAGTATACATAAGAAAGGATAAAAAATAATTTACGTGGGGACCAAGAAAACTTTCCATTTAACTATACAAAACAAAGATAAGGCTACTCCCTTTTCCCAAACTCATCAAAAGAACTACAAAGAGAGAAATTGAATACGGGGGCCCCTCTTTGAGACACATGAAGCAAACTCCACAAATATACCGTAGCATATCCGGATCTGTCTCCTCTCATTCGAAACGCCTTCTATTCCTTTTATCTTCACACGGTTCCAAAAATACAAAGAGGATCAACCCCCGATAAACCCCGCTTGCTCTTGCCAACCACCTTACTCCAAGTCTCTAAGATGCTAACGCCTCCATCGCTGAAGCTGGCATAGCCCAGAAATAACCCAACAGAGAGAAGATCCTTGCATCTGAGTTGACAAGAATATGATATACCTTCTCTTCCTCCACCTTCACAACCAACGTACTAGCTAGATGCTTGCCCCTCCTGTTCAAACTATTTGACTTCATAATTTCTTGTTTGGCTGCTGTCCAAGCAACGAAAACAACATTAACTGGACCTTCGTCTACTACAATTGCTTCCGTGTAAAGGAGGCTACCTCCTCCCCCCCCACAATCACTGAGTAATAAAATCTCACTAAGAAAACCCCCATCTACAACCTTTTCACCTCAAGGCATCCTCGCCCGCGGTGGTATCCCCACCTTCTCAACCTCACAAATAATGCATCAATCTATTCTAGCTCCCTCCCATGAAACGGTATCCTAAACCTGGGATTCCACTTATCCTTCCTTTCGCCTGTAAAATATGGTTCACCACTGAGTCGCACTTATCATTCACATTAGAAAAGAGGCAGAGGGAGCCCTTCCTTCAATGAAATATCCTGCCAAAACCTCACTCTTTGCCCACTACCTACCGGGAAGAAAGTATAATCGAAGAAAATATTTTACCCTAGCAATAAATCTCCATAACCCCACCTTGTATGGAATACAGACTGAGAACTCCACCCATTATTTAATACCAGAAACAGAGACAATTTCATTAAGACCAGAAATCTCCATACAGTTTTCATTAAGACCAGTAGTCCACATGTTACAACAAAAAATTCAACTAGAAACAACCAAAAAGGAAACATTTTGTACAAACTTTGCATGCTTGACATCTTGATACAAGATTGAACATTTGTAAGAGAACATACTTTCAACAAAGAGTTTTTTTTTTTACTGATCATAGGGTACTTTTGAACGGTTTAGACATTGAGGCCCACAACAATGGAAAAAAATGGTTCTTTCCCGAATCCACTCTGTGTCTTTCTCCCTTCCCTAAAAAATCCTATTATTTCTTTCCAACCATAAAAAACAAAATGTTAGACAAAAAAGCATATCGTCATAAGCTGTTAACTTCCCACTACCAAAGGAGGATATCAATCGGGTATGGATGCAAAGCCCAAACTATATTTACATTTTCCCAAATGACTTTATCCAGAAAGACACAACAAAAGAGCATTGTAGGAAAATGTGCCGGTTAATTTCCTCACTTCTTTTACGTAAGCAACACTAATTCGTTGACTCATTTATATGAGACCTTTCCCTCTGAGCAAGTCACATGTATTGACTCTTCCATGAACCACCAACCATGTCAACACCATTTGACTAAGCGCAAATTTCGCAACCACTTGTCCCCCGCAAATGACTCTCCTCCAAACGAAATATCCATAACCACTTCCCAAAAAGATGTTTTATTAGTGAAACGCTAAGATCTTGATACCGGTCCCACCCTTCTTCACCAATTTGTGAGCATCCTCCAAATTTACCTATCGGTTCTTGAATACTTCCTCTACCTTTCCAAAGAAAGTGTCCCATAAGCTTCTCTAGCCGTTTTCGGACAGATGACATATCCTATACTTTCTAGAACAATTTAAATTTAAGAAACAACACCAAAAAGTGTGAAATGATATGAAACAACCTAAATAATGTTTCTAGCCTATTTTAATTAATTAATTTACCATTTAAGCATGCAGTTTCATTTTCAAGACATATAAGCATAATAATGACAAGTGTAGAACCCATTCGGCAACACCCTCGGGTTCAAGTAATTCGAGCCCCTGACGTAAAAAATAAGGAGTTACTTATCTGAAAAGCACTCTCAAAAGACATAATATCGATTAACCTACCGTAACAAAGGGACCAGGGTGAGCCAATGAGCATCAGGAGTTCCTAGCAAAATACGATATAGCCGCTACAGCGGAATAAATGCGACTTATCAAATAAACCAATTTTAATTGTGTGTCAACCAAACCAGTCTTACTGAAACCCAAGTTTTAATTCAGTCCTAACACATGCATCTAAGTGGTATGAAATCGTAAAGTAATAAGCATGCAAAGGAAAGAAACAATTTCAGGAAAAAATCCTCCACAGGAGCAAAACCCATTTATTTCTAGAACTTTGAAAAATTTTCAAGACCATTGACTTACATACAACTTCCCTCAAAGTGTAACGCACAGTGCCTTCGTCAAAACTTCAAAGTGTCGGCTAGAAATCTGCAGTGGTTCACGCGCAGCTATACCACAAGGACACGCAGTCTGATCAACCCAGGAATACCCGCAAGCACTCCCTATTACACGTAGTAAAAAAGCTTTATAGAGACTCCCTCCACAATAGCACGCAACCCTCCGGTTTTAGAGATCTCCCCACAAAGGATGAACAATAGCAAAGTTCCGTTCTTGGGTTCCAAAACAATTCACACAAAAAGATATTGGGATTTTGTGAATTGTAAAACAAGAGATTGAACTCTTTTAATGTTGGAGAATAAAGTAAAACACTCAAAATCGTATTCTGTTTAAAATCAGTGTTTCTCCACACGAAATCAGAAGTCCGACACCCTTTAAATACTAAAAATCAAGGCGGTGATGTGTCAGAAAAAAACTTTTCTCGTTCGAACGACATACGATGTCGTATGTCGTTCGAACGATATGCTTATCTCGTTCGAACGAGATCCTATCAAATCAGGCCATGATTGTGGATAATTTCGATACGAACGTGTGGCCGCCAGTTTCGTATTTTTCTGATTTTTTATGAATTAGTTATGATTTTTCTACGGAAAGGTGTCCGTGAACAAAATCTTTAGATAGTATGAATTTAAAAAAATTTAATAAAAACTTTTAAAGCTCCGCTCCAACACTTGATATTTTATGAAAAATAATCCCAATACTCTAAGTGCATTATTAAGGTACTCTAAAACGTAACCTTACCATAGTTAACCTTGCGGAGACTGTTTGTTGAAGAACCTTGATTATTCGGATCCGTCTTGATGTGAATGTGATCTTGATCTTCTTCGACGGTGTAGTGGCATACGACATATAAATTGATAACGGACAAAAATGTCCTTACAAAAACGAACGGCAAAAACAAATGAAACACTATATGCAGTATAGTTCTACTCAACTCTACATGCAATTATTATAAAGTATATGCCTAACCATGTTTTATTTCCAAAACATTATTTTTAAGTCCGGTAAAATACAATTAACTCTTATCTTCACAAGTTGTCATTTTATTCAAAGAATGTCCTTTAATTCATTAACTCACGCGGTTAATTTGGAAAATCAAAATCTCGAACTATCTTTAAATCGTCCGACTTCCTTTAGAAATTATCCATTTATACTTAAATTAACACACACCTAGTGTTTCTTAAAACATCATTTCAACACATGCTCCAGGTGTTTGGAAAAGAGTATTCACACATAAACGTATCAAGTCTTAGGATTGTGCGCCTACCCTGGGATTACCCACACATCCAATTGTCAACTCTTTATTTATTTTTATTCTTTTATAAAATATCAATTTATCCACACATACCCATATTAAGCTTGGGTTTACACCCCACTATGAGATTACTCACCCACTCAGTAGTAATGTTTTTATTCTTTGAATTTTCAAATACTTGGTCTTTCATTTTATTTCATGCTTTGGGTTTGCGAATATCCTTATTTACATATTTACCCATGATTGTGGACCATATTATTTAAAACTTGGAATGCATACTCCTTAAATCATTTATTCACCAATTGTCCTTTTTCCTGGAATTGACCAAAACATTAATGTCATAACTTTTCTTTTATCCGAGAGTTCACCGAATTCCATTTATGTTTATAGGCTTGCATTTCCTACCATAAATGCCACAACCAATTGCTTTATTGGCCAGTTGTTTTGGGTCTAAGCCGAAATCGCACCCTAGGGCTCCGGGCCCTTCTTGAATTTATCCCGATTACTCCTTTCTGAAAACTCTTTTACTTTTCATTAAGTTCATTTCCTTGTGGTCCAACCGCCATTTTTAGCAAAATACGCTGCTTATGCCGTATTTAACAAAATACACGTCTTGCGCCGTATTTAATACTTGTATAAACAGACACTCTTTTTAAGTTCTCTTTTCACATTTTCACATTTTATACCCGGCCAACGGTCAAACTATGCAAAACACTTTTTGCGTAATTTATGCTTTTATTCCCTTTATACAATTTAACATATATATTTTTGACTTTTGAACCTTTTTAGAGTTAAATTCATTTAACACAACATTTAAGGTTCATTTTGTAATTTTTCTAAAATGTCGTGGTTAGTTTGTAATTTCTTTACGAAGTTAAAGTCCAAAACCATTTGCACAATAGGGACTAATTCCCCAAACCACAAGTTTAGGCAATTTTTGTAACTTTACCAAAATCCGGGGTTGCTTTGCAATATTTAAAAGCCTAGGAATCGTTTTGAAATTACACAAACTTCAAGGGCTATTTTGCTACTATCCAAGGGTCTGGGGGCTGTTTTGTAATTACCCAAAAGTTCAGTGGCACTTTTGTAATTTTCCAAAGTTTGGTGTCTGTTTATAAATATTCAAAGTCCGGGGTCTGTTTTTTAAATATTTCTTAAAAATATATTTTTAGGGTCAAAATAACACTTTTAACAAGTTCAGAGTTCAAACTATAATTTCAGGAAAGTTTGGGATTGAAAACTCTTATTATATAGATTATGGGGTAAAAACATAGTTTGCAATATTCTTTGGCCCCAAATAATAATTTCTCAAAGTCTAGGGTTTAAATAATATTTTCAGAATATTATTTGTCACAAACCCTTGATAATAATTTCTCAAAGTCTAGGGTTTAAATCCACCTCTTTAATAATCCTCAATCTAAACGTATTTAACCCAATTTCTGTATTTTCACTTAAGTAGCACCGATTACACATTATTCTCTTAATTGTCCTGACTAATTGAATGATCACTCCTTTGATCCCACTGAAATTCACCATTGCATAATCCAATCATAACACGTATATATATTTATGACTTTTCATAAGATTCACAATCATAAAATTTAATGAAAAGTCAGGTTATTACAAAAAAATATATCAGAGAAAGAAGAAAAGATAAAAAAGAAAAAAAAAACTTTATATCGAAATTCATTCTATTTTCATAGATTCTTATAGTCCTTCCACTTCCTTGGATTCTTTGTGTTGTAAATGGGCGGAAGCCATCTAAACAACAACTATAAATAAATTAGGATGAAAATGCTCTCTAATTCTTATCCATGTTCCATAATGTATTAATGAAATACTGAGTGGAATTGGACAAGTACAATAATACCACCTAATAATAAAGACACAAAACAGGAAAGAAAAGGCTAAGAATCCCTTCATTAGTTTCATAAACAATATCATCCGCAAATAATATACACAATGGCACTTCATCTTCAATTCTTCCAGTCAATTAATCCCTTACGTGGGTAACAAGTAATTGAACATTCACTACTTTCTCCTACTGTTATTGTTACCATAATCTCCCCCCCCACCCCCCAACATAATCCGTATTAGTTCAAATTTAAAGTAGCTGCATTCGCATGTTATTTCGATTTTTTGGTTATACGACATTGAGTATGATAATTATATTTGTTAAAATTAACTCAAATGCTATAACAGTGAATCTTTCTTAGTATTCAATTTGAAAAATACCAAATCTATTTGATTTAATTCATTTAATCCAAATGCAAGCTTGGATAGCTATATGAAGTGAATAGAGGTTAGCCCGAAGATAACATAAGGGATTTTGAGGCAAAAGAGTTCACGTGTAAGAACATCATTACGAGATTTGACATTCCTAAAGGCTAAATCAATCATATCTGATAATGGGTCCCAGTTTGGCAAGTCGACATTCAAACAGTTCTTTGTGACCAAGTCTTTCACCAGCCTATCTACAATTCAACAGACGAACAGAAGTGTCCAACTAGACAATTCTTAAAGAACTCAAGAAAGACCAAGACTGAATCCAAAGAAGATGTGTGGAAGAATTATTAAATCCTAATGTTTTGACCTATGGGACTACATGAAGAGGGAATGACTCTCACATAAGATTGGAGCTTGTTCTTTTAGAAGAGAAGGAAAGAAATTATAAAGCTTGTCTCCTACAAAAAATAGCTCTAAAAGGCCATCTCCAACAGTTCGAAGCAAAGTACTCTGCGAAACATGCAAATAATGGGTGCAGGCAAAATGCGTATGGCTTTTAGGAGAGCTGCTCCAGCCTCCAGGATATAGGGATTTTTTTTAACAAGGGGATATAGGGATGGGGATAAGATATTCCTATAATATTCTAACTAATGTGATGTAAATAAGGGTCTTATCATCATTTTTCCGATCTTTTATTCTTTCCTTTATTTTTAGTATTGCATTGTATTTTCTTTTGTTATTATTTCGAGGAAGGAAGGTTAAGGGCATTTAGGGACATAATTGTAATCAAATTGATAGCTTAGAGTTCAAGCAACTTCCTACCTATAAATACTCTTTTGTAGCCTCATTTGAGGCATTCTTCCCTTTTGAGATATATTGATTTGAGAGAGTTTAGATGAGAGTAATCTTCTTTTTGCTCCCATTTGACGTCATTTACGTCAGTCGGTATCAGAGCCTAGTTGGTTTTACCCATTGTTGTAAAAAAATAAAAAACTCGTAAACAGCGTTAAGATGGGTCCAAGAAAGAAGTACGCCCTCGTGGAGACTCCTAATGAGCGTATTGAGGAGGTTCTCAATCGGTTAGTAGCTCAAATGGACAACTTCAACTCCCGTCTTCCACCACCGAGAGCCACCACTAGCCGCCCTTGTACAACTCCAACACCATCTCAAAACCCTAGCCCTAATTCTCCAAATTCAATCCATTCTACTCCTATACCCCCCAAAAATCAAAACCCTAATTTCATATACCCTCAAAATGCAATCATCACCAGTAGAGAGGTCCCACACCACGTACCACTGTTTCTGGGCTTTTTTCCGTCACCGGCAAACCGAGATGATCCGAGACCTCTGGCACGCAAAGGGGTCAAATCCGACTCAACCAAATGCAAATGTAACAATTCCGATACTAGATTATCCCACGGTGAACATTGATAAACATTTTGACCAAGAAACCCTAGAGTTTTAACCTCTTCACATCCCACATTCCCTCACCCTCCAAAACTCCGAAAAATAACCCAAAAGCCCTCCACCACCATCTCCCATCCCCACACCTTCCCCCGCCTTGCATTCTTGTCCCACTCCATTTACCCCCACAAACTCACCAAACCTATCCCACAATCCCTCATCATGACCCCACCCTACGCCACATTTCAACCTACCCGCGCTACCACCCACAGAGATACCTCGAGCCCCATCATCTTCCTTCCATGTCACCGGCCCCAGCCACTACTATTGATCCTCATCCATCTCATATTGCCTTCCCCATGCTTCCGCCCTCACCTATGCTACACACTTCCCCACCCACGGGACATTCGAGAAATGTTCCCCGCCCCCATTCTGTGTGGGATGCAAGTTCCTCCCGTTCTGCTTCTGTTGATTCACTTGAGCGGGTACGGGAGTGGATTAGTTTCCCTCCACCTGACGGTCCACACTCACCCTGACCCCACTCTGTCCCAGACATTGAGCCTCCACCACCCACTGAGTGGTGCACTGTGAGAATGCGTGATATTGAAAAACTTCGCAGATTTCTAATTTAGCACACTTATTAAATTTCAGCCCCTAAGCATGCATCTAAGGTGCGTGTGTGTGTCAACCCATAACCAAATAAATCATGTGACACAAATATAAGGAAAAATCCCCCGCAAGGGCAAAACCTTTTATTTCACTATAAAGAGTAAATCGCAACTTACAAGATTTACAATGAAATACAGCAATGAATCCACACGCAGCGAACCCACATGAACCTCAGTCCAATCAGCAAAGGAAGAACCGCAGCACTCCTGAATGACACGCAGCCATAAAACTTTGTAGAGACTCCCTCAGCAATGACACGCAGCCTTCGGTTGCAATGATACCAATTTGAGAATGCGTGATATTGAAAAACTTCGCAGATTTCTAATTTAGCACACTTATTAAATTTCAGCCCCTAAGCATGCATCTAAGGTGCGTGTGTGTGTCAACCCATAACCAAATAAATCATGTGACACAAATATAAGGAAAAATCCCCCGCAAGGGCAAAACCTTTTATTTCACTATAAAGAGTAAATCGCAACTTACAAGATTTACAATGAAATACAGCAATGAATCCACACGCAGCGAACCCACATGAACCTCAGTCCAATCAGCAAAGGAAGAACCGCAGCACTCCTGAATGACACGCAGCCATAAAACTTTGTAGAGACTCCCTCAGCAATGACACGCAGCCTTCGGTTGCAAAGATCTCTCCACAAAGGTTTGAACAAACTAAAAAGTTGTGTTCTTGGGTTACCAAAAGATTCACAAAGGTTTGGCAATTGTGTGAATCAAAACATGAGTCTTGGGACTCAAAAATATGAAGACTAGAGTAATTTGGACTCTCAAAAACGTCTTCTAAAGTCTTGCAAAACAACTCCCCCGAAGTTGGTATTTATAGGAAAAAATATGAAGAATCCCGCTTTGTTAAAACTCTTAAAAACTTATCAGCGTACAGGTACACCGAACCCCATCTGGGGTACACCGAACCGGTTTGGTGTTCCCATTCTGGTATGAGGTTAAAAAAAACAGCATTTTTCAAGGAATTTTCTCCAACTTCAAAAGGTCATAACTTCTTCACCGTAGCTCGGATTGAGGTGCCGTTTCTTCCAGTATCTTCATTGCGGCGAGCTCTTCAACTTTACAGTTGACCAGACCTCCTAACTATGGATGTGAAATTACGAAAATGCCCTTGAACTTCCCTATCAAGCCTTTTTTCACTGTTTTGACTTCCCTTGCGTACCACTTGCATTAAGTCCCTAAAATCGTGGAACGTGAAGTCGTTGAGGCATATGTAGGACACATTAATGGAGATGTTGAATGCTTGATTCCCGGAATTCGGATAGAGGCCGTCATGTGCGATCTTGAGGTGACGAGCCAAATGTAGCGGCGTACGACATACATAAATGAAACATATTGGACATGAGAAAAATGTCCTTACACACTGATATGTCGCCTTTTGACTCATTGAGTCCGAAGGTCACCCCATATGTGCCTATCATTGAGAGACATTGCTTTTTGTGCTATCAGAGAGGGCACCAAATGGACCACTACCCCTACCGACAGCTTATGGTTTCCACCCCACCTCCTTCCCCACCTAGGGAGGTCGTTCCACCCTATATTCATCCGCCTCCACCAGTCCCTCTAGAGGCACCACCCCAGCTCCTGATCCTCCTCATCCACCACCTCGGAGACAGCGACAGAGAGCCCAGTTTGATGAGCCTCCGCTAGGTGATGATGACCTAGATAAGGGTGACTTGACCCTACAGGGTGGCGATGCCATCACACACTTGCCCTCCAATTGTTGTCGAGGAGCATGCAGGGGATATTTGGGTGGATGTCACGATGTTCGATGGCCACTTACAACCTGATGCCGTTATTTATTGGCTTGCTGTCATGGAGTGGATTTTTGAGTACAAGCGACTGAAAGGTCGCCGGTGTGTTCTGTTAGCGGCAACCAAGTATTAGGGCTACGCTTGTTTTTGGTGGAATGACTTGGAGCAACGCCGTGTTCTTAAGGGTCAACCTCCTATTCAGTCTTAAACCGAGCTTCGGACACAACCTCGGCAGGACACTTCAGTCTTAGACTACACAGAGCGTTTTCAGCTTCTTTGTACTCGTGTCCGTCTCGGTGAGAGTGAGAAGCAACAGATTAGTCGTTATATTCACGGGCTGCAGAGTTACATCCAACAGGATCTTGCTTTACGTGACGTCACCTCCTTTGTGAAGGTGGTCGAGTACGCCACTAAAGTAGAGTCCTTCCATCAGTCTGCCCCTCCACCTCGTGGCAGCTCCCCTCCAGCTCCTCTAGCACCTGTGATTTCTAGTGCTCCTGTGATCTCACCTACCTCAGCGGCTCCGGCATCTATTGTTCCACCTCCTGTACCCTCTCACTCTTTAACATTCAAATGTTACAATTGTGGAGTGATTGGCCATAAAGCTTCGGATCGCTTCCTTCCACGATGTCGCGCTCTCTTAGCTTCTGGAGACCTTGAGTATCTTGAGGAGACGACGGAGGTTCCACCCCAGTATGCCTTCATTACTATCCTCGATGGTGACACCGAAGGCCTTCCCCCTTTGAGTTCGAGGACGAACTCTTTCAAGGGGGGGGGGAGGGTGATATAATGGCCTTATTGTCATTTTTCTAGTCTTTTATTCTTTCCTTTATTTTTAGTATTGCATTGTATTTTCTTTTGTTAGTATTTAGAGGAAGGAAGGTTAAGGGCATCTAGCGACATAATTGTAATTAGATTAATAGCTTAGAGCCCAAGCAACCTCCTACCTATAAATACTCTTTTGTTGCCTCATTTGAGGCATTCTTCCATTTTGAGATATATCGATTTGAGAGAGTTTAGACGAGAGTTATCTTCTTCTTGCTCCCATTTGATGTCATTTACGTCATAATGGCCAAATGTTGTAATACCTATTGATACCATGGGTGACATGGTGACGTATGCCATGCCCTTATTAGATACTTATACATTCCTTATTCTACCGCCACTAGTAAACTAAAAATTAAAATTAATCTGTTCACATTAAGATCAGCTCTTGAAGGTCCCATAATTAGTTTAAGGCATTTTAACTAGTAGTCTAGCCTCTTGATTAGTTCAAGCGCACGAGTACCCTTCTCTCCTCCCTATTATTTAATGCTTCATTTTTAGGGCATGGCCGTGCTCGTGGTACTACAATTGAGCCTTATCTCTCCATCAGCTTGATGTACCTTAGAGTAGGGGTGGATATAGGCCGGACTTACTACTATATAATCAGGAGTGCTGTGGCTGCCCAGGCCTGAATTGGACCAAGTTATACCATTCCAAGCCCACCCGAAGGCCCGTTGCCTATGCCTGAAACAATCATTTTATTTTTTAATTTAGCTAACGTTTTTATATACTGAGATTATGTAAATTGTAAAATAAAGTATAATAGAAGATTAAATGTATATTGAAAACTTGCCCCAACTATATTAGTCTATTATTTTATTCCTCATATTAAAATATCAACCTATAACAAGTTTTAAAGCATATTAGCTTGTTATATTATGAAAATAAACATATGATAATTATTGGGCCTTGGGTCGGGCCGGGTTTGTGCGGGTCTAAGAATGCTTACACAGTACCACCCATGAAAAGCATTGGCTTGAAAATTTCGCCAAGCACTTTTTCAGGCCTATTTAATAATCCGAAGCCCTTCATTTATGTCGTGCGGGCCACAAGCTTATGTCCACTCTTACCTTATAGAGAAGGTGGTCAGTAGCACCCCTTGTACCTTTGGCAAAAGAATATAGCTAATAAAAAATATGATGAAAATGTATATATATATATATATATATATATATATATATACAATATTGCTCTTGTGCGGACCAGTCCGCATTTTAAGAGTGCAGACTGGACATGTGTCACTTGGTGGGTGAGCCCAGAAAAGAGAGAGAGTGTGCCTATAATTTAGCCGATAATTTCTAGGCTCACCGCCAGATGACACATGTCCGGTTCGCACTCTTAAAATACACATTGGTTCGCACAAGAGCAATACTATATATATATATATATATATATATGATGGAGTTGACACGCTAGACTTGGAGTTTTCTTTACATTTGTTATTTTTTCAACTTTTTAATAGTCCTTTGTTGGTTTGGGATACATATGTCTTTTTTTTTGTTTTCTTAATGATGGAAAACCCTTAGTTTATAAAAGATTATTTTTGTCATTTCTAGTATTCCTATATCTAATAGGATTAATGAAGGGTAGTTTAGACATTTTAAAGGCTTAGATTAATTAGCAAGCTAACTTCATCTATAAATAGATTTTACTAGCTTCATTAATAAGATACGTTTTAGTTGATAGAGAAAGAGACTTTGTCTTGTAAATTTTTATGAGCCATTTTGTCTTGTTACATCATATTGGTATCAGAGCAAAATTGTTATAAATAGCAACTAAATTCAAACATGGCAGCCAAGAAATCCAACCAAGCCGCTGATATGGATCGTTGAATTGCAATCCTAGAAAAATTACTCCAAGAGTTACAATTCGACATTCACAATCTTCTTAGCCCTCTCCTCACTATAAGTCAATCCACTACAAAATTTGGGTGCATTACCCAAATTAACACCACCGGAATCCTAGCTGGTTCGACACCACTTCCAGCCCCGAACACACCTCTGTCCGGCCCAATTCAAGGACCTCGATCGCTGACAATTGCACCCTATCATTATAAAATGGTATTTTTTTGTCATTTCTAGTATTACTCCATCTAACATCGCCACCACCTTCGATCAACAGAGGGACAAAGGGAAAGCCCTGATCGGAGCTCCAAACCCTCAAACATACAACAAAACCATAGCGATTTGAATGCTAGGGCTATTTCGGTTAACATCCGTTTGGTCCCCTATGAGAGCCAACCTTCAACCAAAAATCGTAGGGATCCACCGTGACGTCACAATGAACATCAACATTGTAAGAATATTCACGTACTCATTTGTGCCCTCATAGGTAGTCATTTGTGCCCTAAAAAATCTCCTTTTTTTTTTTACATTTTAGGTCTTTCTCCCAACAGGAGTATTGTGATCTTTGAGACTTTTTGACGTAAACTAGTCAATGGCCAAGAAAATAAACCAAACAGTATTTCTAAAGAGAGAATTAAGAGATTTTTATATTCAAAATGGAGAGTGTCCCCAAATGAGGAATACAAGGGTTTTTTTAAAGGAGAGGAGTAGCTTAGGCCCTAAGCTAATATTCTAATTGAAAAAATGCCTCTACTAGCCTTTTGCTACTTGTACCTCTAACTACTAAAGCAAAAATAAATATAATGATATAATAAAATAAAATAAAATAACAAAAATAAAATAAAATGCAATAAAGTCCTAAAAAAGACCCATTTCCATTAGTCTCCCCCTCTTAAGACCAAGCTCGTCCTCGAGCGTTCAAAAAATTGGGGACTCGTGTGGAAATTCAAATTGAGCCAAGAACTTGTGTGTGTGTGTGGGGGGGGGGGGGGGGGGGGAGATTCAAAATAAAATTTCAGAAAGTTTCCAACCCATAATTTTTCTTTTTCATTTCGTCTTCTCTCTTGCTTCACCCAAACTAGCCCTAGAAGCTTCCTCTCGGGTCAAAAATCATTGTTTCGGTGCATCTAGATGGGGGGGACTTGGTTTGGTTGCCTAGGTTGTTTTTCGAGCAAAACTAGGGCAAAACCCTAGGCTTTTGGGTCTATTTTGGGGTCCAGGGGTTGGGGCGAGAGGCTAGGATGGGTTCCAGGCTGGGGTGAGTCGGGTTTTGGGTTCGGAACTATACATCAATGGCCAATAAAATAAACCAAACACTATTTTTAGAGAGAATCAAGAGATTTCTTATATTCAAAATGGAGTGCCCCCAAATGAGGAATACGAGGGGGTATTTATAGGAGAGGAGTAGCTTAGGCCCTAAGCTAATATTCTAATTACAAAAATGCCCCACTAGCCTTTTGCTACTTTTACCTCTAAATACTAGAGCAAAAAGAAATATAATGACATAATAAAAGAAAATAACAAAAATAAAATAAAATGCAATAAAGCCCTAAAAAGGACCCATTTCCATTACTTTTTTTACGAGTTTAAATCATTTGTGAAATCCAAGTTTGAAGACGAAGGCTTGTGCGACATTGTTGACGTGTGTAAAGATGTGAAAAATCTTGAGAACTTCTATCGTCGTATAGGGATCTCCGTCTTGCTACGAATTGGTGGAAAAAGTGTGAGGTGTGAGTTAGCGCAGAAGGAGTGTTAGTCGTTAGTTCCCTCTGTAAGTATTTACCAAGTTTTTAGTGATATTGTTACATTGGCACGAGATTTTCCCCGTTAGTGGGGTTTTCTCCTCGTACATTCAGTGTTATGTTTCTATTTACCTTTTGCGCATCTTTTATCATGCATATGCTTGAACAAGATTTAAAACATGATTTAGTTGATAAAACTTGGGTGAATATTTGAACATAGACTTTTAGGTGTGCTAAAATAATTTTCGATGGGTCTCCATTTCAGTACACAATACGCACTCTCAACCGATATAAAAGCTTGGTCCGCTTTGGTAATGTTGAAAGACCTAGAGGAAGATCGTGCATTTTGTGTTGATATGGATACCAGTTTTATGTTTAGAGGTATGGATATTTTTGAAGACATTGTTCAACCTACCCATATTTTTAGCTCTTTTGATGGTGTTTCATCAAAGTGATAAAGAGTTTTGTCAATGCTTGTCTATTGATGATAAATGCTCTACTAATACTGATGCTTTATCTTCTTCCGGTTATTCTAGTGATGATTCTATTAATGAAGAAGATAGTTACCTTCAACATGCTTATGATATTATTTTCTGAAAATGCTAGCCTTGAGAAAAGCTTGTTGAAAACTTCCATTAAACTTGAGAAATGTGGAAAAGAGAGTGCTTATTTGAAAATGGAAGGGTCCTATTTGAGTTTAGAAAATAATATCATAAGCATGTTGAATGAGAATAAAAGTTTAAATGTTTTACAATGTTAATTTCCACTAAATGACAAGTAACGTCTCTTGAAAATGAGTTAATTTCCACTAAGGATGTGAAAGCTATCATATAAGATAGACAAAGGAAAATGGGAAAATGATTTTATCTCATACTAAATCTTCCTTTGACAAACGTCGTATTGGCTTTGAAAAACCCCATGTTCAATCTAAATGTGAGGATAAAATCATTTTTGAAAAATCTTCTCAAAAGACTCATTTGCCTAAAGAGTCTTCTTCAACTCTTGGGAAGAAAAATATTTCAAAGCTTTCAAAGGAATCCTCATCGTTTTGTGTATCATTACACTTTTTGTAATTGTGATGGTCTTATGAAAGATTTTTTGCTATAGGCTTAAGAAAAACTCTTAAGGTGACTAAGAAATCTCACTTGGATGAAGTTTCTTCTTTGAGGCGTGATTTTAATTCCCTATTTGATAAATCCAAAACTATCTTGTCACATATTGAAAAGATTTCAAAATCTAAATGTGTTGACAGTAGCTCAAAAGATTTGGGGAAGAATATCAAGATTAAAGTGGTTTGGACTACGAAAGAAAAATGTCTTGGTATTCACACGACCTTTGTTGCCCAAGATGACTTACAATGGTATTTTGATAGTGGTGCTCTAGTCATATGACCGGAAGCAAAGCCTTGTTTTCTAAACTCATTAAGACAGAATCCAGTTCGGTCACTTTCAGAGATGGGAACAAATTTAACATCGTAGGGAAGGGTACCATAGATATTGATGGTTTTCCTAGATTAATTAATGTTTTTTTGGTTGATGACTTGAAGGTTAACTTGCTTAGCATAAGTCAAATGTGTGACGATCGTCACAGTGTGCTCTTTACTAATAAGGAATGTCAAAGTCCTTGATCCTAGGGTAAATGCATTTTGAAGGGCACTAGAACCACAAAGAATTGTTACATCATCAATGTCCTCTCCGAGTGTTCTTTGCAATTATGCTAAGGAAGATGTAACGGATCGTTGACATAAGAGGTTAGGTCATTTGAACTTCAGAGATCTTAGTAGACTTGCTAAGAAGGAACTTATTCGTGATTTACCTCCTTTGGAGTGAATTTCTTCTCGTGTGTGTGGTACTTGTCAAATGGGAAAACAAATTCACAACTCACAACTCATATAGGAAGTTGAATGTTGTTGCTACCTCGCTTGTGCTAGAATTTTTACACATAGATCTTATGGGTACAATGCATACGGAAAGCTTATGTGGTAGATGTTATGTCCTTGTGATTGTGGATGACTTCTCTAGATTCACTTTTGTAGGATTTTTACGTAGTAAGTTCGAAGCTAAGGACTTGTGTATTACCAAGTGCAAACAACTTCAAAGCGAAAAAGCATGCATTATTCTTAGGATCCGTAGTGATCACAGAATAGAATTTGAAGGGACAAGTATACCAGAGTGGTGTAGTGAAGTTAGAATACACCATGAGTTTTTCGCTCCCAAGACGCCTCAACAAAATGGAATAGTTGAAAGGAAGAATCGAGCTATCCAAGAGATGCTGGATCCATGTTGATTGGCAAAAATGTTCCTAAGAGATTTTGTGCGGAAGCTTTTCACCCGGCTTGTCACACCGCTAACCGAGTCTATAGGAGATACGGTACTAACCAAACCCCTTGTGCTATTTGGAAAGGGAAAAAGCTCATGCTCAAGCACCTTAGAGTTTTTGGAAGCAAAAGTTACATACTCCTGGATAGACAATACTTGACCAAGCTGGACTCTAGAAGTGATGTAGGAATTTTTCTTAGCTATTCCACTAACACTCGTATCTATTATGTTTACAATTGCGTTTCTCACAAAATTATGGAGTCCATTAATGTCGTTATCGATGATAATGATTCCTATGACTTTAATGAGAATAATTGTGAAAACACAACTTCCGTGTTTCCCTATGTTGAGGAAGAGGGGGAAGAAGAAGTGAATGAGTGTGAAGAGGTGGTCCCACCACCGAGTGAGGTTGTGAATGTGGGAGACACACTTCCTTGGGTTAGGAAAGATCATGATGTTACCAAAATCATTGGTAGTCCTACTTTTGGAGTAATGACTAGATCTTAAACTCCAAAGAGAATTTAACTTTCTTTGTTACACTTCCACAATTGAACCCAAGAATGTGAAGTATGCCTTGCTAAACGAATATTGGGTCAATGCTATGTAATAAGAATTAAACCAATTCGCCAAACAAGAAGTTTGGAATCCAGTCCCTTTGCCAAAAGATGTTCATGTTATCAGTACTAAGTGTAATGAAGATGATGTCGTTTTAAGGAACAAGGCAAAACTAGTGGCTTAAGGTTATACACAAGTTGAAGGTGTACAATTCGATGAGTCTTTTTCCCTCGTGGCTAGGCAAGAGTTGGTTCGTTTACTCTTGGTTATAGCATGTGCTTTAAACTTCAAGCTCCATCAAATGGATTTGAAGAGTGATTTTCTTAGTGGAAATCTTTAGGAGGAAGTCTATGTGTCATAACCTAAGGCCTTTGAGGATCCCAAATTCCCAACACACGTTTATTGTTTCAAAAAGGCTTTGTATGGCCTTAGACAAGAACCTAGAGCTTGGTATGATAGACTTACCTCATATCTTGTCAAGAAAGGCTTCAAAAGAGGAAGTGTGGAGAAGACTTTGTTTTTACAATCTTGTGGGAAAGACATTGTGGTAGCCCAAGAGTATTTTGATGATATTGTGTTTGGCTTAACAAATGAAAAACATGCTCAAGACTTTCGTTTGCTAATGTAAAAAGAATTTGAGATGAGCATGGTTAGGGAACTTACTTTCTTTCTTGGTTTCAAAGCGCATCAAATGGAAGGTGGAATTTTTAATTTCGTAATCTAAATATGCAAAGTACCTTGTGAAGAAGTTTGATCTTGACTCTCCTAAGCCTAAATGTTCCCACAAGGATGTCAATGAAATAGATGTCAACGAACGAAACACTTTATTGTAGCATGATAGGTATTTTGTTGCACCTCACGGCTTGTCGTTCCGACATATCCTCTAATGTAGGAGTGGGTGCTCGTTACCAATCTTGTCCTAAAGAGTCCCATTTGAAGGCCGTTAAACGTATTATCAAATATGTTTGTGGGACTATGGGCTTTGGTATTTGGTAACCTAGGAATACCAATACATTCTTATCGACTTATTCTCACGTCGATTGGGTGGGTGATGTTGATGGGAGGAAGAGTACATCCGGAGGGTGCTTTGATCTTGTAGTTCTTTGGTCTCTTGGCACGCCAATAAATAAAATTAGGTTTCATTTTTCACGCCGGAAGTGGTGTATATTGCTTCGGGTAGTTATTGTGCCCAACTTTTATGGATGAAACAAATGTTGGAAGAGTATAGTATTGGTCAAGATTGCATGATTATTTATTGTGACAATACTAGTGCTATTGATATATTCAAGAATCCCATTCAACATTCGAAAACTAAGCATATAGAGACATCATTTCATTAGAGAACTTGTTGAAGAAAAAGTTGTTTTTTTAAGGTATGTTTTTAATAATCTTCAATTAGCGGATATTTTAATGAAACCTTTTGATTGGACTAGATTTAAGTTTCTTAGATCATCATCGGGTATTTGCATCATTGATTAACGTGTGTAGGATTTGTGCTTCTTTGATTTATTGCATTTTTGTATCCTCTGCTATGCTGTCTTTTTTATAAGAGTTGGTTGTATTTTTTGCCATAAAAAGATTTGTTAAATACAATCATATATATGCTCTTTAGATAATATACTCCTTGCCATATTTTGTATATCAAATGGTTATTTTTGATTACTTTTTTCTTTTGTTTGAATATTGTGATCGTGTGCATAATAAAACAAGTTTACATTATCTTTTAAAGCCTTATAAACTTTGAGGAATTTTTATCGGGAACACATGCTCATATATTATTGCATTTTACACCGCACTTTACACCGCACTACACATTGTATAGATGTCACTTTATGAGGGATGACAAAGTTGTACGATATTTTACAAACGGTTCAAAGCTTCGAATATTTGTGAAAGAGAGTCCATTATCGTAAAATGTGTATGTGTGAGATTTGTTCATGATTTGAAGGAGTTAAAAAAGCTAGATGCTATATAAAAATCATGAAAGATGATGTGGTTAGTGCTAGAATTTTGATTGGATGATATTATCTTTGAAAATTGAAAATAGTATCCCATCATAGTAATAAATGAGTGAAAGCCGCCACATGCAAAAATAATTTTGAACAAAGCAATGTTTCAAAGAGCTGTATCCATCCAAAATTGAGTAACATGAAGGATGGGAAACCAAAGGTTTTTAACCAAATCGCTCATTGAGGAAGAAAAAAATGTTAGTTGAAACCATCATAAAAGGTGTTGGAAATTTTCACTACTATTAAAGTTTTGATTAATTGTTCTTGAATTGTTATTCTTAATTGAAGTCGAGCTTGGTTTTATTCTTTTAATGATGTTCTTTGTTTTTTGTTTTCACATATGAGATATGATCTTTATGTTTTTGGTAGATAAAAACTCATCATGTTATTAGCCTTTGAGATAATGTTTTCTTGATTATGAACACTGTCATACATCTCACAACATTTGGTACGTAGAAAATTTTGATATGCATTTTTTTTTTAATCTAAATCAAGGTTTTTTGGAGTTTTGTTCACTATGTATTGCATATCTATTTGTGAATGACAAAATCTTTTTATAGAGGATGCTACCTTGACTCTATTTTATTGACTTCATTTGCTCCTAGTTATTTTCATGTTCTCTTTTATTTGTTACTATTCTTTGTTTACTTCATTGACAAAAAGGGGGAGAAGTTCTTGTAGAAAAGGGAGGTCTCTTATTTAGGGGGAGACTTGAAAGTTGATTCTTATGCTAGTCAGTCATATTTGTATCTCTTATTGCTAACCATTGCATATTGTGGATTTCTTCACACATTGGTATTTTGGTGAGTTTGTTAATATGTTCAGGAAATCATGCTTTGAGTACTTCATACAAGTCTTTAACGAAATATCTTTTTTGGGTTGTAAGCATTTGTTATTTCTATCTTGTTATGCCTTTGGGCGGGTCTTGTGTCATAGTTGATAGGAATTCCATTTCGATTGCTTATGACCGTTGGTTGTTGTGTTTTGTCAACGGAATAGACAAAAGGGGAGACTGTCAGAGTATTCACTCTCTTGTGCCTTCGTAGGCTGTCATATTCCAGTTTTCCTAAACACTTTGGGTTCTTAATTTACCAATTTAGAAAGCTTCACTAACGTTCAAGATCTTGAAGCAGGTTTTATCATCCGCATGACTCATGGATCACATTTGTATGAAAGGTATATTGGAGAAGCCCTACACTGACATCACGTGTTTTTACAAATCTTTAACATCTTGGTAAAAACTTATGTGTGTAAAACTTCTGTTGTTGCTACCTTAGCATTGCTTATTTAAAAATCTTTGAGAACTTTAAAGATAAGCAAAATTGAGCAAATGCTAGCAACGTTGCTGTAGCGAAGGTCTCCCTTCTCTGGTCGCGAGCTGGAAGTGTTCTTTGGGCAAAAACTTTAGAGAAAGGCGCGTGCAGCAGCATCGCCACAGCAAAGGCCTTCGCTGTAGCGATACATTGCTTCGCTGGTCGCCGGCTCCTTTAAGGTTCCATTAAAGATCTCTGGACATTGAAGCGACTCTTCGCTGCCATGATCATACCAGCGACGCGTACAGGTCAGCGAATCTGTTTTTTAGATATTTGAGGATTTTTTAATTTATGTGCAAAAAGTCACTTTTTCGTTGCCGATTGGACATTGGAGCCCCCAACAGCTCTCTCACACATGCTTTGTGTAAGAGATGTGACTATGTAGCTTGCCTTGGTATTGGGTAAACTCACTTGTGTGGTTTTCCTTATTTAAACTATTATTGCTCTTCAGTTCAAATGTCTCTCAAATCATTTCAAAAGAAGAAATACTAAGAGAGCTTTTGTATCTTTTTTATCTTCTTTTCTAAGTAGATAAGAACACACTTTTGAAAAAGAGGGAACCCATTTTTCAAATCTAGTTCATCTTTTTCCTTCTTCTCTTCTTTGCATTTAACCACCTCTGTTTCTCGAGGTTGATTAATATCAAAGAATATGAAGATTTTATTAAGTGCACATTTTCAAAATTACCTTTTCATACACTTAAAAGGTCGTACTTTGGTGCGATGGCAAGCGCCGTTGCCCAAGCTACGGTTGGTCTCTGGTTCGAGACATGCGAGCAACCTCTCCATATATGGGGGTAAGACCAACTGACATTCACCTCTCCCAGACCCTGCAGTTAAGTGGAAGCCTTGTGCACTGAGTATGACCTTTTACCCTTTCATACACTTTAGGTCTTTCTCCCAACAAGAGTATTGTGATCTTTGAGGATCTTTTTTTGGGTTCAAATCATTTGTGAACTCTAAGTTTGAAGCCGGAAGCTTGTGCAACATTGTTGATGTGTGTCAAGACATAAGAGATGTTGAGAACTTTTATCGGCATATAAGTATCTTCGGCTTCCTACGAATTGGTGGAAAAAGTGAGGTTTGAGTTAGCGAGGAAGCTGTGTAGTCGTTAGTCCCCTCTCTAAGTCGTTACCAAGTGAGAATGTTGCATTGGCCGGAGGTTTTTCCTGTTAGTGGATTTTTCTCCTCGTACATCTAGTGTTATGTTTCCATTTACCCTTTTCGCATCTCTTATCACCCAAATGCTTAAACAAGATTAAAACTTGATTTGGTTGATAAAACTTTAGTGAATATAGACTTTTAGGTGTGCTAAAATAATTTTGGTGGGTCTCCATTTCAGTACGCAATACGCACTCTCAAGCATCTCAGAAATCGATTGATATTGTGTTGACCGTTGGAAATGCTCCGATCAAGCTACCTAGTGTTCCGATTGATACCCATGGAAATCATATCTGTCCCGCTTCTGATCTTGTTTCTTTAACTAAATGATTGGTTCATTTAAAGATAACACGACCGAAACATGAAGAATGGATATTGTATCAAGCTAGGACATCATTTGTGGATTTGGGCTCTAAGGTTCGCTCTTGTGTTCCCCATGATCAACGTATTGACTTTCAGTGCCAAGAGAGGACATGAGATGGGTGAATGTCCCACTCGTGAAATTGAGCGGGGTGGAATGGCGGAGGAGGTTCCACGACCACATTTGGGGGAAAGGAGGCAATGTGATGTGGCCAAAAGCCTTCGTGTCTCAGGGTAAAGGTGCCAATATTTGATGGGAGGATGAACTTAGATGCTTTCGTAGATTGGTTGGATAGTGTGGAGAAAGTGTTCGAGTATAAGGGACCTACGTGGGGTTAAGTGTGTGCGATTAGTGGAAGCCAAAATTCAGGGGTACGCCAAAGTGTGGTGGAATGAGATAGTGAGAAGACGAGACTTGGATGGATTAGAACTTGTGAGCTCTTGGCCGGTGATGCGATGTCTATTGAGAGGGGATTTCCTTTCTCAGACCTATTGGCATGATTTGTTCACATGTTTGTAAAGTTTGAGAGTTTGAGATAGGGTACACTATCAGGAGAGGACTACATCGAGCAGTTCCAATTGCTATGCTCCAGGGCATCGATAAAGGAGGATGAAGAGTAATTGCTTGCTTGCTACATTCAAGGACTCCAACCCAGATTCCGACATGATCTGTCTTTGAGAGAGATACCATCAATGACGAAAGCCATTGAGTACGCTCAACGCCTGGGGGAGTATTTGAGGGCCGTACTAGAGTCCCTTATATTTTATCAGTCGATTACATGGGTGGGGGCGCCTTTGAAGGCGCCGGAGAGTTAGACAGGGCCATTCAAATGTTACAGGTGTGGACAGACTGGGCATAAGTCGGCGAACTGTCCCAAGAAGCAGAGGCGCTCTGTATTACCATCAGAGCTTGTGGATGAGAACACGTTGGAGGATTTTGATGACATCACTAGAGAGGCATTGGTCATGCAGACCGTATGTATTGCACCAGAGGACGATGACTTGTCTCTCTGAGCTCGTGGTCGAGCTCTTTCTCAGCAAGAGAGAGTGATGGAGTTAGCACTCTAAACTTAGGGTTTTCTTTAAGTTTGTTATGCTTTTTACTTGTTAGTAGTCTTTTGTTGGATAAGGATACATATGTCTTTTTTCTTTCTTTTCTTAAGGATGTAAAGACCTTGGTCTATCAAATGATATTTTTGTCATTTTTACTATTCCTACATCTAGTAGGACGGGTAGTTTAGACATTATATAGGCTCAGCTTGAGTAGCAAGCTAACTTCATCTATAAATAGATTGTACTTGCATCATTAATAAGGTATATTTTTGTTGAGTGAGGAAAAGAGAACTCGTCTTGTGAATTTCTTTCAGCCATTTTGTCTTGTTACGTCAATATATAGGGCATCCCTTAAGCGGACCTTAATTAGCAAAACTTAAAAGGATCAATTTTTTAAAATAGCAAAAAAAATATTTTTCAACCAAACTTGTTGAAATGATCTCTGTAGTGAGCATACCATCTACAGAAAAAATCAAATTATCAAAAAATACGACGACAAAAAATGCACTTAATTTTTTTCGAACTTGCATTTTACCCACTTTTTGGTTGAATTTTTGATGAAATTTCTTGTAGATGATCTCTCATTTCCACAAAAAATATGTCTGTTAAGGTTTGTTAATTGAGGTTCGTTTAAGAGACTTTCTATATATATACACGTGTGAAAATTTTTCACCTTGCCACGATAAAAATTATGACTTTTAGTTTGGCTCCTTTTATTTTAGACACAAGATTCAATGTTTAACGTTGAATATAATTTCATATATATGAGCGAAATCATTCTTGTATTACTATTTCCTGTTACTTATATCAGCCATGACAGGAAGTGGAGAGGATGTTACCATCTTCATACAAAGACCTCACAAACAGGCATGGGGAAACACCTAAGTTTCTGTTTGCAAAATGGCACAATGAATTGGTCACTGGAGGAGAGAGATGGATGAGAGAGACAGCGACTTCATGTACAATCGTTGCTGCTCTAGTCGTCACTGTCATGTTTGCAGCGGCCTTCACATTGCCAGGTGGTACTGATCAAAATTCTGGGGACCCCATCTACCTACGACGTAACTCCTTCATTGTTTTCCTCATATCAGATGCAATATCACTCTTCTCCTCGGTTACCGCGCTCTTGATGTTCCTAAGCATTCTCACGTCACGATTTGCCGAAGAAGATTTCTTAAGTACGTTGCCACGTAGACTCATAATTGGCCTCGCCACCCTTTTCTTGTCTATTGCAACCATGATGTTAACATTCGGTGCTGCCCTTGTTATTGTTATCGGTAAACGGATGACGTGGGCTGCTGCTCCCGTGTCTTTGCTTGCAGGCATTGCATTGTTGCAATTTCCACTTTTTGTTGACATGGTTTCATCCACTTACGGGCCTTGTATCTTCGATCGGAAAACAAAGTGCCTTTTCCTTGCCGACTCGTATAGTTAAGCTCACAAGTCTATTTCTTGATATACAATTGTAATTATTGTTCTAAGAACTTTGTTATACGTGCTTGTATGTGGCACTTAAGGGTACAAATGTGAAGGGAGTAGTGCCTTATTGCTGTTTTATGCCTTTTCGATTGTAATACATCTAGAATAGATTATATAGCAAAATAATTTATAGGTTGTTGATCTCAGATTTTTTATCCTAACTGCACATTTTTTTTTCTAAACTTGAAACTCCTCAATGTGGGATTTTTCCAATTATATTATGACTTTGGTACCTCTGCCGTTAATTTTTCGATAAAGTTATTGGTCATGCGAAAAACAATGAATTTTGAAAATACCAAATAATTTTATAAACAAGGAAAATAATTACTTATTTAGAGGGTGATTTCCTTATTTATTCATTGATTGATGAATCTTGTGTTATAATTTTGTATCTGCTTGGCACGTTGGACACTATCGGAAGAGATACGTCTAGCATAATTAGTTAAAGGTATTAAAGTCTAGAAGACAATATTATGTAGGTATGTAGGTCAAGAAAATTCATTATACCTGCGCCAGACAAATTTTAGCAGTCCTGTTTTAGGATCTCTGTTGCAATTGACATCAGGGCAAAGAACCGTTAGACGAGGTTAGTGGAAAGTGGTTCTCATTTCACTGAAGTATAAAAGAATTTCACACCGTAGAGGGTTTACTAGTAAGTTAATAAATTTCTGTTGTTGCATATGGATACTTCCTTGATCATCCACTAGCTACACAGGTTCTTATATTTATTATTTTAGACACAGTGCGATTTCCAAGTGACCAAGCATTAAGCTGCCTTTTAGGCTTTTGGTTAATCTAATTCAAATTGTTGGCTTAGTTAAGGATGGAACATGAATGTAAATGTTTATGATTTCTTCGTTACAACCTAGTGTGTTTTGATCTAAGCATATTAATTGATTACAGCCTCTATATTGAGTTGTGGTTTGATTATCTCTTGTGACAATGGTAAGGGAGGCAAATTTCATGATGTACCGACATAGTTATTAAAGGCGCACATAAGCTCAAGATCACAAATGTGCAATGTTGTGCCTAACCTATGCTTGAGCGCGAGTCCTTAAAAAGATAAGGGTGCTTTCGATTTTAGTCCCTTTTGCGCATCTTTCATAGAAGGTGCTATGCAATTGCGAACAATTTTGGATTCTACCAATGTCTTCAAATCTTTACCACAAAATCAAAATCTCTCTTTTTGAACTTAAGATGAAATTTGTTGAGAATCCACCAAATGCTTGGATACCACATTCTCGGATGTGAGCTCTTCTAAAGGTTTGAAAAGAGTTGAAAAATTCTTCGACTTGCTTAAAACTCACGATGGATTTTTGAGACATCCACACAAGTATCTCAAGTAGTAAAATATAAATATATTTGTTTAAGAATAAATGTAGAATGTTTTAATCTTCAATAGTACTTGTGATTAATGTAAAAATAAAACATCTCAAAAATTCAAACCTAGAAGTGAAGAATAAAACTATGGTTTTAATCTTTAGATTGTTCAACTCAAAAATTTCTTTCTTCGAAAATATCCTCTTGATCAAATGTCTTTTACTCACTAAGAAAACATCTATATATTTTGCTCTCTGCATTTTTTGATAACGATAAAGATAATGATAATGATGTATCTATATCTATATATATGAAGTTCTCCATATGTGTGGTAATCACAATTAACACAAGTGGGGAGGGTTATCTCATAACCAAAAGGCATTATTATGGGCTAGTCCCATTTATTGAGTCAAAGATGCAACAAATTTCATTAATTTTTTTTAATGCATAAAGTCCTTTTTCATTATAGATCACATATATTTAGACGTATGTATCCTCACATATACCCATTTTAAAATCACTTACTCTCTCTCTCTCTAAAAACAAACACAAAATCCCACCCTCTTTCTCTCTCTAGTAGCCCCACCTCCACCCCCACCCCCACCCCCACCCCCACCCCATCGAAGACTCGCCGAAAATAACCCAACGATAAATCTAGTTGGAGGCTGCCGGAATTCTCGTCAGAGTTCTCCTTGTCTCTCTCTCTCTCTCTCTCTATCTATTTCTTTATTTTTTTGTCCGCGCTAGCGGCACCATCGCCCGAGCTGGAGAAGAAGAGTTTTTGCCGAGATAAAATGGAGTTTTTACCGGAAAAATGGAGGTTTTACAGATTTAGTAAATTTATCTATTTCGATCTTTTTCGTCAAAAAATATCGAATATGGTGTTGTTTGATAGATCTTGACGAGTAGATTCCAAATATATAAATTTTGTGAAATTTGGATCTGTAGATTTGACGTTATGGACTTTTAAAGATTTGATTTTTTTTTGCAAAAAATGAGGTAACAACTGTCAAAAATATTTTGAGGGTGTATTTGTCATTTTAATGCACCGACTTGATAAAATAGGACCTTTGACACCATTGACTGAGTCAAAGGATCTCTTTCCTCATTGACTAAGTCAATGAGACTTGATACCTAATCCCCCTAACCAAAATCTCACACTCAAGTGTTAAAAAGATTCTCAAAAGAAAATTGTAACTTTCCAGACAAAATTCGTAGCACGCGAGCCAACACCGCGAACATGATGCAATTTTTGAGAACAAACTCTGGCTATGTTCGTGACTTGCACATCTTGATTGTTGACGCAAAGTTTTTCTTCAGCGACTTGACCAAGTCGCGAGCATCCCCATAATAAAAATACATATGATATATTTTTGAAATGTTAGTTTTGAAAATATTTTTATATGATCATATATTTGCATACTTATAACACTAATACCTTACACCATAACAACGTACACACAAAGAAAATTTTCAATTATGAAATAGTTAATTTTGATTATGATAAAGTTGCAAGTGTACTAAGTCCATTTACCTCAACATAAGTGATGAATGTTAACATATACGGTATCAAAGTGAGTGTTGATGAAGCTTTCTTATGAATGTGGCGTTACGTAAAGCTTTGTCGGAACACCTTCAAGGACAAATGACTCGAGGTATATTTTGTAAAACAAAATACGACAATCCATTTTTTTGAGGGCACATAAGTATACAAATACTCTTACAAAACCAATTGGACAAATGACAATTTACCCACTTTTAGATTGGTCGATCATGCTATTGACTAGGGATTTATTAAATTTCACATCATTAGTGCTATCTTAGGTGATATTATGCTTTTGGGACACGTCTATATTTGTAATACCCTGCCCCAATAAATTAATTTAAGTATGCGTAGAAGTTATATGAGGAGGAACTAATTGTAATTATAGGGAATTATGAGTAACAAAATTGGGTTATATAGAGAAATAGTGAATTAAGGATTTATATATGGATTGGGTTATTGGAGAATAAGAAAAAGAGAAAAAGAAAAGAAAGGGGGACTCCGCACGACGTCGTCTGAAGCAGCAATGGATGTTGCATGATGTGGGTTGTTCGAGCGACGTGACTTGTCATTCGAGCGACATCGTCGGTCGTTTAAACGACGATTGACGAGCGTCAGTCCTGTCTATATGATATCACCATTTGAATCGTGGATCAACTTTGGAGGGCTGGGAGTTAACCGAGGAAATCTTTGGGGTGTTACGGTTTTGGTGAATTGGTTTTATATAAGAGAAGGATAACAATGCGGGTTGGGGGAAAACACACACACAACAACCATCCTTGTCCCTTTAACAAAGAACTCCCCATCTCCCCTTACTGCTTCTGCCGATTTATACACTCACACAAATAAACATTGTTTCCCACTATTAAAAGAGTGGGTTACAAAATATTTAAAGGGCTGTTGTGGGGAGGTTTTCTTAATGTGCACTTATAAGGAGTTATTTTAAAATAAGAAGAATCCATTATTCAGGGTTTTGTAGCGGGTTTTTGGTGGGATTTCTTGAAGCTTCCATGGAGGACTGTTAGTGGAGCTTTTGTGACTCCCTTTAGGGCCACCTTTGGAGGTGGGGTAGTCACCCATCTTCACCATCACCACCACCATCCTTGAGACCATATAGGTGGGTAATCTACTCTAATTATATTTAAGATTCTATTGGATAAATATGGTAGTCTTATTGTTGTGTATGGTTAAGAGTAGGATTATAAGAAATAATATTTGTTCTTGGTAAATTTGAAAATAAACATTTTTATTCCATAAAAATGTTAGAAAATATTATTTTTGTGTTTTTTCTAATAAATTCGAAAATAGATATATTTATGGAATAAAAATGTTAGAAAATATTATTTTTGTGTGTTTTCTAGTAAATCTGAAAATAGACATTTTTATGGAATAAAAATGTAAGAAATGTCATTTTGGCGTATTTCTAGTGAAAAAGAAATAATAATCGTTTTTATGGAATGAAAATGTAAAGAAATATCATTTTAGTCTATTTCTAGCCAAAGAAATAATGGGAATTTTTATGAAATAAAAATGTGAAATAATGTTAATGTTGTCAAAATATTTATGAAACAAATATTTTAAGTTTCTTGCAAAAATGGAAACCTTGTGAATGAATGGACGTTTCTCGAGTTTAAAGAAATTGATAAAATATATTTATTACTTGAAATACGTGTTTAATCCACTTGGTAGGAGTTTAGTATTTTAAGTTCACTTTCTATTCATATAAACTTGTAGTATTTTGATAATAAATATGTGAGCGAGTTTAAAGAGAGTCTTGTCGGGTTTAAGCATGAAATAAGACAAACGGAATTTTGGGAGCTTAAAATATAAAGGGTTAAAGTGACAAGTGTGAAAATTGGGCAAAAGTGTGATATTAACAAGTGTTAAAATGGCTAAAGTGTTTTTAAATATTAAGTTGGATACTTAATAACCATTTTGAGAAATGACACTTGTTAATGAATTAAATTGGGAATTTGACAAATAAAGGGTAAATTGGTAATTTACTTAAAGTGGAACATTTTTACGGAATAAAAATATTAAAAAATGTCTTTACACTAACATTTGTCAAAATGAATTAAGTCCTAAAGCGTGAATGAATCTAGTATAAGTCACGTGTGTGTGGATAAAGGACTTAAAAAAGAAAAGAAACTATTTTCCAAGTGTTAATGGAAAAACGGACGGTTAAGTCCGAGTTTTGGCTTCGACCGGGTAAAAGTAAGGAAGTGGAATAATGTAGACATTTGTAAAATGACACATAAAAGGGACTCAAATGATGGGTGAAAAGCCCTAAATCATTAGCCAGAGCATATGGTGCGCATAATCGTCGGTGTGGAACCCGTGTAAGTATGCGGTATATAAAGATTCCGAGAAAAGTTAAATGAAATATGGGACATATCAAGAAATGAGTTATATGGTAAATGTGTTAATACAATCTAACTTGAATCCGATAAAGGTGAAATGGACATGTTATTGTGTAAATCTACTAATGTCCATAAGATAAGGAAAAAGTTTAACGAAAGTGGATAAATGGACGGTTAAGCAACCTAAATGGTGAAACCCATATTCAACACATGGATGCTGTTGATGTAAAAAACTAGATCACTCTAATAATTTAATCACAGATAAATAAATGAGACATAATATTTTAAGGTGGTTCAGCCTTGTATGAATGGCCTACGTCCACTGTTATGTTATTGCTGAGTATTTGGAAATTCTCGATTGCAAGTTCTATCAAGAAATTCCGGTCCCCTTTGAATGAGGGTGATACAAGGTATTTATAGCCCTTAGGCTGTACATGAAAGGGTGTTACATTAAATGATACACATATGAAAGGGTAATTCATTTAATGTTCTTCAAACGTGTGCGTCAAGATGATAAGCATTTAATGAATAGTTGAACTGTTGATTATCTGGCAATCAATGCTGCGGTCGAGATGCAGCTCGAACCGCCTTAGTTGCTCGTCGTTCAAGAGTTCCTCGGAGCGTTGGAGTTCCTCGAAGAGCTGGAGTTCCTCGGAGTATACTTGTTGCTCGGAGTGAGTCTGACTTGGTCGGGGGAAAGAACTTCCTCGTTGCAATTGTGCCACGTAGATTGACACGTGTCTTCTTATTATTCATCCACATCAGCATACTAATTTTGGTATCAACAGATGCGTTGTAAAAAGGATTTTCGAAAAGTAAATAAGTATTTTCTAACAAGACGAATGTGTGTGTTGAAATTGTGATTTTCAATGAAATTACTAAAGTACGTTCAAATGAAGAAAAAGGTTAAATTTCGGTAAAGGAATGGGTTTGAATCAACCAAAGTGTAATGGTTCAAGTGTTTAACCGGGTGTGTCAAACAAGGTGAAAATGCTAAGTATGAATAAAGAAAGTATTTACTGGATTAAGGTAAATTAATCTGGATAAGTAAGATTTTTCGAAAGTCAAACGGTTAATGCATTGGTATGTGCATTTTCAAAGGCATACGTATGTAGATATATACATATTTTCTCATGCATGTGGTTGTAGGGTGTGAGTATTTCTTTCTTCCATTCGTTTCTATACTATTGTATAAATCCCGCTGACCATAAGCTCGCGTCCCCACTTTGTTACGGCAGGTTGGGAGCGATTCCATATTTTGAGGGTGTTTACAGGTAAGTATACTTTATTTATGTTTACGTTAGTAGCCCTGTTTACTTGGACTTCGGGGTGCCCCCCTAGGGTCCCTCACGTAGTTTATCTTGAAAATTGGAATCGCATTCTAACAAGTGAAATGTTAATTAAAATAAAACTGGACTAGCAACATAATTTAGGTTGTTTCATTGCTCTTCACACCTAACGCTCGGGTCGGACCAGGTTGTCTCACAGGTAACCCGTAAATTCGTGTCGGGGTGTTACAAATGGTATCAGAGCTCTAGGTTCAAGGTTCCTTTCGGGTGTGACGTGGTGAGGTCGGTATTGGATCTTTCGACGTCGGTGTGGTTTGGGACGGTCATGCTAGTTTGATGATGGTTTAGTTCGTGTCCTCGATGGTAAAGTCTAAGAGGTTAGCACGAGAAGTTAGATTAATGCCTAGTGGCACACGATTAGATTGATGGTTATTAATCATTTCCACGTTTCTGAATAGAATTATAATAATTTACGGGTGTCCATGCAAACCTATAGTGGTGACACCGTAGTTGTTAGTGTGATGTACTTTTATTAACAATTTAATGACTTAGAATCATGTGAGATGTTGATAGAATGAAATTCCGCCCATTGGGCAAGTGGAACCAAATTATGTACAATTAATGGTTGAAATTGATAATTGGAGTGTCATAATTACGTAATGGGAAATCGTGAATTAAATTATGTGTAGCCTTGGGTGTGATGCATGCGAGAGGTCAATATCGATGTGATAATTAGGCAATTTCGATCCTCGGGGTAATACCGTGATTGATGATAAGGTCAATGAGTTTATAAATTGATGTAGGTCAACGCTAGAGGATAAGTCGGTCTTAGTTAATAGAATTCTATCCTTATGGGTGAACACCTAGTGGATTGTTGGCCAACGAATGCATTTACAAGTGTTAGTTCCAGGTGAGGAAGTACTAGGTCCATTCGTTGAGGAACTTAGGTTTAGATAATCCTGATGATTGAGGTAACCTAGGAGTGAACCTATATATGACTTGGTATTAAGTAATTAAGTTGTGATGTTTTAGAATAGAACTTCTTGCGGCAACATTTGGGAGGGGCTCCTCTTGGGCGATACCCAATGTCCCTTGTCCTACAAAAATCCTAGATGGTATAGATTTATAGTTGGTAATTATAGTGTGGTATTAAGGAATAGGATCTCGTGCGGCGTCCGTGGTGAGGGCCTTGGTGTCTATAGGCAATACCCGACGTCCATATCCTACTAAGACCAGTAGAGTTGTGTTAGCTTATTGATTGGCGCATAGTATGATATTCACATAGCAAGGAAATTCGATTTCCATAGTTGAACGGTCATCGAGGATTTGGGTAAGGCAAACTTTGAGGTTTATAGGCTGCAGGCGACGCCTGTGTTCTGCCATAATTGGTGGTAGCAATAATTATAGTTTACACGTGACTTATAGTCACATCCGTTTGGGAGAATGTAAGATTCGTATCTAAGCCTTGAAACTCGTTTTAGCCGTCGAGGAAAGGTCTAGGTGCGAGGAAGTCATAGTGTGCGGATAGTTCATAGGCACGTGGAGGTGTCCATAAGAAGAATTTATGTGTGGCATCATTGAGGATAAATATCAAATTTTTTGATGTCTTGAGGTGTTCGAGGATTAAGATGCACTATGGTTAGAAGTTCGTGGACTAGTGTCCTTGTGAGCACTAGGTAATATCGACATGGGTATCGAAAGGTTTAAAGAGTGCACCTAAGATGATAAGGATGTAGATGATGAAATCTCGTCAAATCGGGGCTTTCACATGAGATGTGCTCGGTGTTCTTAGGAGACCAATTAAGTCCGGTAAGAAGAGGAAATAGCGTTACAGTAATGATATTATTGAGGGTCAGGTGATGATCCTGGGTTAACAGTCACATAGTGTACGTGCCAGGTATGACTTTCCAATCGGCATATTTGGGTGGTGTGATCCCTAAGGTAGAATGATAGTTGTATTCTGTTACGAGTGGTGCTCGGACGTCATGGAATGACTAGTATGGGTGTGGTGATACTCGGTTTTGGGACATACTAGGAAATGTATTCGAGGCTTAGAGTGATGACGCTATGTGGAGACCTGCAAGTGGAGACTGAGGTGGGGTAGCATTAAAACATGATCATTGTATCGGGGTGTTAATAGTGTATGCTAGAGCAACCTTAGCAATGCAAGGATTAGTTATTGGCATGTCTTGCAAGGTTTGTAAGGGTTAGAGATGTAGCCCACTGTGATGTTAATTACCCTTAGGGTGCCAATGACGGCGAGTGTGATCGTCGCATGAATACTGTATGGGTGAAAAATCGAAGGTGAATCGGTGGAAATCTCTCGTGATCAAAAGGACATAGTTAGGTGAGGGCTTCGCTGAACCAAGTAATGTCTACAGGATTTGGGATTTGATCATGATATGTTAAAGCAGACAATAACCTAGGTGTAATAAGTTGGTGATGTCATCACTAGTTTTGGATAAGGTCGGTAAAGACAAGGCGTGAAGTGTCCACCAGTCAGAATGATTCGTTTATGCCAAGGGTGTTGACAGTAGGGCCTTGTTCCTAAGGAGGGACGTCTGGCATTGACTTCCTCAAGGACTAGTAATTCGTAAATTGCGATCGTATTATGAGAATGAATATTTGATATTCGATTCGTCACAGCTAGTGACCCAAGTTAGGGCATATGGCCAGAAGCAGTACTCAGTGAGAGTACTGTGAATGAGTGATATAACTTCTAGTATACGGTATAGGTTCGCTTATATGAGTCAGAACCGGATGTTTATGGACGAAATTCCTTGGGACCGTTGCAAGCCCCTATGACTCCAGTGTGTTCCTTTCGATTTCGGCAATCGGGAAGCGGTATTCTCACCTATGTGGTGACTCAGATTGGTGCTATGTCTTGGCACAGAGCGGTTATGCCCGAGAGAGAGCGGTGGGTCAGGTTTGGCCAATGCGCTCAATAACTGGGTCCGCTCATCTGAGGTAATCTTGTTATTGCATAAAATTTTGCATACGGTGGCTATGCTTTCTGCTATCCGTCTATTCGTAGTATCAATCTCCCATAGACTAGGGGACCTTCGACTGTCCGACTCGGCAGTCAGTGGCTCGGGTTGTGAAGAGAGGAATAATGACTTGAGTGCACCGTATGGTGTTAGAAATCGAGAGAAATATAGCATATGGTATTGCTCTGCCACGGTGAGTGGATTGAAGTCAGATACGAGTAAGTACTCAAGGATGAGACACCTAAGGTAGTGCTAGGTTCATTAGAGTGCACAACATAAGGTGTAAACCGAGCGGTGTAATAATGATTTGGTGAAATTATTCCTCCTTGGAGTGAGAGAATGACATGGTATGGTCTGGAAAATTGGGGAAAGACGAAATGTAGGCCCTAAGCTAGAATTTCTTTTGATGGTAGATATGACTGTTGGTTGTGTCATGATTTATTTTAGGTGAGCGTTGATCGCTAGGAATGGTTTGCTCGTGGAGGCTCCGGTATACCTTAGTTACTAGCATAGGTAGTGCTAGGAATGGGTTAGGACTTGAGCATAAGGCAAAAGGAAATTCGGGGTTGAGTATGTAGCGTTATAGTAGACAAATGGTGATCATTAGGGCATGGGGCATGCTAGATGTTTGGTAATAGTAGCATTGAGGACATCTATGATTTTGTCTTGGAGGATTTCTAGGACTTAGGATGGAGTTGGTGGACCCCACGAGTTTGGGGATTAATGGAATGAGAATTTCGGGGACGAAATTCCCTAAGGAGGGAAGTTTGTAATACCCCGCCCCGATAAATTAATTAAAGCACGCGTAGAATTTATATGAGGAGGAACTAATTGTAATTATATGGAATTATGGGTAACAAAATTAGATTATATAGAGAAATGGTGAATTAAGGATTTATATATGGATTGGGTTATTGGAGAATAAGAAAAAGAGAAAAAGAAAAGAAAAGGGGACTCCGCACGACGTCGTCTGAAGCAGCAATGGATGCCGCGTGATGTGGGTCGTTTGAGCGACATGACTTGTCATTTAAGCGACATCGTCTGTCGTTTGAACGGTGATTGACGAGTGCTAGTCCCTCCTGTAAGCTGTCAACATTTGAACCGTGGATCAACTTTGGAGGGCTGGGATTCAACCGAGGAAATCTTTGGAGTGTTAAGGTTTTGGTGAATTGGTTTTATATAAGAGAATGATAACAGTGTGGGTTGGGGGAAAAACACATACAACTGCCATCCTTGTCCCTTTAACAAAGAGCTCCCCATCTCCCCTTATTGCTTCCGCTGATTTATACACTCACACATATAAACATTGTTCCCCACTATTAAAAGAGTGGGTTACGAAATATTTAAAGGGCTGTTGTGGGGAGGTTTTCTTAATGTGCACTTATAAGGAGTTATATTAAAAGAAGAAGATCCATTATTGGAGATTTTGTAGAGAGTTTTTGGTGGGATTTCTTGGAGATTCCATGGAGGACTGTTGGTGGAGCTTTTGTGACTCCTTTTAGGGCCACCTTTGGAGGTGGGGGAGTCACCCATCTTCACCATCACCACCACTATCCTTGAGACCATATAGGTGGGTAATCTACTCTAATTACATTTAAGATTATATTGGATAAATATGGTAGTCTTATTATTGTGTATGGTTAAGGGTAGGATTATAAGAAATAATGCGTGTTCTTGGTAAATCTGAAAATAAACATTTTTATTCCCTAAAAATGTTAGAAAATATTATTTTTGTGAGTTTTCTAGTAAATTCGAAAATAGACATTTTTATGGAATATAAATGTTAGAAATATTATTTTTGTGCATTCTTAGTAAATCCGAAAATAAATATTTTTATGGAATAAAAATGTAAGAAATGTCATTTTGGCATATTTTTAGTGAAAAAGAAATAATAATCATTTTTATGGAATGAAAATGTAAAGAAAAATCATTTTAGTGTATTTATAGCCAAAGAAATAATGGGCCTTTTTATGAAATAAAAATGTGGAATAATGTTAATGTTGTCAAATTATTTATGAAATAAATATTTTAAGTTTCTTGCAAAAATAGAAACCTTGTAAATGAATGAACGTTTGTCGAGTTTAAAGAAATTGATAAAATATCTTTATTACTTGAAATATGTGTTTAATCTACTTGGTAGGATTTTAGTGTTTTAAGTTCACTTTCTATGCATATAAACTTGTAGTATTTTGATAATAAATACATGAACAAGTTTAAAGTGAGTCTTGTTGAGTTTAAGCAAGAAATAAGACAAACGAAATTTTGGTAGATTAAAATGTAACGGGTTAAAGTGACAAGTGTGAAAATTGGGCAAAAGTGTGATATTAACAAGTGTTAAAATGGCTAAAGTGTTTTTAAATGTTAGGTTGGAGACTTAATAACCATTTTGAGAAATAACACTTGTTAAGGAATTAAATGGAGAATTTGACAAATAAAGGGTAAATTGGTAATTTACTTATAGCGGAACATTTTTACGGGAAAAAATGTTAAAGAATGTCTTTACACTAACATGTGTGAAAATTAATTAAGTCCTAAAGAATGAATGAATCTAGTATAAGTCACGTGTGTGTGGGTAAAGGACGTAAAGAAGAAAAGAAACTATTTTTCAAGTATTAATGGAAAAATGGATAGTTAAATCTGGGTTTTGGCTTCGGCCGGATAAAAGTAAGGAAGTGGAATAATTTGGACATTTATAAAATGTTAAAACACATAAAAGGAAATCGAATGATAATGGGATAAAGCAATAAGGGTCCGGAGCCCTTAGGTGAAAAGGCCTAAATCACCGGCTAGAGCATATGGTGAGCATAGCTGTCGGTGTGGAGCCCGTGTAAGTATGCGGTATAGGAAGATTCCGAGAAAAGTTAAATGAAATATGGGACATATTAAAAAATGGGTTGTGTGGTAAATGTGTTAGTACAACCTATCTTGAATGAATGCAGTAAATATTCCGCTAAAGATGAAATGGATAAGTTAATGCGTAAATCTACTAATGTCCATAAGATGAGGAAAAAGGTTAACGAAAGTGGATAAATTGGCGGTTAAGCAACCTAAATGGTGAAACCCATATTTAACATAAGAATGTGTTGTAAAAAGGATTTTCTAAAAGTAAATAAGTATCTTCTAACACGACGAATGTGTGTGTTAAAATGTTGATTTTCAATGAAAATACTAAAGTACGTCAAATGAAGAAAAGGGTTAAATTCCGGTAAAGGAATGGGTTTGAATCAAACAAAGTGTAATGGTTTCAAGTGTTGAACCGGGTGTGTCAAACAAGGTGAAAATGCTAAGTATGAATAAAGGAAGTCTTTACTATATTAAGGTAAATTAATCTGGATAAGTAAGATTTTTCGAAAGTCAAACGGTTAATGCATTGACATGTGCATTTTCAAAGGTATACGTATGTAGATATATACATATTTTTCCATGCATGTGGTTGTAGCGTGTGTGTATTCATTTCTATACTGTTGTATAAATCCCACTGGGCATAAGCTCACGTCCCCATTTATTACGGCAGGTTGGGAGCAGTTCCCTATTTTGAAGGCGATTTACAGGTAAGTATACTTTATTTATGTTTACGTTAGTAGCTCTGTTTACTTGGGACTTCGGGGTTCCCCCCATGGGTCCCTCACGTAGTTTATCTTGAAAATTGGAATCCCACGGGGCCGTTCGGGGGCTGTTTCGAGTTCCCACCCTCTAACGCCTTATTTTTAAGCTTAAGGTCTCATATTTTAAAATTATCATCGTATTCTCAAATCGAGAGTCTCATGATCACGCAGTCTATTCCTATATGTTACATTGGTCCCGTGAGAGGTGTTGGTGCCTCTCACGGGTCCGTACGAGGGTTGTTTCGTGTTTTTGCTATCTAACGCCTTGTTTTTAAGCTTAAGTCCTAATATTTTTTAATTATCGTCGTATTCTCAAACCGGGGGTCCCGTGATCTCGCGGTCAGTTCGTACGAGATTCATTGGTCCCGTGTGAGGTGTTAGTGCCATGTTTTTAAGTTTAAGTCTCGACATTTGCAAGTTATCCTATCATCGTATTCTGAAACTGGGAGTTTAAAATATTTTTAACATATTATCCAACAGTGAAACCAATCATTATCCCGTACTCCTTCTAATTATCCCATACTCCTTCTAAAATACTATCCAACAACATTCCAACAACCAATAATTATCCAACAGCCAAACCAAACAAAACCAATAACTATCCCGTACTCCTTCTGTCATCTAAAAGATTTAATAGATAATGCATATCAATTATATAACTACTTTAGTTAATGTACAGAGTAACTGGTGTGTAATGAATAACTGGTATGTAATGAAGAACTGGTATCCAATTGGTTAGATCTGCAATACGTAAACAATGTGTTATGAAACTATAACTTGAAACAGCCCCCGAACGGCCAATATAACTCGTATGCACTTGAATCATTGAGCCAATATAACTCTTATAAACTTAAATCATTTCTAGGGTAATGAGCCATTGAAACTAAATGAACAAAAACAACATAAATTGTTTGAGCTGAAAAATAGTGAATGAATTGAATAAATTATATTCTTTTTGCCAAAAAGCAAACCATGAACCGAAAAATAGTGAATGAACTGAATAAAGTTAGCAAGACTAAAAGATCAAACCATTTTTCACACCAAATGTAAAATTCATACATTCTGAATAAATAATAAATGAAATATCAATGTTGACAGTGATGCCAACGAGAAACAAGTGATTGTAGATTAGAAACCAAACTCGGATACAAAAAAATAAAAAATTCGATACCTCTCAAATACGGAGAAAGCCAAATCAAACTGTTTGAGCGAGAGGACACCAAGGGTGTACACCTACAAAATAGAACTAATTAGAAGAAAAATACACATTCCAAACACAAAAAAAATACTCCAATAATCTAGATACAAAAAATACTCCAAAATAGAACTAATCCGATGCCGCGGGTGGAGTCCATCCGATGAGAAAAGGGGGTGATAATCTCCTTTGGGGAAGAAACCCACCGCACCTGCTACCCACCACACCTGCTACCCACACCTGCTACCCACCGCACCTGCTACCCACCGTTTCTTACTCCATACGCAACTTCTCCATAACTAATTGCCGGATCTGCCCAGACTCTGGCCGGTGCACCTATAACCCGAGCTCGCCGGTGCGTCACCTACCCGCGGCCGTACCCTCCAACTCGTGAAGTCCCATATTGAACCCAATACCCGAAATCGGGTATACCCGCCAGCCTTAAACCGAACCACACCTCAAGCCCTGACATGCCACCACAACCCGATCACCATCTCGATCCAACCTTTTCACATCCAAACCCAAATCCCATAAAAATCGGGACCAACAATTATCTCCAACGTTTTGGGGAAGAAAAAAAAAGAAATGAGTGGGGAAATGAAAAAGATGAGGCGCTTGAAGTAGTTTTAGGATTCACCCTGGTCACGGCCTAGAGCCGTGACCCACCCACCGCGACTCATTAATGAAGCTAAGTGGGATGTGTACTGCCTATTGGTCACGGCCCATAGCCGTGACCCATACCAATAAATGGTCACGACTCATAGCCGTGACCCTCAATCTGTGATGCGCGACCCTTTTTATCAACACTAGTGCTTGAATGAGGGATGGTCACGGCCCATAGCCGTGATCCACACCCAGAAATGGTCACGGCCCTAAGCCGTGACCCTCAATGTGTGTACTCTCTTCTTCATCATGCCATGGGTCACGGACTTGGGCCGTGACCCATCCGCGACCAAGCTTGGAGGGAATTTTGGCGCGAGTTTGGCGCCAAGATGGTCACGGCCCAAGTCCGCGACCACAGTGGTCGCGGACTTGGGCCGTGACCACTTCCAGAACATAGATAATTTAGTGTGATAATAAATTTTGTCACGCCAAATATTGAGTGAGTCACGGCCCAAGTCCGCGACCAGCTGGTCGCGGACTTGGGCCGTGACCCACTGGGCGTGACCATTCGCAGAATTTGGTGTAGTGCGCATGCTAACAAGTGAAATGTTAATTAAAATAAAACTGAACTAGCAACATAATTTAGGTTGTTTCATTGCACTTCACACCTAACGCTCGGGTCGGACCGGGTTGACTCACGAGTAACCCATAAATTCGGGTCGGGGCATTGCAATATTATTGCTGGGTGGGGGTATTTCAATTGATATATCTTTTGAGTTATGTGGTTTTAATATCTTATTAATGGAGTGGAACAAGAAATGTTTTGAAAATGGAAAAGAGCTACAATTTTATGATAAAACCCCCATATCCAAGAGCTTCAAAATGAAAGGTAAGAATAACAAGATAACTTCTTCTTTAATACCTCTTTAGTATACATTCAAATTACTACTCTTTTATTATCGAAAAAGCAATATCATATTGAGAGTGGCTCTGTGTATTTGAAATCTATCTCTCGTGAACTTATGGGATTTGATCAACTAGTTAAGTCATAACTTGATTTGTAAATCAAATATAGCGCTTAATGTGTTTTATGTTGCTTAGATGATTATCATAATTATTTCACAAGATCATTCCATGTTTGTAACAACCCCCATTTTCTCATGTAAAGGTTGATGGGTCTTATCAACAATTTATACCGTTCTCAGCACTAAAAAATATAGACGTTGCTTTTATTATTCATCAAATTTCACAATTACATAACAATGTCTGAACAAACTGATTTAATGCATGGATACAAAGTGAATCATCATACAATGGTCATAAAGTAAATACAAGTGTAAACTGATATAAATACACCATTGGGATTATGCCCATACAAATCTTAATATGAAATAAAATAACCAAATGAATAAGTACAACCTATAGCATAATCAATGGAATGGAATCCGCTAAGTCTAATGCAACTGCAAGTCTGATCCATCGCTAGCCCTGCTGTCCCTGTTTATGAGAAAATCTGAGGGGAAAACATTTATAATTTTGGGTCAGAGCCTTAAAGTTGCAAGGATTCTTCACCAATAATTATTCAAAATGTAACTAAATCATACTTCACGTCTCTCCATCGACATTCACATATATCAAGTATCTTACCTCTCATCTAGAAGAAATCCTACCTGTATCCTCAAACAAATACCAATTATGAACTCCAATATCCAATCTGACATGTAACGATAAAGCTATCTAGCTATGCATCAACTAAACGTGAGTATTTACGCTTAACATCCCAGCCCCCAGATTAACTTCATAATGCTGCCCACTAATTCCATATAAATTTTCAGTGTATATTTTTATGTAACATAATGTTCCTTTAATTTAGTGTACCTCGTCAGACTATTTGATTTTTGATTCATACTAATTATCATCGACACAATTAGACTATAAGTTTAATTCTCTGTAATTACCTTCTACATTCTTAGACTGTCCAATTATTATTCTCATTAATAATTGTCTACCGCATTAGAACATTAGAACTTATTTTCGTTACCAATATTTCAAATCACTATTTTAATCTGACTTTGTTATCATCAAGTATTGTCTACATCTATAGACTATGAAAACGCATTCCCATACAAGGCACACCACAATGTGTATATAGATGAATACATATGTCCGCATATATTTGTATGACACATGAAGACATCTATCTTTGGCATCCTGTTCATGCTCTATCGGTAATACCTGGAGGAGTCCCTCATCCTAAAGCGGGTAACAACAAAACACAAGCAAGTGGGGCAGTACCTATGCAATACACTAGTTCAGGGTCCATACCCAGAGGTGACAAAGGATTCCAGCATCAACACCTACCTTTCGTAAGTGGCATTGCTACGTTGTACCTATAATATTATTTAACACTACACCTAGCCCACCTGTGCCGACGTGTCCGGTCCCGAACGCGAGCGTAACCTCAACCGATAGGACGGTCCACGAATCTAGGTCCGTCCACACAAAATAATATAATACATACTATCATCCAATATATATAAATAGTTACTCTATAACCAATTTTACCCCATAAATATCCATCCATATAAATATAGCCTTCTTGGCTTAATCATAACATTTTAGTAAGTTATTACATAAGCCATTATTAAGTTGCTATCCTACGACTACTCCCCAATTAATTATTAAGTCCCATATAATGCCTCATAGGCTCACTTATTCATTTACTTGATTATTTATTTCACAGTATATACGTGTGTAATTATCCCATACTACTTCTTTCAATTTAAATATTACTTTTCATATTTTGTTCTCTTAGGTACAAGCTTTTATGTACACATATAAGGACTCAACTAAGTGAATAAGGGTTATATGTACATATATAAGGAATCCACTAAGATGAATAAGTAGTTTCACCCTAACTACTATCATAACCGATACTAACCATTTAAACTTAGCCCATTAGGCTTAGGGGGCATTTCTACTTAGTATCTTCATACGTTAATAATTTGAGAAAGCTAACCATTAATTATATTCTCGGGAATTCAACGTTTCTTTATTAAGAAATTCCTTTATTTAAACTCACCTCGTTTAAATCATAAAATTATCATCGTATCTTTTAGGGCCTTATCACCTATGTGCCCCTTCCAATATTCCCCAATCATCTAGGCACATCCCTGCCATTCAAAATTTTTATTTCGTATAGCTTTATTCAATAATCCCATGTAAATCATCTTGTTCATTTAGTTAACTTGTACTTTAAGTTATCGCTATATCACGAACCCATCTGGATTTAACTACGTATATAAGTTCATAACAATATCATTAATATATTGGAATAAGTCTCTATCCCTCACTTGAACAACAATAATCTCGCACACCCTTTCGTAGAAAAATCATAACTAATTAAAAAAATCAGTAAAATACGGGGTTGGTGCCCACGTGATCGTAACGAAAAGATCTACAAGTAGGTGTACGGAATCGATTCAGAAGAGAGGTCGAATTGATTCAGTTTCCCAGTAAGCCGAGAACAAGTATTCTTCCAAGACGAGTTTTCCAATAAATTCTAAATGCATCAAACTTTGTTTTACTGATTCAATGGTAATGAGGTCTAACATGTAATGGGAACATTCGAAACAAGATTTTTCATCTAAATTATCCTCAAACATCAACAATGAAATCAAAGATTTTCAAGAACCTTGGGGTATACAAGTCTCCTCTCATCTTTAACCTCAAGAACATAATTCCAGATTGTAAAAGAGTCCTACACATGAGTTCTACAACGGATTTTGAAATTAAACAATCAATATTTAGATTTTTGCATGGAGGAAACATGGATCTAAGATTATAACACATGAATATCGTCAAAATTCTATCAAAACTCAAGAACCCTAGAGATGGTTACATTACATCAAGATTTAAATCATATTCTAATCATGGATTCAACATTAATACAAGAATAGAAAATTTTGAATAATAATGGCAATAGAATACTTGCCTAAAAATAGTAGAGGAGCCTCTCTTTTCTTCCTCCTAGGATGGTTCTTCCTCTCTCCCATTGTGTGTGGCCTCCAAAAAGTGGTGTGGGGTGGTTACGGAACCCTAGGGTTGATCTAACCTCTTTTAAATATCATTTTAATTAGCCTAAATTCGTAGGTTTCTATAGGGCTAGACTTAAGGCCCATAAAAAGTTCCTATTCATACCCGGTTTGACCCGAAACTCTACCCAAGGTTCTACCTAGGGTTGTGTTTCGGCCGGATCGGATCGAAAAATCCCTCTTCGAAAAAAAATCCAATTTTTTCGAAAATAAAATCACTATTTCGATTTTCGATCCGATTTTTTTGGAAAATTTAAAAAATTTCCGAATTCGAAAAAATCGGAAAATCGACAAAAATAGAAATAAATCAAAAATTAACAAAATATATTAAAAATCCAAAAATTCCAAAATTTCAAAAAAATAAATTATGGATTTTCGATTACTCAAAATTCTCATTTTAAAGAAACAAAGAAAAGGGCTTAACCCAACATATAAATACATGAGGATTTGACCCATTTTTTCATTTGTGTAGAAGTTAGGAGGATATCTCCTTTTATATAGCACATTTTGAAGCCCTCTTCCTCTCCCAACCGATGTGGGATAAGGGAAATTTTCAAAAAATCGAAATTTTTTTGGAAAATTCAGAAATCGAAAAATAATTCCTAAAAAATTGGATAAAAAAAATCGAAACATTGAAAATCCAGAATTATTTCCGATTTTCGATTCAATTTTTTCAAAAAAATCAAAAATCGGCAAACTAAAATTTCATTCCAAATTCGAAAAAAATTGGACTGAAAATCGAAAAAATTGAAAGTTCGAAAAAAAAACACAGTCCTAGTTCTACCCAACCCATAGGTCCATTTTTAAGCACTTAAAATGTGTATTTTAAGTCATCTAATCACATATAAAAGTCTATAAACACTATACATTTATTTGTATGTTCCATCATTATCATATGCGTATATCCTTAATACGACTTAAAAAATAAACGAGTTATCAATTTATTCGCGACTATCTTCATTATTCTCAATATACCGTCATACTATAAAAATCATAACACTTGTATCACTTTTACGCGATACTATATTTAAATTAAATGCTCCCATATAATTAAACATACTCGTTTAATCATTACGCCAAATTGAGAATAAATACAATTATTCCTTCCGAATAATAATTCCCATAATTTTAGATAAATCAATATAACTTCAATTTAATACTCATAAAAATACGGGATATTACAATGTTGATATCAAGTTAATCATTTACAACTTCATAAGAATTTTTAGGCTTGTATTGATAGAAAGAATCTGTTTTATGATTGCTTATTATTCAATTAGTAATCCTACTCTCAAATCAGCTTATCTGATGAGTTTGATATGAGTTGGATCTTAATCTAGCCTTTACTCGTTTTTCTATATTTATAGTGATTTTTGACTTCATGTGTGAGTTTCATAAAAAACATTTTCAAAATATACATTTTCATGCATATCACATCATTTTTTTAGAGAGATTGGAATCTTGGGATTCCCTTATGCATGAAGTCATTCCTCAAAATTATTTTCCCCAACTTATGCATTTTGAAGTTGGTTTGCACACAATGGGATTTATTCTCGTATGCACAACCTATACCCCTTAAGCAATTTAATCAAAAGCATACGCATGAAAATTTTCTAGGTTTTTCATATGCACGACGTAGTTTTTTTGTATGCACAGTATGTAATGTGTTCTTGAGTTGGTGTATGAACACCATACGCATAATGCGTATCCCACACTGTACGTACGGTATTAAAATTATCATTCCAACTGCCTTAATTTGAGCTTATGTTCATTTTGAATCACATTTTATTCATTCTAAACCTTCCAATTTATCTCTATCTAAAACCTTTAGAGCTTAAAAAACCCCGACCTTACCCTTTTCTATCCTCAAATCGTGGATTTAACTTCATTTTTTGTTCTGATTCAAAGATTTTATCATATTGAAACACTAATTTTAGAATTTAAGGATTTCTCAGATTTTCCTTACTTTAGTGTTATCCTTGGCTATTGTTTAGTTTCCTAGTTTTTTTAGGGTTAATATAGATTTATATAGTGTTTGATCATGCCCGTTATAATTGTTTATCCCTTCTTTAGGTTTTCATATACCTAGAGTACCTTTTCACTATATTTTTCTGTTATTTGCATGTATCTATGTTGTGTGCGTAATATTTCCGTGTTATTGTTCCACATTACACATGCTATGTGTGTTTCTATAGATTTGATAATTTCCTTCTACCATAGTGTGTGTTTCTATAGGTTTGATAATTTCCTTCTATCATGGCTTATGTTCCCATTTCTTGTCCTTTCTTTTGTCTATACGGCTAGACAAAATGCGTTTAATTATCTTAGAGGTGGACATTGTGGTCTAGGCGAGTCGTCTTCCACTACCGATCAATGTTCGACACATCAGTGTACCTCTGCTCGCTGTTACATCCCTGAAGATTTAGTGGTGGAGCGTGCCTTAATTTTTCTTACTCATAATGACACACCCCTTTGTGGATCCTATTCTTCCTAGAGTGTTGAGACTGAGAGGGTATTCTATTTATCTCATCTCGTGAGGAATCTAGAGGGTGTCTTATGGGCTGACCATATTCGAATATTTCATTGTATCTTCTTCTTTCTCCATTTCAAGTGGTGAATGAGACGCTTATCGCGATATCTACACAAACATCACTATTTTGATAGAGAATTTGCATACCTTAGCATCCTTTGGTATTTGTTGAGAGATTATTCTGATTGATGACATGCTTGCTACCTATCTATATCTAGAGAATTTTAAATGTCCAAATTTATCATCATCATCATCATCATCATCATCATCATCATCATCATCATCATCATCATCATCATCCTTGGCTTAATCCCATCATATTGGATTGGCCACATGGATTCCCCTTTTCCAATCTAATCTATTATATGCATTATTATCATTCAAGTTTAATTCCTTAAGGTCTCTCCTAATAATTTCCTCCCACAATAGCTTATGGTGACCTCTTTTTCTTTTACCCTTTATTTCCAACAATCTCCCTCTTGTTATAGGGGCATCTACTGGTCTACTCAACACATGTTTGTACCACCTAAGTCTAGTTTCTCCTAATTTATTGCTAATGGGAGGTATTCCTAAGTTTTCTCTCACGTATTGGTTTTTAATTTTACCTTTTCTAGTAATTCATATCATCCACTGAAACATCATCATCTCACTAACATGGAAACTTTGTTCATGTTTTATCTAACAACTGTTCTACAAAATTTTCCTTTTACTTTATTAATTATCCTCTTATCGTATAACACCCCACTTGCTTGTCTCCATTTCATCCAACCAGTTTGTATTCTACTCGTAACATCCTCATCAATATCCCCATTACTTTGTAACATTGAACCTAGATAGCGATATTTATTAGTCTGGTTTATCACATTTTCTTCAATCCTTAATATTATGTTACTCTATGCCTCATTATCAAATGTCCAAATTTATATATTCATTTTAAGTGTGGTATCTCTCATGATCATCTTTCTACATTCTTAGCTGGTACAAAGATGGTCTGGCTTGATGGTCTATTCCTATAGTGTGATTGGTAACCAATGAACCTCCTTGTGCATGTCATCATTATTAACTGTCTACATCCTCCTCGCAGGACTTGTGAATTTTGATATGAGGTTGGTTGCTTTATACATAGCATAATTAAGAGTTACACTATGGATTTCCCACTAATTATTCTATTTTTCACCCATTCGAGTTCGGTGAATATGTTATTGACGCATTGACCATCGGGCATATGATTATCAAGTTGCTTGTTGACCACATACTTGCAACTTCAGTCATTCGTGGTGATACTCCTGCAGTTACACCTTCACCAGCACCAATAGTTACCTGTGATCCCGTCGTAGCTCATGTCGCATTGCGTGAACATTTATCATCACGATCATACCTAGATAACCAATTTCCCCATAGGCGTTCCACGTAGAACACTTTTTAAGGCACGTTGCCTCCATGTAACATGACATTGTTCGCTTGTCTTCTAAATAAGATATTATCCTTACGCAGTTTCCTGATCCAGCTTCTAGTGACGATGTTCCACTCTCGAGAGCCGAGGTCTCAACTCCTGTTGAGATTGATGATAATGCTGTTGATGATAATGATGTGGTTGCTGCTGACGACAATGATGCTGATGATGATTCTGATGATCCTACTACCACTACTATATACATCTAGGATACTCTAGCTTTGAAGATATAAAGTCTTACTTTTGATATTTCATGTTATATTTTTGGTGGTGTAGTAGTGGTATATATGATTGTATTTTGTATATATTTTGGCTATTACTATACTCATTTTGTTGAGTTGTTAGAAAGCTTAAAATTCTATCATTCGTATTTAAAGTTGGTTGATGATATATATATATATATATATATAGTACTGCTCTTGTGCGGACCAGTTCGCATTTTAAGAGTGCGGACCGGATATGTGTCACCTGGAGGTGATCCCAGAAAAGAGAGAGTGCCCCTATAATTTAGCCTATAATTCCTAGGCTTAGACTCACCGCCAGGTGACACATGTCCGGTCCGCACCCTTAAAATGCAGACTGGTCCGCACAAGAGCAGTACTGTATATATATATATATATATATATATACACACACACACACACACACACACACTTATTCTTTATTTACACCGTCTTACATGTTATCATAGATATTTAATGCGTATGGATAGATCTTATTGATCTATATCATGTTCCTACTCATCCGGTTTCACATACATTACATGTTTCATGTGATGATTTGTTGATTTTTTGGCATTATCTCATGTTTTGCATTGGTTGTCACATGTTTTAGCTATTCGTCATCTATATTTTTCTGGACTTATATCTCTACTATCTTGTATCCTTATCTATTTTGTATTGAGATTCATTATGATTTTACTTTTACCATATTATATCTGTTTACTGGGTTATATACCATGTTCCCATTATCGGTGATGCACATATACCCTAACTTTCAACATTTCATGTAAAAAATTAGAGGAACATCTAAGTTAAATGGAGTTAATGATTTGTTAACACATGTATGTTCCCTATTTTCTTCTCTCACGAGGTAGAAACATATTTTATGTGAGTTCTTATGGGGTAAAAACATATTGAGGAGATGTATATTTGTGTCAAGGATGGGCGAGGCACATTTTTGTAGCGCGCATGTTTGGTTATAATTTGAGGGGCTATTTATGTTTTGTTTCCTCATATTGATATGATGTTTAGGGGAGTTTACGAGCATGTGTAATTTAATCATTTCATTTTCATACTTTCGTGATCTTTGCTTGTTGTTTGTGATTTTTTAGGTATTGACTTGGCGATTTCAAACTCTACCCAGATTCCAACTTGACATGGTCACGAATTAAGTCGATTTATGGATTTACTTGTTGTTGTGTTTTATCATACATTCAATATTGTCTTTAGTGTGTCTGTGGATGTATGTGTGTGTGTGTGTGTGGGGGGGGGGGGGGGGGTATAACGATTCATGATGAATATGTTTATGGGTTTTACCAAAAACTAGATAAATGGGGAGAACGAAAATGTGTTTATATCGGTTTATTATATAGATTGGCCACTCCCTGTGCGAAAACTTTGAGTCTTTAATTAATCGACCCCTTAGCTTGATTCTATGTCCAATAATTGGGAAAAGGCTTTGTTGAGTTTACTAGTGATAATCACCTAAAAGTGTTTAATTTATGCCCCAAATACGTGCATTTTAGTCGCTCGTTTTCAATTAAATTGGACTTATGTTCGTATTTAATTATATTGCAGGTCAATAAACAGTCACAGTATCAAATAGTGCTAAATCAAGTTAATTGCGACAAAGTAGCATTCAAATGCGTTAAATAAAGAAAATCAAAGAGACTGTGAAGACTTAAGTCCTATTTGAGCTTGCGCCAATGAGTTTCGATGCCCTAAACCCAGTTCCGTACAAAACCTAAGCCTAAACCGAGCTCAAGCCATCACACGAGCCTCGTGTGTGTTTAGGTTGTAATTTTATTATTTTTTTTAGATTTTTATTTAAGTCGTATATAATTTAATTCTGTGAGTATAGTTGTATAAGAAAGAGTCTGTTATTGTATGTCGAGTCTTTTTATGTAAATATTGTAAATGTGTTTATTTTAGTAGGTTTTTATTTATTTTATTACCTTTTAATTTTATTAGGTTAGTCTTGTTATTTTATTATTCTATTTTGAGTCTTTTATTAATAGGGTAGGATTTAGATTTTATTTTTTTAGTATTAGTTTTATTGATTTTATATTTTATTTAAGTCTTAGTCAACCGACCGTAGGGAGGTTTTCTCCTCCATTCACACGAAAAATCAATTGCCCGTCCGTCTTTTTTTTTTCTCTTCTCTACAACCTCCGACCTCTTCCTCTCGTCTCTTCTCCTTCTTCTTCTACCTGACCTCTTCTTCTCCTTATACCCGAGGATTGACGCCCCTCCTTCTCTCTCTAAGGTTGCTGCCTCTCAAAGATTCCGTCTTCTCTCTTTTCCTCATCAGATCAAAATTAGGGTTTTGATAAATTTTTTCTTCTTCTAATTTTCATGGAACTAGGGTTTTGTTTTACAAATCACAAAATGTTTGTATCTTGTAGTCCTAATTTTTCCATTGGTTTTAGCTAAACTAGTGTTTCGTTTTGCAAAAATTTATCGAAACCCACTAGGTTTGGATTATTTTTTCTCTTTCTATATTTTCTCTCTCAGCTTGTGGTGTTTGATTTTCAACCTGAGGATATATGCAGTTCTATCTGCTAGCAAAGTAACATATTCAATTTCTAATTTTTACATGTATTTTCGAATTCTAGGGTTTTTAAATATGTTTATTTTTAGATTATTCGAGTTACCCGTGATTCATTATGATTTTTATACTAGTCCATTTTTAGAATGAAATATTGTTGGTCCATTCCCAAAGTTTAGGATTTTTATTAGGGTTTTTAAATATGTCAATTAGTTATTACGATGAGATTTTTTGGCTTGCCCTGGATTTTCATTAGGTTTTGGGTTTTAAATTGGATTAGATCATTGCTTAGGATTGAAATGAATTTTGTACACTATTTTGATCTTTGATTTTTTTTTTATTTTATATATTAGGTCTGAATTAATTACTTTGGAAATTATGATTTTCTTTAATTTCTTTGGGGTTCGAAACGGATTTTGTGTTTGCTATGTTTAAATTGGATCATTTGTTTGAAATGGATTTTGTATTACTCTTGTGTAATACCCCGTATTTTTATTGATATTTATAAAAGGGATTAATTAAATTAAATGTGAATTAATTGAGAATTAATCCAGATATAAATACTAACGAGATGTGAGTTGGTATTTGATTATGTTGTGTATATATGACAATATATGAATATTGAAAATATTAAAATTGTCGCGAGACTGAAATACGACAATTTGGGAAATTTAGTTGGGACGCGCGTGTCAGTCGCGTCAGGAATATAATTATTTGAATTAAAAAGTGAATTTTATTTTTATCAACCGAATGGTCATTTTAAGTGCGCCAACGAGTCCGGAAGGGTCAAAATAGTCAGAAAACACTAGCCGGGGGTTTAGTTTGGGTCCCGGGGCATTTTTTGGCCATACCGGCAACTTAAAAGGGTATTTTGGTAATTTTGAAATTTTGGGAATTAAAGCCTACGAATTTTAAGAGTTAATTATACATTATTAGTAACCCACTAAGCCCATTACCAACATTTTACAAGTTAGAGGGCTACGGGAGTTATAGGAAGAGTTGGAAGAGGTTCCCAAAAGAAAACCCATAACCACCATCTTCAACCTTGGGAGAAATCTGTAGAGAAAGGGGAGAGATCAACCTTCAACCTTCGACATCAAATTCTGAAGAACAATCTAAGGCAAGTGATTTAGTATTTTTAATGCATTGAATATGTCTTCCATGCTTAGTGTAGGAATTACCTCATATTGATCTTTATGAAGAAAACCCATGAAATTTGTTGGAGAAACTTTGAAATTAGGTTAGGATTTGCATGTAGTATGATAATGTACCGAGTTAATACTTGAAAAATTGTATATGATGAATTAAAAACGGATTTATGATGAATAATTAGGCATAAGAAAATTGGGAGTTCGTGTTCATAGGGTTTGGGAAAATATTTGAAGATTCATGTCAATCCCATGATAATTTGTAAGAATCGACCCCTTAAATGTGTTGAGGAATGATCTAGGGTGATTAGAAATGGTTTATATATGTTAAAATACAATTTGGATGGTCTTAGGGTGGATTTAGAGGAGAGAATAATTGAGAAAAACGGAATTGGAATTTTCTGGGTTGAAACTGCCATCTCGTTAGAAGACCTGCCCAAGTCGTTCGAACGACCTCGTTCGAACGAACTTCTAAAGAGATGACAGTATGACTTCTAACAAGTTGGTATTTCGTTCGAAGCCCTTCGTTCAAACGAACTCGTTCGAACGTCCTCGTCCGAACGAGACTTCTAACGAGTTGACAGAATGGCCTTTTTGGCCTGATTTGATTTCTAATATCCCGTAGTCTTATTTAAATGGTGAGATAACTTTCCCTTATTAACTAGTGGGTGTAGTTGGGAGATTTGGGGTATATTGAGGAGTAAAATTTAGAATAGTGCCTTGAACCGGATAACATTTGTGGATTAGGACGCGAGTGACTAATCACGAAGTGAGGATAATTGATGACTTAAATGCATATAAACCGGGGATATGTGATTTGTATAACACTAAGAATTCCTATAAGAATGAGAAGTATACCACTAATAAAAATATTGTAATATCTAAGATGTGAGAATGCTTAGTATATGTAATTATCTGTGTATGACATACCTACCGTACTTGCTATCGTGGGAGGTTGGCGTTCGTTTAGGGCCATCTAATCTTTGTGTGCCTACGGGGGGGATTTAGATTGGTACCTCGAGGACATAGGTCAGAGAAGGACTTATTGAGAAGTTAATAAGTCTACTGATCATGGGAGCGTAGGTATGTGCATGACCCATGTGATGTGAACTATGTTCGCCTCCACTATTTGTGATTGTTGTTAATGAAACGTTTCCTGAGAGATTCGGAATACGTGGTCCTCATGTACGTGATGTACCGGGATTTTTATAGCAGAGTATGTGAGCATCGCAGCTTAGCCTCGGGGTGCTAGTATTGTATATTTTTGGTGAGAATAATATACTGTTGATTGAAATGAATAATCGCGAATAATTATGAGTATGAATAATAGCAACGGTCGTAAAGTGAAAATGTAAGATTTCTAATAAATTGTATTGCTAAAGTGGGGAAACTGTGTAATAAGGTACAATACTCTATTAAATAGAAGATGTTGGAGTTTGAATTGATTATCATATAGAAATGTTAGATTTAGCATTGAACTAGATAGATATGGGAGCAACTAGAAATGGGTACGGGTACGATAGGAGTGAACAATTAGTTGAGAGGTGAGGAACTCATGTGAGTGCACACACTATCATGTACTTTATATTCACTGTTTAATGATATTAAACACTTGCATATTTTTAAATTATTTTCACATTCGGGCTCTGACCTGTTTGCTTTCAAATCTATTTTTGTAAAAACCTTTTTAGGTGCCCAGCCACAAGGACACCATGCATAGGAATTCTATTCAGGTGACGTGCTGTTGCTGCTGTGGAAGTTACAGGATCTTGATAGTAGACGCCTCCATTTCTGATCTTGACTCCATTATCAGTTTTTATCATTTGTTGGGCATGTCGCCCATTCCTCTTAGAGACACTTTACTTATTCAGTTATTTTAAACTTTGGGTTGTAATTAATTTCAGTGATGCAGAATTTGTATTTATTTATTTTGGAATTCGGTTTGTTGTGAGGAGTTTTCCTCCAGACGCATTATTATTGGATGGTTATTCTATTGTGACTATATTGTTGGTTACGTTAACTTTTCATAATTCATTTATGGCATGTTAATCGGATTTAATTAAAATGGACAACTCACTTTTTAAATACTAGGTGGTTAGTAACCATTAAAAAATATTTTCGACAGTGATGCTATGAACTAAACCAACTTGGCATTTTGTATTAATTTAATAAAGGAGTAGCTACCCGGTATTTAATTAGTCGGGGTGTCACAGGTGGTATCAGAGCATCAGGTTCTAGTGTCCTTAGGATCTGTACGGCTTGTTATGTTTCCGCTGAGCTTTCTTTGATGTAGAGCCCTATAATTTAGGACTGTTGTATTCTTTTGTGTATGCTGCGCTCTTCAGCTATTTTGAGTTAATAACTGCGAACTTATAAGACTTTACTCTCATTTCAGATGCCTCCATGACGTGCGTAGCGAGTTCCTAGGTATGCACAGCCAGAGCCACAGCCTGCACTAGTTCAGGGCACTATGAATGCCGCAGAGGTTGCAGCTATTGTAGCCTAAGAGGTAAATGCCGCCCTTGCCGTTGTACAACAGGCACCACCCCAGGCGCCGGTAGTTGCGCCAGTTCAGGCTCATGCATTCCCGTCTTCTTGGGAACGCATTCGTGATGCTTTTCAGAAAGCACACCCTCAGGAGTTTGCTGGTAGCTCCGATGTTGTGGTATCCAGTTAGTGGAGGAACGATATTCAAAGGCACTTAAGGATGTACGAGTGCACAGATGTTCAGAAGCAGATACTGGCTACTTTCAAGCTAGTAGGATCTGCATTGCAATGGTGGGAGTCCATTACCACCGCAGAGGAGAGGTACACCCTCACTATACAGGAGTTCTGGGTGCGGTTCGACCGCAAATATTTTCTATCAGCTGTTCACACGGAGATGAGGAGGAAATTGATGAACCTCAAGCAGGAGGGAAAGACTGTGGCCGAGTATGAGGCCGAATTCACTAATCTATTGAACATTGTTCCCGATGAGATATCGACTGAGGAGAAGAAGATTCAGAAGTTCATAGATGGATTGACTTGGAGGATCCGTCAATATTTGTTAGGGAATCTCTCGTTGGCCACTTATTCTAATGTGGTTAACGTTGTATTACTTCACTGCCAGGATCATCGCTTCCACATGTTCGAGAGCAAGAGATCAGGGGAGTCCAGCCAATAGGGCAGGACCGGGGGAAATGGTTCCAGCGGGGCACAATCTGCTCAGGGACAGCACATGCAGGGTGACCAGGGTTTCCAACAGGGGGATCATAAGAGATTCAGATCCGGGGGTTTCAGAAGTGGACAGGGAGGTTTCAGACAGGGCCATCCGGGTCAGAATGGCCATCAGGGCCAGCAGGGTCCGAATGGTCAGCAGCAGCAGTTTCAGCAGGGCCAGCATGGCTAGGGGAGGAATGGTAACGGCCACCAGGGCCAAGGAAAGCAGGGACAGCGAGGGGAAAACTTCCCGGAGAAGTGTTTTGTTTATGGCAAGACTGGCCACAAATGCCAGGATTGTCCTGATAGGGGCAGGGCCCCACAGCAGCAGCAACAAGGTGACCAACACGAGCCACAGAGGCCTATGTTTCCCGCCGCCCTCCCAGCACCACCACAGATGGCAGCACTACCACCCATTCCAGCGGTCCCAGTCCAGCAGGGACAACTTCAGTATGGGAGAGTGTATCAGCTCCAACATCCCGCAGCCCCACAGGATCCACCGGCCATTGATGGTATGTTCTCTATTCAGGGGACTATGGGGCCTATTTTATTTGATACGGGGGCTACACAATTTTTCATTGCCATGAGATTTTCACGCACTATTGGGTTATTAGACACCGCCGAGAGCACGGTTACTTGTGTAGATTCACCATTGAGTATGGGGTTCCGTGATTTCCCTTATATGTAGAGGTGTGGGTATAGAGATCGGGAGGTTTACTTTACCCGCTGATATGTTAGTGTTGGAGATGACTGAGTACGATGCGATTATTTGTATGGATTGGCTAGTTGCGTATCGTGCCATGATTGACTGTTTTAGAAGGAGTATTATTTTTTCTATTCCCGGACAGGAGATGTTGGCGATGCCTCGCCTTGAGGGAGGATCGTCCACTCACTTGTACTATATAGAGGAGGAGACCTCTAAGGAAGTGGTGATACCACTCGATGCGATTCTAGTTGTGAGGGAGTTTGCTGATGTATTTCAGGATATACCTGGACTACCTCCGAGTAGAGAGATAGATTTTGTGATTGATTTGACGCCGGGCACTCGGCCAATTGCCCGCGCACCTTACCGTATGGCTCCAGCAGAGATGAGAGAGTTACGGGATCAGATTGAGCAGTTGTTGGGTCAGGGGTTTATCCGGAGGAGTACTTCGCCATGGGGTGCCCCTGTGTTGTTCATAAAGAAGAGGGATGGATCGTTGAGGTTGTGTGTAGATTACCGAGAGTTGAATAAGGTCACGATACGGAATAAGTATTCGTTGCCCCGAATCGATGACTTATTCTACCAACTGAGAGGAGCTTCATTCTTCTCAACGATTGATTTGCGATCGGGATATCATCAGTTGCGTATCAGGGAGCAAGATGTCTCGAAGACTGCTTTCTTAATGAGATATGGTTCCTACGAGTTTCGAGTTATGCCTTTTGGCTTGACCAACGCTCCAGCCGTGTTTATGGACTTGATTAATAGGGTGTTCAGAGATTTCTTAGACCAGTTCGTCATTGTTTTTATTGATGACATTCTGGTTTACTCCCAAATAGAAGAGGAGCACGCCGAGCATTTGAGACAGGTTTTGTAGACACTACGTCAGAACGAGCTATATGCAAAGTATGAGAAGTGTGGGTTTTGGTTGAAGGATGTTCAGTTTTTGGGGCATATCATTTCAGACTGGGGGATATCGGTAGATCCGGGGAAGGTATCCACGGTGAGGGAGTGGGGATAGCCCACGACACTGACTGAGATCCGTAGTTTCTTGGGCCTAGCAAGATACTATAGGAGGTTTATTCGGGGTTTCTCAAAGATAGCGGGCCCTTTGACACATCTGACTCGTAAGGGTGTGCCATTCATCTAGAGCGATGCCTGTCAGTTGACATTCAATGAGTTGAAGGACAAGTTAACCTCACCACCTGTGTTAGCATTGATCAGACCGGGATTTGAGTATCTAGTCTACACCGATGCGTCCTTACAAGGACTTGGAGGTGTATTGCAGCAGGAGAGTCAGGCCATAGCTTATGCTTCCCGTAACCTTAAGCCTCATGAGATAAATTACCCCACCCATGAATTGGAGTTAGTGGCAGTTGTATTTGCCCTTAGAATTTGGAGACATTACCTCCTGGGGGAGAAGTTTCGGTTGTTCACGGACCACAAGTCCCTACAGTACCTCTTCATGCAGAAGGAGTTGAATATGCGTCAAAGACGGTGGCTTGAGTTTGTGAAGGATTATTAGTTTGATATCCAATATCACCCTGGAAAGGCTAACATGGTAGCAGACGCATTGAGCCGTAGGCCAGTAGATGAAGTGGCCGAGGTGTGGAAAGCAAAATGGAAGGAGTTGGGACACCAGGATGCAGTGGCCCGATCGTTCATGTCTGTGATGACTGTTACACCACAGATTGTTACGAGAGTGGTAAAGGCCCAGGCAAATGACTCGTTCTGTCAGGAGCAGATAGTTTGATTACTAGCAGAGGGAGCCGAGTCCTGTACCGTTGGCTCAGACGAGGGATTACGCTTCAATGGGAGACTGGTCGTTCCGGGAGGGGAAGACTTACGACACGAGGTTATGGCAGAGTCGCACGACTCACGGTTCGCGGTACACCCTGGTGGGGACAAAATGTACCAAGACATGAGACGTCAGTATTGGTGGAGCGGGATGAAGAGAGATATTGCCGTGTTTGTTTCTAAATGCTCCACTTGTCAGTTGGTAAAAGTAGATCATCAGAGATCGGCAGGACTTCTACAGCCATTAGAGGTTCCTACGTGGATATGGGAGAGCATATCCATGGACTTTATCACTGGGTTACCTACGTCACAGAGGGGTCACGACTCCATTTGGGTAATTGTGGACCGGTTGACCAAAGTTTCTCATTTCCTACCCGTGAGGACAGACTACACTACGGGACAGTATGCCCAGATTTTCATTGCGGAAATAGTGAGACTTCACGGTGTGCCCCTAAATATCGTGTCTGACCGAGACAAGATATTTCTTTCACGATTTTGGGAGAGTTTCCAGGAGGCCATGGACACTGAATTGCGGTTGAGTACGGCTTATCACCCGCAGATCGATGGGCAGACCGAACGAACAAATCAGATGTTGGAGGACATGTTGCGTATGTGCATTATAGACTTTGGGGGTGGATGGGAGCAGTACCTTCCACTGGTGGAGTTTGCTTATAATAACTCCTACCAGTTCACCATTGGCATGAATCCATTTGAGGCGTTGTATGGTAGACCTTGTCGTTCCCCATCATGTTGGTTAGAAGTGGGGGACAACAAATTACTTGGGCCGAAGGTGATACAGGATACTTTGGCAAGGATAGAATTGATACGGAGTCGCATTCGGGTAGCTCAGGACTGGCAGAAGAGCTATGCTGATGCCAAGAGATTCTTTAGAGAAATCAAAGTGGGGGACCATGTTTTACTCACAGTGTCTCCTATGAAAGGGATTATGTGTTTTGGGAAGAAGGGGAAGCTGTCACCAAGATATGTGGGGCCATTTCCTATCATCGAGCGGATTGGGCCAGTTGCGTATAGACTTGGGTTACCGGAGCACATGCATAGGATTCATGATGTGTTCCATATTTCCTCGCTAAGGAAATATCTTAGGGACGATTTGTCCCATACTCACATTGCTTTGGAGGACATCGATCTCTAGCCCGATAGTTCCTACGAGGAGGGGCCGATTGCTATTTTGGACCGAAGCGAGTGGAAACTGAGATCGAAGATAGTACCGTTAGTACGTGTTCAGTGGCGGCATCATAATGCTGAGGAGTCCACATGGGAGCGCGAGCATGAGATGCGCGAACGTTATCCAAAGTTGTTTTTATCAGGTACTTTTTAGTTCCGAATTTCGGGACAAAATTCTGTTATTAGGGGGGGAGTATGTAATACCCCGTATTTTTATTGATATTTATAAAAGGGATTAATTAAATTAAATGTGAATTAATTGAGAATTAATTCGGATATAAATACTAACGAGATGTGAGTTGGTATTTGATTATGTTGTGTATATATGGCAATATATGAATATTGAAAATATTAAAATTGTCGCGAGACTGAAATACGACAATTTGGGAAATTTAGTTGGGACGCACGTGTCAGTCGCGTCAGGAATGTAATTATTTGAATTAAAAAGTGAATTTTATTTTTATCAACCGAATGGTCATTTTGAGTGCGCCAACGAGTCCGGAAGGGTCGAAATAGTCAGAAAACACTAGCCGGGGGTTTAGTTTGGGTCCCGGGGCATTTTTGGGCCATATCGGCAACTTAAAACGGTATTTTGGTAATTTTGAAATTTTGGGAATTAAAGCCTACGAATTGTAAGAGTTAATTATACATTATTAGTAACCCACTAAGCCCATTACCAACATTTGACAAGTTAGAGGGCTACGGGAGTTATAGGAAGAGTTGGAAGAGGTTCCCAAAAGAAAACCCATAACCACCATCTTCAACCTTGGGAGAAATCTGTAGAGAAAGGGGAGAGATCAACCTTCAACCTTCGACATCAAATTCTGAAGAACAATCTAAGGCAAGAGATTTAGTATTTTTAATGCATTGAATATGTCTTCCATGCTTAGTGTAGGAATTACCTCATATTGATCTTTGTGAAGAAAACCCATGAAATTTGTTGGAGAAACTTTGAAATTGGGTTAGGATTTGCATGTAGTATGATAACGGACTGAGTTAATACTTGAAAAATTGTATATGATGAATTAAAAACGGATTTATGATGAATAATTAGGCATAAGAAAATTGGGAGTTCATGTTCATAGGGTTTGGGAAAATATTTGAAGATTCATGTCAATCCCATGATAATTTGTAAGAATTGACTCCTTAAATGTGTTGAGGAATGATCTAGGGTGATTAGAAATGGTTTATATATATGTTAAAATACAATTTGGATGGTCTTAGGGTGGATTTAGAGGAGAGAAGAATTGAGAAAAACGGAATTGGAATTTTCTGGGTTGAAACTGCCATCTCGTTAGAAGACCTGCCCAGGTCGTTCGAACGACCTCGTTCGAACGAACTTCTAAAGAGATGACAGTATGACTTCTAACGAGTTGGTATTTCGTTCAAAGCCCTTCGTTCAAATGAACTCGTTCGAATGACCTCGTTCGAACGAGACTTCTAACGAGTTGACAGAATGGCCTTTTTGGCATGATTTGATTTCTAATATCCCGTAGTCTTATTTAAATGGTGAGATAACTTTCCCTTATTAACTAGTGGGTGTAGTTGGGAGATTTGGGGTATATTGAGGAGTAAAATTTAGAATAGTGCCTTGAACCGGATAACATTTGTGGATTAGGACGCGAGTGACTAATCACGAAGTGAGGATAATTGATGACTTAAATGCATATAAACCGGGGATATGTGATTTGTATAACACTAAGAATTCGTATAAGAACGAGAAGTATACCACTAATAAAAATATTGTAATATCTAAGATGTGAGAATGCTTAGTATATGCAATTATCTGTGTATGACATACCTACCGTAGTTGCTATCATGGGAGGTCGGCGTTCGTTTAGGGCCATCTAATCTTTGTGTGCCTACGGGGGGGATTTAGATTGGTACCTCGAGGACATAGGTCAGAGAAGGACTTATTGAGAAGTTAATAAGTCTGCTGATCATGGGAGTGTAGGTATGTGCGTGACCCATGTGATGTGAACTATGTTCGCCTCCACTATTTGTGATTGTTGTTAATGAAACGTTTCCTGAGAGATTCGGAATACGTGGTCCTCATGTACGTGATTTACCAGGATTTTTATAGCAGAGTATGTGAGCATCGCAGCTTAGCCTCGGGGTGCTAGTATTGTATATTTTTGGTGAGAATAATATACTGTTGATTGAAATGAATAATCGCGAATAATTGTGAGTATGAATAATAGCAACGGTCGTAAAGTGAAAATGTAAGATTTCTAATAAATTGTATTGCTAAAGTGGGGAAACTGTGTAATAAGGTACAATACTCTATTAAATAGAAGATATTGGAGTTTGAATTGATTATCATATAGAAATGTTAGATTTAGCATTGAACTAAATAGATATGGAACAACTAGAAATGGGTACGGGTACGCTAGGAGTGCACAATTAGTTGAGAGGTGAGGAACTCATGTGAGTGCACACACTATCATGTACTTTATATTCACTGTTTAATGATATTAAACACTTGCATATTTTTAAATTATTTTCACATTCGGGCTCTGGCCTGTTTGCTTTCAAATCTATTTTTTTAAAAACCTTTTTAGGTGCCCAGCCACAAGGACACCATGCATAGGCATTCTATTCAGGTGACGTGCTGTAGCTGCTGTGGAAGTTACAGAATCTTGATAGTAGACGCCTCAATTTCTGATCTTGACTCCATTATCAGTTTTTATCATCTATTGGGCATGTCTCCCATTCCTCTTAGAGACACTTTACTTATTCAGTTATTTTAAACTTTGGGTTGTAATTAATTTCAGTGATGCAGAATTTGTATTTATTTATTTTGGAATTCGGTTTGTTGTGAGGAGTTTTCCTCCAGACGCATTATTATTGGATGGTTATTCTATTGTGACTATATTGTTGGTTACGTTAACTTTTCATAATTGATTTATGGCATGTTAATCGGATTTAATTAAAATGGACAACTCACTTTTAAAATACTAGGTGGTTAGTAACCATTAAAAAATGTTTTCGACAGTGATGCTATGAACTGAACCAACTTGGCATTTTGTATTAATTTAATAAAGGAGTAGCTACCCGGTATTTAATTAGTCGGGGTGTCACATCTTGTAATTATAATAATCAATAAAGAAGTTAATTGCTTTTTTGATTTATTTTTTTACATATCTTTATTTTGTTCATCACTATGAGAGTTGACTGTGTTATATAATTATTAGAGTTTTTATTTGCAATAATTTTCATATTTTGTTTGTTGATTAGTTTAAGGTTTTGAGACTAGTTGTTCGGTTAATTTATTTTGGTTTGATAAACACTGAGATACATTAAAAATTAAGGTTAAGAGGCTATTATATGATATAAATTAGTTAGTTGATTGATTTTCTAGGCTAAGTTGAGAGTTTTGACATTAATGTTATTTTTTTGCATTTTTTATTGTTGTATTTGTACCACTTTATATTTACATTGTATCTTTGTATGCCTGTATTTTTGCATTTTTGGATGTTTTTATCAACATTAATCATCATCTTAAGGATGGAATTATGTTCTCTTTGCTGATTAGTTTTTCGGCTATTTAATTAACGTGTATTGTTGATTAAAAAAAGGGGTATGTTGTCCCATTTTGTTCTCCTTCTGTTCTAACCACTGATCAGATCACATTTATCATTATTTCATATGAAAATAGAATTGGAACAAATGCCGATAAAGGTTTTGAAACTCAACTCATAAAAATTCCTCTTAAACAATATGTATACAAGTACACAATGGGAATTTTTTTACCTGTTGAATTAGAACTTTTATACAATGCTTTCATTTTCATTTCTTGTTAACAAATTTTCAGTTTTTAATTTTCAATTTCATTTTGCTAAGACTAATATTGTTTGTGAGTGTGATTTTTTTGTAAGGACATTCAGCAAAATAAGTACACTGCTTGTTGAATTTAAGTTTTATAGTTTGTTTTTTCTTCATTTTCTGATCCAAAGTTCTCCAATGTTTTTGACAGAGTTGCTTGCACATGATATCAGTTTGAAAAAATTCATGCATTGACCAATTTATTAGTTATATATGCCCCGATTTTGGAATGGACTGAGTTAATTAAATTTGTATTTTCATGATGGAAATGGTCATTTTGGAATAATTTGTATTTTCGACTGTTTTCTTGTTAATAACCTATATTCTCTTTAGTAAGCTTCACATGTTTATTAGGCCATATTTCTAAATTGGAAACCAGTTTTTGTAATCAATTGTTGGGTTTGTTTCTTCTGTTATATTGGATTCTTCTGCTATATTGTTTCTTCTGATTTAATATTATTTTGGTCGATTGTAAGTTGGGAAGTTGCGATCTGCGATCGGTTCCCACCGTTGAGCGGTATACTAGTTTTATTTTTAAGTGTATATATTTTATTAGGTTTTCATTTCATTTATTTATTTTATTTTTTTACAATCTAAATACACACACCCTATTACAATACACACACACACTGACATCCAATTACCCCTCTCATCTCACTCTCTCTCCTACCCCCATAATCTCTTTCCTCCCACCTACAAAAACCCACCATGGCATCCACGACCCAAATCCCCTCCAGCCTTTACCCTCACAACCCGATCTAGATCCGACAGCTTTAACCCGACTAAACGCCCATGCCGGTATCCATCAAAGCTCCGGCCATACCTGTTGCCACTCTTAAACCCGAGCACACCCACCGAGTTGCCATCCAAACCCATTTCCAGTCCGTCTACAAACCACCTGCTCCTTCCACCAACCCATACTGAATTCATTCGGAGCTACCCAACAACCCGAACTGGAAACACATATTTAGTTTAGGATAATTTTTATTCTTGTTGGTGTAATCTAGTGATTTGATCTCTCAAAGAAAGAGACTCATTTCAAGAAACGCATTTTGTTTCGTAAATTCTTTCTATTTTAATCTTATTAATATGTTTGTTATTATGCATACTTATTTAATTATGCTCGGCTAATCACCCTGTTCAAGGGGCGGGATGAAACGCGTATGATATTAAGTTAATTAAATATTTTATTTAATTACTATATTTCTAGGCTAATTAATTTAGAATTGTTACAAATTAATTTATATAACGAGAGTTAGTAATTAATTTTAAAAGTTAATATTTTATTTTGGGAATCGAACTAGAGATAGGTTTTTCCGAAAATTAAATATTAATTCGGTGTTGAAATTCGAGGATTCATATAATTTTTATTAAATTGATCCTAGCGGGTAATTTCTTTAAAAAGAGAATAAATTTTAGATTTTCATAGTGTGACATTTTTAAATTAGTTTTCTGAAAAAGATACTATTCAAGTTATAATTGTAACGAGAGTTAGATTATGAATTTAGTATTATCTCGAAATATTTCAATTTACTAAATTATGAAATTAAAAATAACTGAACACGCAGTGTAATTCCATCTCTTGAATCTTCTCACACTTATCACACTTGGTTACGTATTATTTTTAGTTTACTTAAACACATTTGATTTTAGAATAAATTAATTCATTCTCCCTTGAAGTTGTTTTGAAAATAAAAAATATAAAAAAATATATAATTTTTTTAATAAAAAATGGAATCACAAGTATTTACGCTATTTATTTCACCTTGAAATTTGAATTGATACCCATACTTACCACGATACGAGTTGTTTAACAAGTTTTATAAGTAATTCAAGAGAATTTTGAGACTCGATATTTGGAGACAACGACTAACACATAAAAAACAAGTTATCAAATAACGAGTTATGAAGTAGCTTGATTCTATGTACATTTTTAGGTAAGTGTTTCTTGAAATTCTATTAGATTTCCTTTTCACTTCACAGAACATCATTAGTAAATCACATCTACTAGAGATTCCGACTACAACCTTGCTTTGATTTGCATCTTTTTAGATGGTTATGAATCTTGACATCTTGGATTTAAGGGTTAATTACACTTGCACCCCAAACTTTACCTCCTTCATCGTTTCACCACCTGAACTTTCATGTTTTGTACTTTACCCCCCTAAACTTCGAAAACGAATTCAAAAAACACTATGATGTTAGCACCGCTAACTTTTTTGACAGAAAAGAGGTCATGTGCATGGCACATGATGGCATTTTTATCCTAACATAAAATATTTTTAAAAATTCTAAAAATTACCAAAAAAACATTTAAAATATAAAAAAACTGCTAAAAATTTATTTTAAAAACTAAAAATACTGGAAAAACTAAACTAAAATTATGAAAATGACCAAAAATAAACATTAAAATTTTGAAAATTATCGAAATACATTTTAAATGTAAGGAAAATACTAAAAAAAAATAAATAAATCAAAAACTCAAAAAAGTTAAAAAAGTTTTTAAAATATGGTAATGAAAAAAAAATTAAAAACATTAGACATAAAATATATTTAAAAATAGCGAAAATGCAAAAAATATAATCTAAAAAAGGGTGAAAAATTGAAAATAAAATTAAAAAAATGTAAATGGCAAAAAATAAATAAAACATTTGATAAAAAATCAAAATAATAAATAGTGCAAGAAAAGCTTAATTTTTTAAAATCCGTTGACAAAAAAATTTCCCAAAAAATATATTAAAACCCTAAGATTCGAAAATTTTGAAAAATACTAAATTGTTTTCTAAAAAATAGGGAAAAATGAAAAATATATAAAGGACAAAAATAAAATAAACACATTAGACAAAAATATATTTAAAATACTGAATATGCTAAAAAAATTTAAAAATACTAAAAAACGTGGCAAAAAAATATAAAAACATTGAAAAAAAAGTTTTTACTTTTAAATAATTTGTGGCCAAAAAAATACAAAAACGTTAGACAAAATTTTTTTTAAAACGAAAAAAACTAAATTAGATCTCAAAAGCAAGAAATCTTTAAAACATTTGACAAACAAGCTTGTAAACTAGTGAGAGAACCAAAGCCAAATCCACTGGCCAAAACCCATCCAATCGACCAGCCAAAACCAAGATTTTCGCCGGCCAAATCCAAGATCTCCACCAGCAAAACCCCAACCCCTCTGACAATAAAAAATTACCCCTTGACTGCAATAAAAAGCGTAAAAAACCCTCCCCAAAACCCCACCCCTCTGGAAACAAAAATAAGTCTTCCCGTAGGAAAAAGAAACCCCCGGTAACAACCAAAGAAACATTGTGTTCTTGTGTTTGTTCGAATCCGTGTGTGTGCGTGATCGTGAGTGTGTTTGTGTTTGTGTTTGTGTTTTCTTACGCGAGAGAAAGAATAATAAGATGGGCTGTTATGGTTAAGAGAGGAGAGAGGGAAAAAGAGAGTTGGATTTTGTTGAAGAAAGGATGAAAATGGGGAAGTTTTTATAGCTCGTTTGGAAGTTTTAAAATGGAGAGAAAATAAAGGAAAGGAAGAGAAAGTTTCGTATTTTCGTCGATTGGGAGTTTAGGTAGGAAGGAGAGGGAGAGAACACGAGAGAAAGTTTTTTTAGATTCAACCAAAATTTTCTCTCCAAAACTTTCCGTCCAATATGGGAAGAAATGGGGAGAAGAGAAAGCCACCTTTAAATATTTTGATTACACTTCCTATTTTACCCTTAATACAATATCAGATATACACATCAACTGAAAATAGAGTTCATCACCGAACAAACTCCTTCTGCTATCAAACTTCTTACGTGATAAACTTCTACCCATTATAAATTCATGCCAAGTTCTCTTTTTCGTACGTGATAAAACTTCTTACGTGATAAACCACCGGCTTTATTTTTTTTCCTCTCCAGCCGTCACTTTTGACTATCAAATTGTCTAGTATGTATATGCTTCTATCATGTATTATTTCTATCATGTATTATTTCTTTCTCTAGAGATTTCTATGATAAACCACCAATTGTTTAGCTTTTTCTTTGCCGTCATTTTTGACCATCTTGTATTCCCCATGGGTAAAGTTATAGAATCTGAATCTGTACGTTTGGAGTTAGTAAGCTATAACTAATTATATGTTGATTTTGTAAAGCATGTATAGATTTCTTTCATATTTCTAAACAATGATATATAATATATGTTATTTTATTCTACTAAAACTATTATATATAAGTACAACTGTTATCATAACTATGTTTTTATGGTTGAATTCTTTCATATAAGTACACTGGACAACTGTACATGTACTTGATAGAATCTGTTATATATAATTACAACTAGTATGTATATATGTTTTTTAACAATAATTTTTTTAATGTATAAAAAATATTCTTTTTTAATAAAACAATTTTTTTAAATAAAACATTTTTTTTGTAAATAATTTTTGCATGAAAAAATAATGAAAAAAAGTAGCCGTTGGTACTAAACCGGGGTTAAGACCCGATAAAAGTATCACAACTCTTTTATTATTCTAACATGTGGAATATATTGAAGTATATATATTTTTTGACAAATGATTTCGACTGGTTATTTATATGTAGTGGAAAAAAAAGAAGATTTCACACAATGAAGATGAAAATAATCTTTTGAAGAGTGCTCTTGAAAATGTGGCCAGTGCAATCCGGGAGGGAAATACAGTCATTAAAGAATCTCGTCCACGCGTTTACTCGGAGTCAAAATTTTTTGAGGAGTTGGTGGCTATTGGAGTACATCCACATTTTATTGACGATGCATATCTTTTCTTTCGCAAAATCCCGACAAAGCAAGGATAGTGCTCGGTTAAAATGTTATAACATGCTTTGTTAGTTATAAGGGTATAAACGTATTTTTGAATTTTTTTCCTTTCCTTTATTCTCAACTCACAAATAAGAAGGAAAGAAAGTAACTTTCCTTTCCCTCCTAAACTCACAAACAGAGGAAAGAAAGTTCTTTTCCTTTCATTTCTTTTCTCTTCTCTCCTATTAAAACTTTCCTTTATTTTCTTTTCTCTCTAAAACTCGCAAACGAGGCCTTAGGGTTTTATTGTGTAGTGGAAAAATTATGAAATGCCCTCTTAAAAAGCCACATGGGATGCACATGTACTCTTTTCCATAATAAAAGTTAACGCTGTCAGGGTGTTATTTGAAGTCATTTTTGAAGTTCAGGGGGGGGGGGGTAAAGTCTAGAAAATAAAAATTCGGATGGTGAAGTGAACAAGTAGTTAAAGTTAGAGGGATCCACGTGTAATTAACCCTGAATTTATACACACTTTCATATTATTATACTTTGTGACGTTAATAAATGGATTTTTTTAAAAATATGTAAAGTTTTTCAAACTTAAGGGTTTCGTATTTGAAACTTTGCACAAGTTGAAAATTTGCTTGTTTTGCACCAAAGTGCGAACGTAGCCAGATTCTAACCAGATGCATGGTTTTAAATGACATGGAAAAATTTGATACGTGGATTAACATCAACTAATAAGATCTGTATCATGCCCATAGACAAAATTCGTGATTGTGCACACGGAAACCTGAATTTTTCTATCACTCTATAAAAAGAAATTTGGCAAAAAAATCACGAGTTTAGTTTTGAGTGTTTTTTTTCAACTCATTTTGGGAAGTTTTTGACATGCTTTTTGAAATTACTCTTTGGCCTTCACTTTTGAGTGAATTAACTTAGATACATAATTGGACTAGTGTTTATGAGAGCTTCGAAATGGATTGTTAGTTTAAAACAACAAAGACTAGATCAAATTCACTTCTCATATCAGATTTAACCAATTCTAAACTTGGATAAGAGAATTAGGTCTTTCAATAGAGGATTGGTATAATGGAAGTTATTCTTAGTAGATAGTGAACTTCTTAAATAGTTATGGATCTTCACATTTGATTCTCATTAGAATGGAGTGTAGAAGGTAATTACCTGTAAAGGACATCAAGTGAGATGTGCACTTGCACTTTGTAAAATTATTTTTCAAGTTTAATGAGAGAGAACATGCATCCCAAGTTTATTTCCCACATGTGGAGTTTTTCCTTATAGATTTGGTGTTATGAGTTGCCTTACATGGTTTTTGTTGAGATAAATTAGGTCACACTCTAATTCAACTTAAAACTAAGGTTTTATGGTAAATTGTTAAGTATTTGGATTAATTAATAACTCACATCAAGTGAATTGACCTAAATTGACTTAGGTAGTTCATTACACGTACATATTTGAGATATAATCAAATATGTCTTTAATTTTTTAAAAGCTCACACTTATTTTTTAGTTTAGATCTTATGGACTGAAATTGGTTTGCTAGCAAAATTTATCAATTTAGCTAGTTTTGCCCAAAATTAGGCATGGTTTCCATTTATTGATCATTGTCCTATTCACTAACCGCTGGGAATTTCCTAGTGGTGTATATACACAAAATCCACGCGATTTCACTCTTTAATTTTAGCACTATTAGATTTTGAAAATAATTTTAATTATTGGCCCTATATTTCTATACGCAAAATGTATTCTCAACTTGTATCTGAGCTACTCCTATTTTACTTAGGTTTAAGGACCGAGAGGAAGATGACGTTTTTGTCTTAATATGGAGAACAATGTCATGTTTAATTTCCCCCCTCCTTGATAATTTGTGCCTTTGTTTGATGTTACATCAAATGAAAAAAGAGATTTCTCAATCTTCCTTAAAAGATTGACAATCTTTCTTCTTCCAGTTATTATAGTGAGGAGCCTTGTGATTTGCAACATGCTTATGAAAAAAATTAGGTCAATAATGCTAAGTCAAATTGAAGCTTGTTGAAAACATTCATGAAATTGGAAAAAAATGAAAAAGAAAACACTACATTGAAAAGGAAAGGTTTGGTCTTGAGAAATGTGAAAGCTTAAAAAACCCCATTAAACGAAAGTTTTCTTTGTATGGAGAAAAATAAAATTATTTACATGAGAGTCTAAATGTTTTGAAATCCGAGTTAGAGGACTGTAAAAGTTACAAATTTTTTTAAAATGAAAATATCACCTCTTTAAAATGTTATTATGCTCCGTTAATTGTGACGATGGATTTAGAAGAAATGTCTAAGAAGTTGGGTAGAATGATTTTAAATAACGTCCAATCTTTAACTGAGAAAATTATTATTATGTATAAAAAATTAAATCTACATCTCTAATGAAGCCTAATACCATGTTTGTCAAATCTTCTTATGATACTCAAGTTCATATAGAATCTTCATTACCAAATGTGAAGAAAACTGTTGGGTCAGGTGAAGTTTAGAGATTTAGGCAAAATTTCTAGAAATGCTCTAGTTCGTGACTTACCTCTTTTGTAGTTGACTTCTTTCGGCATATGTGACTTGTCAAATGGGCCAATGAATCGAAAACCCATATAAAAAGATGAATGTCATGTCTCCCTTCCTTGTTTTAGAGATTTTACACATATAACTCATGGGTCCAATGCATACAGAGAACATAAATGGTAGGATATATGTCTTAATGATTGCAAATGATTTATCTAGATTCACTTTTATAGGATTTTTTCTTAGCAACTCTGACACTAAGGATTTACTTATTTCCAAGTGCAAATAACTTTAAAAGGATAAGGGATGCACTATTATTAGGGTCCGTAATGATCATGGGAAAGGTTTTACGGGAGTGGGTATTCCTGAATTGGTGAAGTGAAGTTAACATATATTATGAGTTTTCAAACTTTAAAACAACTCAATAAAATAGGATTGTAGCAATTAAGTATCGATCAATTCAAGAGATTGCTAGATTTATGTTGATATGAAAGGGTGTGCCTAAGATATTTTAGGTTGAGGCGGTTAACAAGGCATGTTGCACAGTGAAGTAAGTCAATAGGAGAAATGATACTAGTTAAAATCCCTATGATGTTTAGAAAGGTAAAAAAACCCAAACTCAAACATTTCAAATTCTTTAAAATCAAGTGTTATATACTCAAGGTTTAAGAGTATCTAAGCTTTACTCTTTGTGTGATGTTGGTCTTTTTCTAGGCTATTCCAATACTACTAGTGATAACCACATTTATAACTGCGTCTTCTGTGTTCCCCCATGTTGAAGAAATTGAAGAAGAAGCATACAATTATGAAGAGGTGATCATACCACCCCAATTGGTTGTTGAAGAGGGTGACACACCTCCTTGTTTTAAAAGAACAATGACAAATCGAAATCTTTGGAAGTCTTACTATTGTAGTAAAGACTCGTTCTTAGATTTAAAATGAAGTTAACTATCTTTGTTACATTTCGACAATTGAACCTAAGAATGTAAAGGAATCCATGTTGAAAATGTTTTAAGTCAATTCCATGCAAGATGACTTAGACCAATTCTCTAAACAATAAGTTTAGAATATATTTCTTATTCTTAAAGACGCTATTGCCATTCGTATGAAGTGGATATTTAAGAATAAGTGTGATGAGGATGGCGCCATTTTAATAAATAAGGCTATGCTAGTGGCACATAGATGAAATCAAATTGAGGGTGTGGATTTTGATAAGTATATTTATTTAGTTTTTAGTCTAGAGTCGGTTTGTTTACTCCTAGATATATGGGCCCTAGACTTCAACATCCATCAAATGGATATGAAGAGTTTCTTCTTGAACGACAATATTTAAGAGTAAGTCAACATGTCATAACCTAAGGGATTATATGATACCATGTTCCTGTCACATATAGATCTCGTAAAAAGGATTTTTATGTCCTACTTCAAGCTCTGAGAGCTTGGTACGGGAATTTGCTTCATCTTGTGTGGAAATATTTCACCTGAGGAAGTGTGGACAAGACTGTGTTTTTTAACACATGTAGGAAATATATAGTGATGACCCAAGTTTATGTAGATGATATTATTTTTGGCTCCACTGATGAAAGCGATGTGTAAGGACGTGTTTTTATACTCCCTGAGGTTTTTAATGTGTGTAGACTTAATTATGGAACAAATCTTTGAGTCATAGTATCTTCGAATCGAGTCTATTGAGTTGTATTGCTACAACAAATGAAAACAAAGAGACAAAGTACCACGACTGAGATTTGGTAAAGGTCAAGGTTTTCAAAAGTTTATATTTATATTTTACTTTATTGTTAGGAAGTGAGACGACAAGACTTTAATGAAAATAAATTTGGAAGATATTGTAAACAAGTTTTTAAATTTTTTGTTAAGGGTCAAACTTGAGTAATCTCGCTCGAATGAGGCCACCCTTGATCAAAGAGGTCTTCAGTAGAGAACATACTTTTTGAATTAGTGGACCTCGATCGAAAGAAAACTTCAAAAGAGGATCCCTCGATCGAAGTATGTTTTGAGCAAGGGCACATTATTTGCCAAACATAACCCTTGATCCAAATTTTCATCGATTGAAAGCTCTCATTCTAACGAGTGATCCCTAGTTTGAATGCTGATTTTTATATTAGAAAGAATGTTTAATTTGATATCTTTTGCCATTAAAGTATATAAACACCTTTAAACGCAAATTTAAATTATTGAAGCCCAATTTTTCAAAAACCTGAATCTAGTTTTCATAGAGTCCTTCTGTTTGTGAGAGTATATCAACTTCATAAAAGTAAAGCCAACTCTAGGTTTATGAATCTACTGTGATATTCCACAATGAAGATGATAAAACATTGGATTACACGTGGGCTTAGAATTACCAACTAAGATGGGTGGATATCGAGGCCTTGAATTCTCTTCATATATTTTCTTAGAATGGGGTGGATATTGCTACTACATGTAGAGGCAGAGGAGAATAACACAAGGGAGTGACATCATGGAAATTATCATTTACATATATGTAAGTCTTTTTTAAATCCTTATTAAATCCTGTAATCATATTTCAGCACTAGTGGACTTGGTACAGGTTGGGGCAATAGCTGTTTTTGTCGTGATGATTTCCATTCTAAATCCTGGAGTACTTTGTGTGATTACTTTATTTTCTTCCACTATTAATCACCAACACCATGCAATTTGGACTAAATAATTTTATTTGATAAAATTAAAATTTGGTTCAATTTAATTTTCTTTACGCGTTAGTTAATTAAGAAACTAATTAATTAAATTCATACCCTAAGCACATACTATTATTTTGAAACTGGCATCAGAGCTCACTTTTTCATACATTTGTGCTATGTCTATTGACAGTCAGTCCGTTTGTTTTTTATGGAAGTAGCTATGCGTACTAGAAGGAGTGTATGCCATTTTTTTTATCAAGTCCTAAGATGAGAGGGTATGGTTAATATTAGTTAAGGGACGGGGACAGTCAACAATCTTACTAGGAGATACTGTTGTCCCTAAGCATGATGCGTCATGGTCTTAGGATGAACATTGGGTAGATAACTACAACTATAAGGTTATTAATTCTAGTTTCTTTGGAGTCACGAAAGAAGATTTTTTTTGGATATATACATGTACTACATCCAAGGAGGCACAAGACATTATCCATCTTACCCATGAGGATATCTATATCGTTTGGGAAATCAAACTCTAACATCTCGCCACCCGGTTTGAGTTATTGAAGATGAAATATAATGATACATTCGATTAGTTTTACGTAAAACTATCCAACATCATGGACTCTCACTTTTACTTAGGTGAGAAGATCACGGACTCTATGGAAGTTAAGAAAATGCTTAGGTCACTTCCAATTAGGTTCCTCCCTAGTGTATCAACCATTAATAACGTAGGTGGAATACGTAACATAAAGGTTGAAGAGATTATAGGATCCATCCAAAACTTCGAGTTAGAAAAACTATCCTCCTCCCAATAAAGAGAGGACAATATTTTAAAATCCCACAAGGCCGAGTCTTCCAATTTTACATGACTAGCGATGAAGAAGAAGGTTTAACTAAATTGGCCGACACATTGAAGAAAATTCACGCGCGTAATAAACTTGAGATACCAAAAAGGTGTGAGAAAAATAGATCTAATTAATTAAGATATTCAAAGAATAAAAGGAAAAAATACGGTACGAAAAAGGATTCGGGGAGATGCTTCAAATTTAAAAGTGTTGGTCACAAGTCATTAGAGTGTCCCACTAAAACAACGAGTACGGGAAGTAAGAAGTTGAATGCCTCTCCTAATGATAGTGACTCGGTCTTCATAGGCGAGTGCTTAGTTAAATGCAACATTAAATCATTCACTCACATTAAGGATGTGTTGAGTCCCGAATCCTCCTTTGATAAAGACAAGATTGAAGATAACGGTGTAGATTCTGATTACAATAATTTCCAAGATGAAGAGGAGGATTTTAGTGAAGATGGAGAGAGAGAGAGAGAGAGGTTGACATAGAAAGGGCTTACTCCAAGCTTTATGATATGTCCCTTAAAATGGAAAAGGTAAAATTTAGTATTCTCTTTAAGCTAAAGAAATTTGAGAAGGATATTTGTTCCATGAGAATAGGTGAGGCACTTGGGAGCCATTTAAAATATCATGAAACTACTGTTGTTAAAAAGATTAAGGAGGGTAATGCCGAGTGTGCGCTTTTGCGCGACAAGGTCGTTGTCCTAAAGAAGACGCTTCTTGAGTCTTCTCGATCTCGAAGATTTCTATAGGTGGGGAATTATAGTCTAAAGAATGATCTTAAGGAGTCTAAGAAGGTGAAGGTTTACCTTAAAGATAGATCCAAGAAGTTAGGGAAGATACTCCTAGCACCATCCCAATAATCGAAGGATAAGTGTTGTCAAATTATAAATTACAGCAACTGTATGGGCTATTGTAATATAATGAGTCTAAATACGGGTCGAACCCACATGGATTTGTTCAATTTATATAAATTTTCAAATTTTTAACTAGACACTTATGGGTGTAGAAATAAGATGTAAAGATGAAACAAAGTAAACAATAATAAAATGGTGAACGCAAGGTAGGTAACAAATATGAAGAATATTACTAAGATTTCGGATCCGTTTATCATTTTTACCGGAGTATGATTAATTAGTCTAACTCATAATTCTCTTTTATAACTTAAAATTGTACCGACTCTCGTCGCTTAAATTTCGAAAGATGAAAACATTAAAGTTCAAACCAAATATTTTTTCTCTCCCTCTCTCTCTCTCTCAAATGCGAAAGATTTGTATTCCTTGAAAGAAAAATTAAACTCACTTCTAAGCATTAAATATCAAATGTAAACATGAACTATAAAACAACTTAATGTGAGCATAGTCCATCAAACATAAGCACAAAAAATTTAAAAGAATATGAATATTGAAATTAATATCGAAGGTTTAAAATGTCACTCTCGTAACTATTTTAATGAATATCAAATTTTTATTGCATTTTTAGAAAAATTAGGGAGTTTAAGAGAATTAGAACTAATTAAAACATGCATTAAGTAACCACACCTAATTCTAGTAATCATCACAATTATAACACGAATATTTCAAGATGAAATAATAGTTTCCATTAAAAAACCAACTTACAAAAGTGGAGTCTCAATATTCGGGTGCCAATACAAAAAGTCTCCTTCCAAACTTGTACACAAATTACCTCACAAACAATAAAAAATAAAAATACAAAGTATCATATTTTTGGTGATCCTAAAAATTAACTCTCAATAATTTCTTTCAAACTTTATCCACAATTGTCTCTTGCAAGTTTTTTTTCTCTTCCGCTATGGACTCTTTTTATAGGTGAAAATGTGGTGAAAATAATTTTAATTTGGTGAAACTTTTTTTTTTGAAAAGATTTCTTAAATTACGGATAAAGGGGTTGAGCTTTGGGGTGCATGTGAGAGAAAAATAAGGGAAGGGTTGGGGTGCATATGGGAGGAAAATAAGGAAAGTGTTTTTCTTTTTTCTTTTTGCATTTTCGTCACTATTTAGACAAGATTTTTCGACTGATTTTTCACCTTCAAAACTTCGTATTTTAGAATTCTCCCAAACTAGGAAGTGGTGAGTCTTCTAAAGAACTTTTCGAAAAGCTATGGCATGGCCTCAATGGACACTCGAGTGAATTTACAAATATTTTTTATACTGCTGTGTTGATCATGTCGTATCGTGACATATCCTAACCAATTTTCGTACAATAATTATTTTGTTCTTCAAATTCCCTAGGCACCTGTAAAAATGAAAAATAAAAATAATTAATTTAAATTTAGATCTATTATATTTTTAAAAATTACAAAATTACCCCTCTTTGCATTTTTAGTCCCCGAAATTCATATCTCACTCATTTTAACTTGGAATTAAACTAAATTTCAGGGAGAACTTTATATTGTATAGATAAATATTCAAAATTAGCTTTAGGCCCATAAAGTTTTTGAAATTATGGTTTCATCCCTTGAGATTGTTAAAGTTACATTTTAGCTCGAATTATTTTCAAATTTGTATTTTAATTTTAAATAGCAAAAATTAATGTAAAATTTCGTTATTTATGGTACAATGGGCCTAACAAGATCTAGATTTGGGTATAATTATTAAAAAATAATGTACTCATTGATATACAAAAAATATGTCAACTTGTACATGACACGTGGCAAGGATATCGCACTAGTAGAACAAGGAGAAGGTCCGCGGAAGGCCACGTCCACATGCCGTAGCATATATGGCATACAGACCGCAGATTCATACCCCATCAGCATATGAACGGGACACGACCATGCCTCTGACAGGACGCGACCTCCTACCCCATTACCATTGCAGCACTTGCTGTAGACATTTCCACATCAGCATAATGCTTGTCAGCAGTCCACCTTCTAGAAAGATTCCACTTCAATAACACTTATCCATATATCACGTGCACCATGCATGTGACCCCTCACCAAACTCCTATAAATAGAGGTGCTCACCTCCTCATTAAAAAAAACATATTTGGTAGTGAAAATCTTCAAAACTCTCCACTATCTCTTTCCCTCTCTACAGTTGAGAGCATACTCACATCATCTACTCAGATCATCTGAGCTACATATGTCCGCGGCTTCCACTACAGCCTAAGCTACCAGGCCACATCCCCCTCATAACAAAACTTGTATATTTATGTAATTAGACTTATTTATCTCTTGTATGACTCTAAAGGCCACCGGATCTTGTATTACTACATATGAATGATGAGAATGAGGCACCAAAGTGGACGTAGGTTGTTTTTATAGCTGAACCACTCGATATCTTGTGTTTTATCTCTTTATATCTATTTTGTTATGTTTTCTATACTTTATGTGGTCAAATATAGCTTTGATAACATGGATCATTCTAATCGACCCATTTTTTGACATCATCATTTTGGCACCGTCTATAGAACAAGGGGTTTTATTAAGTTTCTCATAAATTGGATCTGTTACACCTTATTCCATCCATGGGGATCTCCAAATAAGTATACCACGGGTGAAATTCTGATTGTTAGACCCACATTTGCATAAAAAATTTGGATAAAGCTTGGTGTACCCCTTTTTTGTACCCACTTTCATACCCAGTGCAATAAAACTTTGTACCTTGTTGTTGTGGGTCCCGCCAGGGTATAAGGTACAAATTTTTATTGCCTTGTCTTATTAGGCTGGTATGAAAGTGGGTATGAGAGTGTGTAAGTGTAGTGATACTCATAAATTTTTTACAAGGATTTTTCTTTCCAAACCTAATTTCTCAAGCCTATTTTATGGCTTTTGGACACACCCACTTACCCTGATGATGTTACCATACCTAACTCTTAGTGAAATGTTTGACAGGCCATGGCCTTATAAGGGTTGGTAACTAAGGATGCACCTATATTCATCTTTCTCTACACTTTTAGCCATCTTATGTCACCTTGTGTCCTATATGGTAGGGATTTGCTACAAAACATATGTTATTTTTATAAATAAGGACTTTCATGCCTTAGATTAACACTCAGAAGACCTTTTGGTCCCGTTCTTAGGATGAAATCACATTTTTTGGCTAGTTGTTAGGAAGAATCTGCTTTTATACTCTACTGGATGCGGTCTGGCATGCTGTTTACAGCAAGCCACAACCTCCACACTACAACTTCATCTATTTTCACATTTCTTATATATTAATATTTTTTGATTAAAAAATTGCTTTATCTTAGACTGAAGATGTCGCAAAATTATTAAAACCCCCCGTAACATATTTTATAGCTCGTGGGTCGAGTTAAAATGCAAAAGGTTAGGTCACGTGATTGGAAAACTGATGATTCTACGGACAAAATCTAGCTAGGCAATAACCCTAAGGATCCATAAACTGTCCCATATAGGTTACAATGGTTTTACTAACTTTTTGATTACTATTTCGTCCAAACAAGAGTAAAAAATGGGCAAACCTAGTGCATAAGGCTCCCATCCGAAGAAGAGTGCCTGGAAAAATTATCCACCCGATATAATCATCTCGGGAGAGAAACCATGTCCGCTCCTATCACTTGTGGTGGAGAAAGCTCCATATAAAAGATAGGCCACAACCACATCTCCTGTTGACTCAACAGGCCACAACCTTATCTCATCCTATTTCTTAGGCATGACACATCCTTCATTTAATGGTTGTTTCCCTTGACAATCAGCTTACTCTATAATTCCTAGTTTTGTCACCATGATTCAGTTCATCTTAGAGAATATTTTCTGAAGAACTAACAATCTAGAAAAGTCATGGAAGGCAGCTTAGGATCTGATCCCCAACAAATTGAAGATATAGCACACTTGCTATGATGCATATATAAAGGCCATGCCTCCCTCCAGGGCCTGATAAACCTCCACGGACAGAGAATTCTAATGATCGAGTCCGCAGCCTTTACCAACATACAGAAGGCCACAGAATCTATGACATCAGAAGAGAAGGCTGCATCCATCTTAGTGAAAAAGAGGAAGAAGGAGGATCATGTACCAGAAAATCCCTATAATGAGTTCACATTACTGAAATGCAACTAGGAGAATATCTTGGAAAGTATCAAAAAGAAAAACCTCCTCAAGTGGTCAGAGAAATTGAAATCCTCGTCCCATAATAAGGAATAAATGGTGTGAGTTCCACTTAGATTATGGCCACACAACTGAACAATGCTTCTTTTTAAGGACCAAAGTTTAAGGCTCATCAGACAAGGAATGATCCAGTGGTTCAAAGGGGCTACAACCTCAAGCTAAAAAACAGTCGTATGCCGATCTCCATACCGTGGGAAAATTCTATTTTGTATCTTTGCAACCATTGCAAAAAAATTAATCATATGTTTATATATTGATTTTATATTTCATGAGCAAATATATATGTACATATCAATGCTAAGTTCACACTTTAATTCTTTGTTTTTTCAAAGATTCTTATTCAAATAGGTTTGAAGAAAAAGCTAGCAACTAATCATCCTAAAATGACGGCATGAATGGGAAAAATTACCTTAGAAGGGAGGGAGTGACAACCTAGGAGTTGAAATAGTCCGAGATAACCTCAAGTTACTCATAATAATCCATTAGCCTCGGGTGTCACATATTACCCCCACATAGCCTCGGGTGTCTCATAATACCCCCATAATCTTAGGTGGCTCATAATACTCCCATATAGCCTCAAATGGATCATAATACCCTGCATAGCCTTGGATGGCTCATAATACCCCCACATATCCTCTGGTGAATTATAATACCTCGAGATAACCTTTTGTGGCTTCTAATAC